>BJFM01000491.1:97096-107508 GCA_016586285.1 Arothron firmamentum | reverse complement strand
GGGGGAGTACAAAGAACCCATTGTGCATGTGTGTTGGACTCAAGGCCTTGTTACAGTGCCTGCAGCATTGTTTGGCTGCTCTCATCCACGACAGTTGACTAGTAGGTTTACTTAACCAGTGTAAAGATGATTTCCCTTCAGAAGACATAGACATCCAGGAATCATATTAGTGGAAAATGAGGAAAGCGTAAATAAACAGGTGTGAGAAAGTGATGAGGCATTATCAAAGGGTTTACACTAATAAAGCTATGATACACAAAGAAAAGGAAGTTGGAGGAGGAGAATGTGTGGGTGGCTGAGTGAGAGACAGTGAACAAAAAAAACAGAGGAATGCGAATCATAAGACTGTCAGGAATTATGCACGCTCATGGATACTTTCAAGCACAGGTACCCCTAGGAGACAGCTTTGGGTGGCTTTAAATACTGGGGACACACAGCTGGAAGGCTCGTATAGCTTGTAAATGGGCCCTATTCACTTTCAGATAGTGGTTGACTGTTTACAAGCACCTTTTCAGAAAGAAATACGAATGGTCCTACTTAGCAGGGACCCCCGACTGCTTTCTGCCAACGAGTCTACAAATAGCAAACCAAACTTCATTTAAACAGTTTTATGGATGTTGTTGCTGCCATGTCAAGATCCCTGGCAGTTTTTGCAACACAGTTGCCTATTTTAAGTCAGGAATGACTGAAAGTCATGCTCGCTTTCTCAGTCTGTGTAATGTAAGTGATAAGTTTTGGGGAAAGAAAGATAGCGTGAAAGTCTCCTGTTTGCCTGTGGTCGCCACTGTTAGAGGATTGTTGATCTGGTCCTACACTCAAATTCAGTTTCACACGGTGTCCAGACACTAGGGATTAAAACGTCTTTCATGCCACATTATGCGCGTACGACCCAAAGGTAGTTTTTAAAGACATTCGGATCTGTGACATGTGGTGTCCATTTTGGGTGCATGTAAGTGGTGTGTTTCTACTTTCAAAAATATTTACCTCATAATTTTCTAAAATGAGTCATCTGCTTCTTATTGATGGCTACTCTCCTGGACCTGCTCTTGAAATGCTGCTGTTATCGTGAGTGCAAAGGCTATCTGGGGAAGTAAGGAATTCAAACAAAGCCATATGGCTAACTTAACAGTTGTTAAGTGTACTATCAGTTAGAGATAGTTGGAATATAAGACATTTTGGGAAATAGGTGGTTCTGTTAAATTTAAGAATTAAAGCAGATCCACAGAAACTGAAGGAATTGCTAAGGCAAAAGTTACAAAACTAATGTAAAAACAAGAAAGACAAATGGGGGAACGTGCAAATAAAGACCGAATCCAGCTTATTGTTGCACCCAACACTTCACTGACAGGAAGGATTATATGTTAATGACTTAGGGGAGGCCTGAAACAGCCTCTCAAGTGTGTGGCATGACATCACTTGTGACATGCGCTGAATTACGTGTTTATTCTCTTGCTCAATAAGTTGGTGTGGAATTCTGAAAAGCTGAGCGATTTCATTTAACACAGTGAAGGTTCACTGTGTGACTCAGTTCAGGAATTATGCTAACTTGGGAGTTCAGGGAAAAACACGTCTTGAAGAATGAACTATAAAAGGGGAATGTAAGGTTGAAAAAAAAAAAAACTGCTGTAAATGTAACAACTCTCCTCAACCTATTCCTTGAAATGTAAGTCAGAGGAAGAGATTTCAACAGTCATCTGATTTAACATTTAACAAATGTCACGTGAAGAGGTGTAGTTTAAGTATTTTCCTGCATATCAACTGAATGAGTCTAAGGCAAGAAAGTGCAAAAAAACAATAACAGCATGACAAAAGTAAACGAGAAAAGACAGACAGACAGGAGAGAGGAAAAAGAAAGGGGGATGGGATTCATTTCCCTGTCCTCTTGGTTATGAGCCCGACATGTCATGTGATTAAGGGTGTTCTTCCGAGAGGATCATGGAATTACAGGTGATCAGCAACAATACCACACACAAACACACTTACGACTATGCTCCTGCCACAAGCACTGGGTAGCTCTTATTAGCATGTAAACTGTTTCACATTGTCTACATGTTTCATCCATTACACCCAGTGCTTATGCTTCCATCAGCAGTGTTATGCAGCATTATGTTGTGTACAGAGTGTGTTAGACGAGGCCCTTCCCCTATCCTTACCGGCAGGTCAACACTGACATCTGTCCCGTCTAGTAGGGACACTCGACAGGTGATGATTGACTTTGCTTCCCCAGCAGCAGGGATGTGCGTCGAGGCCCGTTGGGCTTCACGTAACCGTGTTTTTTCTGCGTGTTTCCGAATGGAGCGTCGCCCCAGCGTCCTGCGCAGGAAACTTAGCATGATGAGAGACAGCGTAGGTCACAAGACCACTCCTGAAAGAGAGATGGGATGGTGTTCAAACATATCATTTTGTACTTTTTAAAATGTAAAGAGCATGTTAATGTTTAGACAATGGCAATTGAGCTGCAAGGTAACAGATAACCACCATGCATGCTAAAATGAGACTAACTAGCAGGTATACAACATTTGTTTGCATAAAAATATGCAGTACAGCCTCTTAATTTACATTTAGAAGAGAGAACACCATGGTCACAATAATTTTGTCATAATATCTGGTTGTTTTTTGGTGTAATTGTATTCAGATTGACCGTTGATAGTGATAATCATGTTGACTTTAAAAGTTAAAGTTACCTAATATTCCTTTGGTTAATGACAAGTGATTCCTGGATTCAGTACAGCTTAGTTTATTATGCCATAGTATAAATAAGGCAACGCAGCAGTACAATTTAAGTAAATTATTCCCTTATGACAATTACTAGTGACGCAGCAAGGTAAATTTCTATCGTTGCAGAATTTAGTATATATGATTCAGCGTTTGAGACACACATATTAGTCAGCTAAAAATAAATCTGGGTTAGGCTTCTACACATTCATTAAATACAAAAAGGGATATAAATCAAGCAAAACTGTATAAAAATCTGCTTAATATTCTTACTTATTTAACCCTCAGTATGAAAACTTAACATCGCTACGATCTGAAGTACTCAGTATTACGCTAAAGCAACAGGTGTGCGCTCGTTTCCCCACACGTCTAAACCGTTAGCAATGATAATCAACAGTATGCTAGACTCCGACCGCAAAAGCGTGACTAGAGCATCAAAACAAACGCCTCCTTTAGCCTCGTAGCTCCAAGATACACTTGCTCCTCGGCCACTTGTGGTTCCGTGAGGGTCTGGATAAAGATACTTACGGAAACCTGCTCCTATGGATCTACGGCGAAACCACGTCCTTCTGCATTGTAGGCGACTAAAGAGCAGCGCCGCATAGTTCCATTGTTTAAAACGTATCTTGGTCTCTTCTTTTGTCGTCCTCGACTACTTCTTCGGGATAATTTTCTCTCCCAGGTCACAACAAAAAAAAAAAAAAGGAAAAAAAAAAACACTATGAGGCAAAGCTGACCTCCGGATGTGACGTCACAATAAATCCTTAGGAAAAAACGTGATTAGCATTTTTAAAGACCCAGTATCGCAGTAGCCCTTTCCTTTTACTGGTATCGTTATATATTTTTTATTATTATTATTTCTATGCATATAAAGACTTATCGCACTCTCCATGTTTTCGCTGAGAAGATTTACAACAGTCTGAACAAATATTAGTTCATACGAAAGACCTTTCAATAGCAGAATACAAAGTACTTAAACCAACGTATTGAATAATTGTATGATCATAAAATACATTTTATGGCAATGAACATACCGTAGATGATTAAAAAATACAAAATGTGGCCCTTCTTTAACCACATATTGATATATAATGATATAACCTATTTGACATCAGCACCCCCTGGTGGTTAAAGGAGGAATACGGATTTGTGATTGGGCCTGACACCGTTTTACAGTGAGTTCAAAGGTCATTCGAGAGTTGGATTACTATTAGGTGGCTTTATAAGATGCCGAAAATAGGTACTTTTCAGAATATTTTACTCATGCAGCAAATTCATCACATTCTTTTATCTCATTCTTCTGTTCTGGAAAACCTTTTTTCTGCATTAATACAATCATCCCTCAAATGTACATGCATGGTACAATGTGATCTAAACGGTTTTTAGCACTGTCTTAAATAAACCTAAAAAAAAAAATCTAAATACAGCACGGTAATATCATAGTGCAATAACCCAAGTTTTACATAGCTGCACATTAAACATTAAAATATTTCCTATAAATCTGGTTTTTCATCCATTTTTTTTATAACCTCTTAAATTCATGATTTAAACCATCATGATTTACCATTTCTATCCTATAATTGTTTCCCATGACCTGGTCATGTAAACCCTGATATTTGTCATAAAGAATTAAAACGTTTGACAGCAACTTGCACTTCTTATTTAGAGCTTTTTTGTGTTGGCACTTTCTTCAGCTAAGTTAGCAGTTGAGCTAACTAGCAGAGATTGTTCCAACCTCACTTTCAGTGTGGAAAAGCCAGGTGATCTGAAGCCACGTCTCCATGCTTAGACAGACAAGCTTTAATTGTTCACAATCAAGCTTATACACATGTCCAAAGCACCGTAAAACCACGATACCAGAAAGAAACAAGCAACTGAGGACAAAAAGTTGTTTTTTTTATATAACACAGGAAGGAGTTAACCAAGAGTATAATACGGGTGAACATTTCTCATTATCTTGTGTTTCATTATATATACAGTCGTCATTATAGATTACGATTCAAATAAAACAAATCTTTCTTTTAAAATTTCAGTCTTGAAATACACACCATGTGTCACATTTGAATCATTCAAAAGGAGAAAAAAATTCCAAAATTAAAAAAAAAAAGAAAATCTTGCCGCTCACAAATGATTTTCCCTTTTATTTTAAAGTTGCTGTTTTTTCATATACAACATTGTATTTACACGGTCTAATATTATTTACACAAAATTAACAAGTGGCACTGTGTAGTTAGGAGTATTCTCATCTTATTCCCTACTGGTCTTATTTTAAAACAAAATATGAATGACAATAAAAACAACTTTTCCACATTTTTTTTTCAGTAGCACTACCTGCCACTCGGCCGATCTAAAAAGTGCTCTCTCTCCTTTGCCTACTCGACTAGCGTCGTAATAATCTGACCAAAAACACAACTGATCCCGATCCCTCCCCTGCATCCACTCCCCTCGACTCTTTGAACAGTACCTCAAAAACGCAGACAGTACCGATAACAACGAAACACGCCAAACACGGACTGCTACTTGCTGCATATGTGCAACTGCTCATCTGTGATTACACTTGAACGGCATGTAATGGCGTTACTAATGCCACTTTTAACGGCAGAATTTCAGTGTTATTTCATGCAACTCGTGACATACGTCTGACATCAGCTGCAGGCTCTGCCATGATTAAGTGACTCTTAATTTAGAACATAACATGATGGATGGCTTTATTTCATCCTCTTGTTTGTATTTTTTTTTTTTAAACTACCTTTGGTGTTTTGCTCGGTTTGTTCAATTTGTCTGGAGGCCATGCAGAGAGAGTGTGATCCATGTAAAATGAAAAGACTGGAGGAAAAAAAAAACCCGTGAAGAATAGAGTGTGGATGTTGCGTGGGCCCTGCTGATGTTGCTGGAGAGGATTAAGGGAGTTTGGTTTTCTTTTTTCTTTTTTTAAAGAGCATTGCAAAACAAGAGACACAGGAAGGAGAAGAGCTGGTATCCTTTTTTGATCCCACCTCTCTGTGGATGAAATATGATTCAGCATCATCTGAATGGTTCAAGGAAGAGATATCAGATCAGCTTAATTTCAGTTTGTGGCTTTATGGCACAACCTTTCATTCCAGTTATCAGACAAGCAGTTTTCGACCAGACAGCCAACAAACAATGTTAGAAATGGTGATGAAAGACCAAAATCAACACACGCATACACACAGACACACACACTTTGTCACAGCAGTAGGTATTTCCAGCAGAATCCATGGAAGGAGCCAATGACAGCAGGTACTGAAGCAGGGATAAATTAAATTACAAGGAATCTACTCTTTATTTCATCCCTTAAAAAAAGAAAAAAAGAATGTTCAATATTTTTGAATTAAAACATCTCCACATATCATTTTGGCTTTAAAACATGTGTCTTAAAGGGAGTACCACAAGAAACAAAAAAATCTTAAGAATTAGTAGAAAATCGATATGAACATTGTTTGTGCTGCCTCATTGAGCTGTTTTCTCCATGACAATTGCATTAAAAAATAAATCAGTCTGCAAAGGTTGGTTTAAAGCCCCGCTTCAGTGACCATTAAAACAAAAGCTTTGAGCGAGGGGTTTTCAGTGAATTTTAAGATGCAATATGACATCACTCATAATATAAAATATGTTAAGAGAAGCTAAAAGTAGAGAGAGAGTTGGGAAATTCCACCACTCACACTGTGAATTCAGAGCAGACTCGAACTGCCAGCTTGGAATTTTCACCCCACCTGACCTTAGCTGTGTTTCTGCATCTCTGAGGGCCTGACTGGTGGAGCCCTTCTGCTTTCACTGCACGTGCACAACTCATGAAGAAATGATTGGCGGAGATCACTGCTCATTGCTGGAGCAGCGGAGTGGTGCCGAAGAGAGGCAGACAGAATTCTAAATCGGTCCTGTTCTTCAACACGTTAAACCTGATGGCCACCAAGAGCAAGCGCGTTCGCGGGCGCCACATCGCAACACTCGAAGGAGGATGAAGGAAAGAACTCGAAAGGGACATCGTTCAAGAGGTGAGACACAAAGTGCATTCAGTTGTCCAAGCGTCGGTCTGCGCTGTCAGCAGACGCAGAGGAAGATTCTGCTTCTTTGTCCCCCACACAAAGCAAAAGAAACTGGGAAGAAGGTGGAAGAGGATTTGCACTATGTTACTAGCTAAGATTGAATTGGGAAACCATGAACTCTAGAGTCAAACACCTTTTTTTGTTCAGTGGACAGGGTTCGACACAAACTAAAAACAATAAATACTCTCTGAGTAACAAAAGATAAAGTTTCATGTCTTTATCAGCTAAAAGGACACTAAAAAGAAAAAAAAAAAACAGGCAGGTCCGTCTGGCAGACTTGCTCAGAAGGGGAGAGGGCCGCCCCTTTCGGGGGGGGGACTAGGTGTGGGCAGCCCTTCCCATTCCTACTTAATGGCACTACAGCATTCCCCCGTCCACATTTTATCCTCTCACTCTTTGAATACTTTTTTCTTCACCCTGAACAAACAACATCCCCCTCATAGTACCTATTCAACACAGCTGGGTTTAATTATTTTACTCTAGTTTGTATTTCAGGTTTGTCCATTTGTCTTTCTCTTTCCGTTTTCTTTTATTAGCTTAAAGTGCAACAGTGCTTTTGTTCTCTCCTGGCGACTCCTCCCCCCTCAGAAGTCATGGGTTTGCAGCAGGATCAGCTTCAGGGTTCGCGCTTGTCTCGCTGGTCACGCTGGCAACGCTCGGCTCCTCCGCATCCTCTTCCTCCTCCTCCTCATCATCATCATCTTCCGTCACCTCTCCGACGTCCAGCACTTCCACCTCTTCATCATCATCATCCTCTTCATCCTCTACACCCTCCAGTAAGTCTGCCGCCACCAGCTCACCTTCCTCTGTGACCGTCAGTTCTTCACCTTCGCCATCCTTCTTCTGGTCGTCCACCTTCTCTCTATGCTGGTAGATGGCGCTCTTGAGCGGTTTGACCAGGCCCTCCTCGTAGACCTTCAGGATGGCCTCGCATACGAAGCGGTACTGGCTCTGGCAGGGAAACAGGAAGTGTAAGAAGATCGTTGGCAGCAGCCTGGGGATGCTTCTACAAGAAAAATAAAACCCATGCAAGTACATACAGGCGTCTGGATCATCATGGCCCTCTGGTCTCTCATGGTCCTGACAATTTCCAGAGGATACACTGGCTGGCCACACTCCATTAAACACAGAGCAGTCTCCATGGTGATCAGAACTCCTGTCCGTCCAATGCCCGCACTGCAATAACATTTGCGTAACATTTGAAAAGTCTGACTGCCTGATTAATCAAGCAAATAATTGCCAAATGAAGCAACAAAGGAAATAAAAATAACTGTTTAGAAGATTCAAAATATTAAATAGGGACATTTAGAACAAGATCAGTTCGTTGAAGAAGAGCTGTACCTGCAGTGCACCACCATGGGCTGATCCTGTCCCGCCCGTTTGGACCGTACCAGAGCCACAAAATCCAGGAAATCAGTGGAGTCATCAGGAACACCATGATCCGGCCAAGCCAGGTACTGGATCTGAGTGAGCTCTCGCTGCTGCTCGGTCTGCAAACACACACAGGCCAGTTCTCATATTTGGCTGTGTTTTCTTTGATCCATGTGCCCTAAATGTTGTGTAACTGTTGCCGTAAAAATGTTTAAGAGCAACATGAACAACGTATTCTAATTTTTGACTGATTCTTTGGGACCCCTCAATCATCCATGTGGTTCTTTGCTGTTTTAGGCAAGGAAGAGCTGCTCAACACGCAATACAACATTTAATAATAAGATTCAAACACTGATCTAAAAAGCACAACCATAGAGAGTACAGCTAAGTAACGTGCTCTCAGTGATCAGACAACAGATCTGGTTGCATGCGCAGGCACGCACACGCGCACATAAAGCAGATAACTACTGACCACTGCTTCTTTTGTGACTCAGAGCCCTTCCTCTTCAATGTATCCTCAGCTGCATTGCCATGGTAACACATCTATCTCCATGGTAACAATCACAGGCAGAGCAGAATGCTAATTGCCTCCTTGGATGCTATAATATATTTTAAATGCCACGGTACGCGTGTGCCCCACAGAAGAGTAATCAGGAAAACACAGACAGCAGGAGGTCAGGAGGAACCAGCGGGAAAGTTCAACCCCTCTATTCAGAGCCCGCTTTCAAATGACCTCAACAGCAGCTGTAACCACAAAGGGTTCAGTCATTAAATAACCCAATATTAGGACAAACGATCTATACGTATGTCGAGACATAAAAGGCTGGCTTCTGGCTCCTAAAATATAGACCTGAGGGGAGCTTTTTAATTTTAACTTTTATTGACAGAGTATATATTTAATTTTCAGGATGATAAAAATAAGACGGTTAAAATATGAAACTGGCTGTCAGCTGACACTGGAAATAACTTGCAGAGTTAGGCCTGAGATACTTTACTTCATACACACAAAATAGCCACAAACTACCATCACATGGTGAAATGTCACCAATTTCTAGCAACCATCGTCCCACTCCGTTTCCCTCTTCCTCTGTTTTGCTTCTCTACTCCAGCAGTGCGAGTGGCTGAGGTAGCCATGGTAACCGGATCCCAATACGTGGCCTGCATGCAGTTAGTGGCATCCAGAAAAAGAACAGCCCACACTGGTGGCCATGGCAACACACCTCCTTCTGGGTCCACATCCTTCCTGAGAGACTCTGATTGGAGCTGCCTTCTCTCTCTACGTCCCCTTCGCTCCTCCCTGACCCGCTTGGCCTAGCAGTCCACATACTCCTCCTTCAGTGCTGTGTTTGTGTGCAGTTACCTGTGTGTTCGTTAGAGTCATCTCCCGGACCAGGAAGGCAGAGTTACCCTCTTCATTGTGGCATGTTACGGTGAAGTCTCCGTAGTTGGTGACGGTGTCTGGATTGGGCCAGTACTGGTGACACTTGACCTATAAACACACAAAATATTTTTTTTCAACACAAGCTAAATCATCACATACATGTGATCGATTGTATCGTAAGAGTTTTTTTATCAAGTTTGGGGATCTCTTTTTACAAAGAGCAACACAATTGCTGTTCACTTAATGAACATAGCTTTTGGTTTTATACTGTATGCAGATGTGTAAAAACGTATGTGAACAGCAATCAATTTTACACGTCTGTGTCTTTTACATGTCGGTGTAACATAACTGTTTGGGTCTTTGTCTCTTTAAAAGCTCAGTCTTCTGGTCAGCAGCCATAAACTGTTGAGTAACAATAGTAAATATTACATTTAACCAGTAACTTATTGCTTTTTCTTTCTTGGAAGTCTGTACAAACAGAATGTGTCCTTGCCCAAAATGTTCTCCGGCCAAATGCTCTTCAATAAGAATGTTTTCAATTTTAGGTGAGAAGCTCTTGGACAGAAAATGAAGACTATCGCACAGTTATGCTAATATAAAGATGCTAAGGACAGACAAACAAATATCTCCTATTCACAATTAGAACAAACAAACAAAAGAACTCTTATGACGTACCCGTCCTCTTTCCACCTGTGTTGTCAGCATGACCACCATAGAGGAGCCCTGCTCCCACGTCATTTGCCAGAAGTCGGAGCAAGTGTTGGGCAGAGGGCCCTGGCATGCTATGTAGCGGTTTATCAGACTGGAAGCAGGAATCTCCATCTATGAGAGAGTGTGAGAGAGAGAGAGAGAGAGAGAGAGAGAGAGAGAGAGAGAGA
>BJFM01000491.1:81310-97024 GCA_016586285.1 Arothron firmamentum | reverse complement strand
AGAGAGAGAGAGAGAGAGAGAGAGAGAGAGAGAGAGACAGAGAAAGAGAGCGAGAGAGAGAAACAGATGCAAAGATGTTAGGTCACAACTCTTTAGTCTCTCTTTCTCCTTCAGTTCCAGTTGAAAGACTTGCTTTGTGTACAGTTTCTTTGCCTGTGTCTGTGCAGTTATTTAGAAGTAGATCTCAATTTCACTTTCGAGTTAGAAAAAAAGAACAAAAAAATCAATAAAAATAACAGAATGAGCAAAATATTTGAGGTTGGGATTTTTGCCATCAATGAGCAGCTTTAGGCATCTATCACCAAAACTAAGAACACAGAAGATATGTTGACATGCAGTTACATTCATGTATATCTGAATTAAAAATATATGCAATGGCAAAGTCAAACAGCTTGCATGTTGAATTATGCACTAGTTCTAAGAAAACGGAGGTAAATATTTATATTTTTATGAAAGATGACTACTGATAGTAATTGAATTAAAATAAATTTAATGAAGACACTTGCTATTTAAATCTGAAAAATACGTTTTGCTGACAATATGCAGCAAAATATGTTCCATCATTCATATTCACAGGACAAAAACTGTATAGGTCAAGGTGGTTAGTGTACTCACCAGTGGCACCTGAGGTTTTTACCTTGTGTCTCAGAGGTAAGTGAAACAGACCACCCAGCAAGCTCCCAATCACTCACAGAGATATCAACAGGCACGTTAAACGAAAGGAAAAAAAAAAAAAACATGGTGGAGACACTCACATTGATGTAATTTGCATTGATGTAGTCATCTGTGCTTTTCAGAATGACCCGTGTGGCATCATCTGCAGAGGGAGAAAAAGAGAGGTAGAGGTGCTGAGACTGCACATACAGAGAAAATTACTCTCAGAGGGAGAGAGGAGAACAGAAGTTCGAGTGTGTGTGTGTGTGTGTGTGTGTGTGTGTGTGTGTGTGTGTGTGTGTGTGGGGGGGGGGGGGGGGTGGTGGCTGAGAATCCATACATGGGGAGATGTCTCTGTAGCGATTTTTGGAAACATTCTGAGGTAATTTGGCACACAGCATCGTCATCCCTGGCCTCTTCCTGTACAGTTGCTGCAAGAAAATGCAATAAAGCCAATTAAGTTGCCACTATATGTGATTATTATTCACTAATTTCATTGTACATTCACAAATGTATATTTCACTCTGACTATGTGCATGGTTCCCCTCACATCAAACTGAGCCAGTATGGCTCCACTGCTCAGGCCTTCCTTTAGTGTCACCATGGAGTCTCTCAAAGCATGCTGGTCTAGCTGGGTGGGGTCCTGAGGGCACTTCTCGGGGATGTATTGAAATTCTGGCTCTGAGTCTGCCTTCTCCTCCACCACATCATAGATAGCTGGATGGGGGGGAAAAGGATAAAAAAAAGGACAGCTCTTTACACAGAAGTTGTCTTTGCTTTGATTCCATGATGAAAGAAAACCATTGCACAGCCTCAAAAAGAATAGATGGTTAATTTATGTGAAAATGTACATGCAGATGTTTCATAAAAAGGCCAAAAGACATGGACAGAGCTTCAATCAGCTGATGTAATCTTATATCTGCTGTGATGCAAAAGAGGATCGAAGGCATAAATCTCGTTATGACCCAGTTAAAATACCAAGAATTTCCATGTTTCATCATCTTTAAGCAGGCCCCTCCCTGCTTTTTTATGTAGATTAAAACATGCTTGGCCATGCTTCTGCTACATAGGGAGCACACACATGCGTTCAGAGAAAGCACAATGTTAAAATTCCTGACAAAAGTGAGATGGAGCTATTGGTTTTCTCATTCATGGAAAAACTGAACCTGTTAAATGGTTGTTTAGTTAATAAATAGCACATAGTTTATTAAAAATGAAGCACTAAAAGTTGTGTGTGATATTAAACTATTTTCTAGTTTAAAACTGGACACATTAGAAACATGCCAAAGGCCAGTTACGGGATCCACTCAAGCAGGACTCACCATTTGGTCTGACCAGTAGGACGAGCTCGCCAGAGTGACTCTCACAGCTGGCCTTGATGAACATGACCACCTGATCATGGGTGTGGTCAGAGATATCCCGCCCATTAATCTGGACCACCTGGTCACCTTCATTAAGGCGAGGCACGCACAGATCGGCCTGAAAAGGTAAAAAATAAAACAACAAAAAAAACGATGTTAGCTTCTGAATATATAGGTGTCATGGTGAAAATGCTAAAAAAAAAAAAATCTTCATAAAATTGTATTTAAACAGCAGAGTTGTCTGTGGGGTTGCTGCTGACTTACTGGTGTTCCTGGAGCCACCCGCGAAACAATTATAGGCATCTTCTGGTCAGCTCCACCCTAGAGACGACAGAAAAGGCCAGTTGGCAAATAATGAAGCATCATCCAGTTATTAAAGCTCAACATTTTTGTCATTTTTGATGAGCTAACAATGTGCACAGACAAGGCTGTTCACAGTTTGAATACTTTAGTGAAAAAAGTCATCTTTTTCAGCCAGAGGTGTAAACTTAAGCTCACTGTTTTCACTAGACTTTAAAAAGCCTTGCAAACTGGAAGTACTTCCAAAAGAACCTCTCAAATCATATAAAAGTATAATACAACTATAACTGTAACTAACACAAGAATACTAAATAAACATTAGCACAGTGTTTTTGACCTAATTATAGAGGATTCAAACAAAGCGCAATCTCTGTTCTTACCTTGACATTGAAGCCGAAGCGTCCATGTTCATCAGGTCTCATCTTGATCAGGACCAGATTATCGTGAGGGACAACACCATTTAACTGCAAAAGCAAAGAAAATGTGAACATTAATGTTAGCTGCATATCTATCATTCTTTAACCTAAGATTGAAAATTTAGCACTTCTATTATTCTCTACTATTGCTGCCTTTATGTCGGATGGTTACATAAAACAGTTGTTGTGAACTAAAGCATATTTTCACATTATTTTGTATGTAATCTGATTTAGTTGCAAAGATTCATAAGAGGACTGGCAGACACCAGTGTTTGAATCAGACGTTTTTGGAGTTTATCTTTCAAAGTGACTGACCGTTGTCTTATCAGCGTTGACGGGAACGTCATACATCTCATTGACGTGGTTGTCAAGGAGGCTTTGCTGCGAATGGGCCTGGATGATCTGGCTCAAGGTCTTTCTACTGAGCTGTTTGGGAGGCAGAGCGGGAGGCTGGCTGTCTAACCCCTCTGGAGACCTGAAAGGAATAAAAGAGGGGATTCTAAGTTTTTCAAACAATACAAAATGTTGGAAATAATTACTTTTCCTCAAACCGACCTAAATAGGCAGACACACTCCGAATACAGCAATATTTCACTTTTGCATCGCTATTAAACACAAGTAAAAGCCTTGAAAGAGGTGAACTTTGGTGGAAAATGAGACTAAAGGGAGGGAAAAAAGATACTGTTGAACACAGAAAAGCTTAACAACACTGTTAGTCAGAAGACATTAACCTCAAAAGGGCTGCAGAAGGAAAGACCCCCCTATCTTTCTTCCATCATCAGACAATAAAAGGCATTCGTGTGAATGATGAAACAACACGGTTCAGCAAGTAAGGCTTTCAAGAGCATCATGACTTTCTCTTTCAAGGGCGTAAAAAGCATGTCACTTTATTCAAGGTCTGTTTTTTTGCGTGTGCGTGTGTGTGTGTGTGTGTGTGTGTGTGTGTGTGTGTGTGTGTGTTCGTTCCTTAAGGCTGATGGTAGCAGTCAAAGAGCATTGGCTTTGTTGTGACTGCTGCCACTGGTGCCACTTTGTGGCCTAAACATGTCTAGGGAAATAACATTTATTGTGGGTCACAGTGAGATCACGCTTTCAGAAGGAGTGCACAGCAGGCTGGAGCAGACATCACACATCCTCCTCGACACCACACCGACGCAAAATGGAATGAATACAAGTATTTTTTTTCATATCTCACCAAAACTTGGCCAAGGCTAAAGCCTGATGAAAGTGTGAAGACAGTAAATATGTTAAATAACGTCACAGATGGGGAAAAAAAGAGTTTAACACTATCTGCAGATTTTTAATGAAAAAAAATGATTTTAGAAAAACTGAATATTTATTTCAAAGCCGGTTTTCACATTTCGATAAGAATATAAATCTGACTGCAGCAAACAAAACTCATCAACTTATAACACCAAGTTACAGTTTAGAATCAAAATAAATCCTGTAATTGTACCTTTGTATTCCTTATGCCCGTCAAGGCAATAAAGGCGCGTGATGTTTAAACTATAACTGTAGCGTGCTGTGGTTAGGGAAACAGATTGTTTTTACTTCACCCGGCTAAATGTGGCGCATTACGGAAAGATCGTCCAAGGGTTATGGTTATGTTGTACTGCTTATATCTGGAGCAAAAAGTGTATAACTGTGGCCTGTGGCACAAAGACGCAGTTTTTAAAAAACGCAGATTCAAAATTAGTTTTTATTGGAGAAAGATCCTGGAGAAAAAATGTATTCTGGAGTCGGAGCAAAGCGTTGGGGTAAATGAGGTAATATGGTATAAGCACAGCTTGACCTTCTCTTAATCAGCAGATATTACCATAAGTAAACAGCTGAACATCATTTTAGACATTGTTTTTTGTTACCAGAGGAACAGAGAGCAGGTGATTATGTCATCTTTTGGCTCTGCAAGAGTGATAAACCAACAGCTTGGTTTTTCCCCGTGTGTGTGTGTGTGTGTGTGTGTGTGAGTGTGTGTGTGCGTGTGTGTGTGTGTGTGTGTGTGTGTGTGTGTGTGTGTGTGTGTGTGTGTGTGTGTGTGTGTGTGTGTGTGTGTGTGTGTGTGTGTGTGTGTGTGTGTGTGTCATTACAGGCAGCGGAACTACCACTGTAAGGCTACTTCATGGCTCTGATTCCCAGCTGAGAAATGTTCCATCCCTCTCTCACCTGCTAGCTCGGACAGCTCTAAAACAGACTCCATCGGAGCGTTTACAAAGCAATGTTATGTAAATGACATGAGAAAGGCGGTAAATACGGTACAGAAGAGTATTCAGGCCATCCGTGAGAAAAAAAAATTAGAGGAGATAGTTTTTTTCATCACTTCGAGAAAAAACTTCAGACTCGGCTTTAATAACAAAGAAATACTTTCTCTTTTAGCTCACAAACGCACTGCAGTTATCAATGTTAGGACTCTGAAGAGACTGTGCCGAAAACTGCGACTGTTCCGAAGGATAAACCACACAAGCTTGGAAGAGGCGGTCTCATTTGTGCAAGCTGAAATAGCTTGTATTGGACAAATGCAAGGCTATTGATGGCTGCATCTGAGCACCGTTCATAGGGGATATGTTGTATCAAAAGATACAGTAAGACATTTAATCAAGTTCTTTGATCCTGAAGGTGTGGAGCTCAGGCGACGTGTCGTTTGAGATGCAGGCATTACCGCAACAAAGGTCCCAAAGCGCTGTGGCACATGGACTCATATGATAAACTGAAGCCATATGGAATTGCCATTAATGGCTGTATTGACGGTTTTAGTCGCTATGTCGTGTGGATGGAGGCATACAGAACAAACAGTGACCAAAAAGTGATAGCAAATTACTTCATCACATCAATTGCGCGCTTGGAAGGATGTCTGGAGCGACTGTGCGCAGAGTCCTAACTATGACTTTTTCTCAACATTTCAACTTTTTTCTCGAAGTTCATGATGAGTGCATGGGTGGCCATAATCCTCTTTCGTAATATGGTGAGCTGTATTTAAAAGCAGTCTTTGCTTGGCCATCACATCTGGGATCATTTAATTTCTATACTTTTACTATTCCCGACAGGGAAAAAGTGTGGCACTTTGGTGTAGTTTTTAAAGGATTTTGTCAGATTTTTATAGTAAATAAGACGCACGCACTATCCTGGTTCAGCCCTGTTGCACAAGCTCTCTGCCCAGCTATACACTATAAACACATTTTACAGGCTGTTTTCAAAGGGTTCATCTTTTCAGTGGGGCCAGCCAAGTGACGCTAGGAGAGGGTGTGAACTGTTGGGAGAAGCCACAGACACAGACATTTAAAAACCAGCCGACTCAGCAGTACAGTCAGACACGGTGGCACTAACACGGATGAGTAAAATTAAACCCAAAAATTAGAGGGTGGCTGCTTGGCGACTGCTGAATTGATGAAGCACTTTGTTGACAGTGAGCTTATTTTCCTGTCACCAATTTAAAGAAGTAGAATTTTTTTTTAGGCCCTCAAATAGTTGCAGGTTTAAAGAGAGTGTCCAGGCCGCATGTGCATGAAAATGAATATAGAAAGATTTATTCAGCAGAAACAACACTTACGGCGTGGAGTCCAAGCTTATGCTGTTTGCCTGCGTGGATGACGCCGACTTGTGACTGGAGGAGAAGACGGGAAGACTGGGGGACGCGTGGATCACATGATCCACCAGGTGGCCAACAGACGACGGGCGAAGTCGCGTGCCCTCTTGTACAAACAGCGAGTTCCTATTAAACACACAAAGGTCGTGATGAAGGGGCAGAGAAGTGTGAGTTCTTCCTGCATGCTGACATCCAATGCATGCATACAGAAGGTTCCTAATTAAAAATAACAGGAAAACATGAATATTTTCTCCTCAAAATACAATCAGGTTACAGACCAGATGTCAGAGATGTGCTTCAAGACCCGCTCAGAGACATTCCGACATGGTAAAAATGTTTTTTTTTCACCCAGGTCCTTTCAAGGACTTTTACACTTGCCACTTGAAATTTTACAGATAAACTGAAATACTCTTACGAAGAAGTGTACACTATACATACTGTTTGATATCATTAAAATGCCAAATGTCTTGCTAATTCACCTATTCATGGTATTCATCATGATATTTTGAAATAGATTTTGAGAAGAATTTAAAAATTGTATTGAAAAAAAATTTGATTTCTATCCCCATTATGGTTACATTATCCCTTTTATTAGACTCACTGGTTGGGCGTCCCTGGTGGCGAACGAGTGGGAAGGCTCTGAGTCTCCAACCTCTCGTCTGATAGACTGTTCCTGCTGACAGATTCCCAGTCGGTCCCTCCCAACAACCTCCTGGCCAACGGCTTACTGGGAGACCTAAATGTTGAAGGGGTTTATGTCTGACAGGCTTGTAACAACCAGAATCAGCTGATAGAGAGAACCATTGTTACCTGGCAAAGACCCGGTCCTTAATGCCTTTCTCCTTTCCATACTGCACAGACTGCACCTCTGTCCGCCCACTAGAGAAGAGAAAAACATTTCACTGAACTCTTCTGGAAACATACATTAAAAATTAAACAGGCAGGAAACTTTGATGCAAACGGACTGAAAATAGTTGCTTGGCAAAACTGCATCCTGCGTTCACACCAAGAACCTCAACTATTGACTGTGTTCAGGCATGCAGGATGATTACATTTGTCCACTTTCACAGACAACATTATAAATATTTGCAAACAAGGGTCGAACAGATGTGGAAATTTCTGTCTAGTTTATAAAACCTAAAAAGAAGAAGAATGTCTTGTTCTCACCAGTATCTGAATTTTGAGCCCAGGGTGAAGTAGTGTGCAAAGAAGTTCTTCTGGGGTGGGATGGGTCGCTCCAGCCTGAAGAATGTGTGGTGCTCCACGCAGGCCTTCCACAGGTTCTTACAGGCCCTGTAGTTCACCATGTTGAAACCCAGCAGTGTTTCCCGGCCTTCGTTCTGAACAAAGAGGCGTGAATCATTCAATGACAGAAATTCTGTGTATGATGTGTAAATAAACCAACTGACAGAAACACAGCAAAGCCTCAATAAGATCAAGTTTTAAATTATAACTAACTGTGGTTGCCTAAAACAAAGATTATTATTATTGGTATATACAAACTATTCCTTAACATAAGGAATCCTATTCCTTAGTTAACATAAGAGCTGAACTGACCTTTTACATATACATTTATCTCCATACTTTTGAATTGCCACATATGAGATGTATGACTTAAATATTTCTGAGCGTGAAAAAGCAGCACTCTATTACTATTAGGCCAAATAATTAGCAATCCATTGACAGTTCTTGAGCTATACTATCAAAATCTATATTCCACAAACACTGTCTTAAGGATAAAGGTTGGCTTGTTGTGGCTGGGATAGGACACGGGTTTAAAGTCTGTTGGATTGTTTTCATCAAGAATGGAAAGAGGTCTACCATTCAAACAAGAGATGCGAGACAGAGCATTGGGATTAAATCAAAGTCAAATAGGACACGGACAGCAGGGGGTTAATCTGACAGATTATACACACAACTGTCAGCTCAGCCAACACAAATCAGACAAGTGCATTGTGTACACACATTTATGCTGTCCGAATGCACAGCAAAGATAAGCTTGGTGTTCTCTGATATGACAAAGTAAAGAATAGATGTTTCCCCTTCCCTCTATAGGTGCATACATTTAACATCAACAGCATTCTATAATCAGTGGGGTTTTTTTTTAAATTTTATCAAGCCAACAATAGGATAGTATTAGAAACATTTCCAAATGCCTGAGTGTATCTGGGACTTTTCCTAGCTTCTATTAATTTCTACATTTTGATTGTACTACAAATAGAAGGCATTACATAAGACACGTCATTTCAATAAAAGTCCTCACAGTGTACAGTTGAGGACAGTATAAGTGTGTGTGCGTGTGTATGTGTGTACACTTACCGCCTCTCTTCTCAGCTGGATAAAAAACTGTTTGCACTTGAAGGATATTTTCACTATTTTCAACCTTGAAAACAGGAAAGGGAAAAAAGTCATTCAAGCCCTCACATTTCACGTTCAGAAATATAAATACATATGCGTTCAGTGCACGTACTGTATGTTGACCTTCCATAGTAGTTTTTTTCATTAAGTCACATTAATACCACAGTTCTCTTTGTTTCCCAAGTGACATTTTGTGAGAAAGCATTTGCTACATTGCACACTGAGGTGGATTTGAGTTTATTTTTATGCAAAAATATAGCAACAATCAATTAGAACAATACAATAACTGAAATAAGCTTGTTTATTTTTTAAGAGAAATCTTAAGAAATGTTAAAAAATATTGTTTGAATAAGAGGTCAGTACATGCGCCACCACAGTAAAGACAGCAAAGAAATATAATCCCTCTTTGGAGCTCTGCTGCTGTGAATCATCGCCCTCTGCTAAATATATTTTACATACTTACATTCACACTTGCATGGATAACTTCATATATACACATAAATGCTTGGGCAGCGTGTGAGTCATGACCATCTAAGTGTGGCTTATTGGTCAGGCTATGGTGGACTGAAATAGGAAAGAGGTAGTCATCTAAATGTCTCAATCACCCTCCGACTCTCTGGGACGATTCCTTACTGTGGTATAATGAAAATATGAGAGTGGCCACTAAATGGGTAGTGCTGCCATAGACATCGAGAGAGAGAGAAAAAGAGGAAAATCAATGTGTGCAGAGCGAAAAAGAAACACTTTACAATTGTGGTTCTCTCTGTTGCACACATGGTTGTGAACAGCTGCTGGAGACACCACTGCTGTCTCTAAATTTAGCTCAACTGGCAGAATATGCACACACAAACTAGCTTCGGGTTGTTTTGGGGGAGTTGCTCCAGTTCGGTTTGCACAGCAGTGTTTTACATTCATTCCAATATTTTAGCGCTGACTTTAGAAAAAATGTATGAATTGGGTCACTAGCAACATCGTAAAAAGGCATACATTAATTTATTACAAAGATCTTGTTGTCACTAGCTGTTTGGTGGTGTTCATACACAGTGATGCACACATTTTTGGTGAGGGTAATATGGGTATTAAGCCTTTACAAAGGTGAAACATCTATCTAAGGTTTCAAGGAATTAAGTAGCTTCCTTCCATGACCGGCTCTAATTAATATTTTGCCTCCCATGGTGCAACAGAAGAGTGTGGAGTCTGAATCATTGGTAAATGAGAAAATGGTCGGACAATTTAAATGACAAAATGGGTTTGTTGTGTTCAGTATTTCATTTTCCCACTAAAAAAGGCTCTCTTGGAAGCAGTTGGGGTGGTGGTGGCAGCAGAAGAAATCAATAAAATCATAGAAAATCCTGTTTGACATCCACAAACAGCAGCCAAAAACACAGCAAGTGAAGCAGGAATGATTAATGATGACTGTGCTTTTAGTCTACAGAAGCCGTTTTTCATTATTATTATTATTATTTTACTTATTTTTTTATTTTGACGGTGAAAACACACTGGAGAATTACAGGGATTTCTGCTTAGGCAACAGAGAGTTGCTTCAGTTGACAATATGCTGTGTTGCAGGGTTTGTTTCATCTGACCTGACACGCAGTGGTACCTGCATGCTGATGCAGGACATGTTGGTGCGTAACACACTCACCATGGGAAATAGTTGATCCGAACCCTGTTCTTGTAAACCACAATGCCGGCAGACATCACCCCCAGGAGGATCTCTGTGTTGCTCTGGTCCTAAAAGTGCAAGGAGACATTATAGATGTAGAAAAACATCGACAATGGTGTCAAACTGAGACATGGCAACTTATCAAACTGAAATGTGTAGCTTTTGATTACAATTTAAATAATCCGAAAAAAGTGTAACTACTCATCGTATTTCAGCAGGAAACAAAGACGACAGCAGACAAATGTAAACAGGCGTGCATGAAGAAAACCTTACTTACCCTTGCATAGTGCAGCTCTACCCCGTAGAGCTCCAGCGTGCGTGCTGTGTTCAGATAATTAAACTCTGCCTGGGCAGGAGATAGACCGCTGAGCGAGATGAGGATGATGATGATCATGGTGATGGAGACGGCAGGGTAAGGAGAGGGGAGGAAAGGTATGAGGTGTTTGGAGAGGGAGAGAGAAAGGGAAGGCAAGGAAAAACAAACAAATGAAAGACCAGATAATGATATCAAAGCTACATTTAGGAGCACAAATTAATATACAATCCCTGTATGTTATTCAGTTTTTTCATATACATTTTTTAAATAAAAAAAACATTTGTTTATTCCATTTTTTTAATTGTATTCACATGACAGAGGCAGTATTTACCATAATTTAAAATTAATATTAAAAGTACTCCCTTTTAAAGATGATACCTAATGTATTTCATAGATTACAAACCAGAAATATAGTATTGAAAATGTCTTCTGTGCATCAGTGTACCTGTGCTGCTGGTGGTGTTTGGAGACTTCTTTGTGGAAGTCCTGTGGGGGGTTGGGGATGAAGCAGTATTCTGACAGATATCCAGCTGTATGCTCCGTTTCACTGTAGTCCCCCAGCTCAGCTACACACACACACACACACACACACACACACACACACACACACACACACACACACACACACACACAGAAGAAGAGAGAAAGACCATATCTGTCAAAGCACCATCACTCTCTTTTTCATCAGGGCATAAGAAAAAAAATGAAAGGGGGCAAAATGACATAAAAACAACCAGTAAAAATGGTCAAATCAGATTTTATGGATCACCACCTTCCTCCCTTATAACATTTGATACCTTTCTTTTAATCTAATGTTTTGTGTACATACTGTTATCATAAAATATTAATCATCACATGCACAAAGAATGCAGAGATACTGAATATGCTCTTTCTTGGCGATTATTTCAAGTCAGCACATTACTATTTTCCCAGTCATTTTTCTATTATTTTGATAATTAATACAGAAGCTGATGAATAGATTTTAAGAACTGCAAATTAAAATTAGGGAATTGGAAAGAAAAACATTTAAATGCTACTAATAACAGTAAATAAAAGACAGTATGTTTAGAAACCCAGCTGGTTTTAGGGTTAGGGCTTTGACTGAATGTGGAGTGAAATGATTCCCAGATCGCTGGCAGATCTTACTGAGGGGAAGCCAAGAACAAATCTCCAAAGTCATTAGCTCACTAGCTCCCATTTGAAGCTCAAAAGCATCAATTCACTCAAGTAGTCCCCAGACTAACCCACTAGCCAGTAGCCTAAGCATATTGAGCAACGAATCAATTCAAGCTTACCCGCTTAATGATGTGCACACGGCTCAGGGGAGCCATATACATGTATAGTCAATATCTCATATTTGAGTGGGCTAATGTCTTGGTGTGATTTCATGGTGCAGTTATTACTCAACAAGGTCCATTCATTAAGCTCAAAGGCTATCTGATAACCCTTTTTCCACACTCAACGACAAAATTATCTTAAGATCCAGTTGCTGAAACCGATGGAAGCGCATCAGTGCAACGGTTCTTCTGCCAGACAGCTTTCTTTCTCAGGAAGGGGGGATTCCATGAGTTTTAGACAGCTGGTCAATTTCAAATGAGAATTCTGCCATGTTGGGTGGGATTTAGGGTGTTTTCTTTTTTTTTTAAGCAAGTTTTAGCCTGGGATTTAGGATGATCAGTGCTGGTATTTGGGGCTGAGCTAACTGAATTAGCAGCATAGCAACGGTTTCAAGCTGTTTTTCCTGAAGCAAAGATTTATCTTCATAATCTGGGGTGGCACTGAGTGAAAAAGTGACAACACTGACCTAGCAGGAGAGACAGAGTGTGTGTATGTGTATGTGCGTGTGTGTGTGTGTGTGTGTGTGTGTGTGTGTGTGAGAGGGATAATCAGTGTCATGATGATAGCAGGCAGCCCACGCCAAATCTCCTCTCTGACCTATATACCAAAGCAGTTCCCCCCAAAATATACAAGAGAAGCGAAGGATAGCAAGAAAGAAGAGAGGGAAGGGGGGTGTGACTGCTCAAAAGGGGATTAGTAGCAAGGGATGAGAAAGACTAAACAGAGATTAAAAAAAAAAACAGAGACAAAACAGGCTGTCCAAAGAACAATGAACTACAATAGAAGAGAAAGAGCGAGGGACAGTCACTATTCAGACACGCACAGTCAGCATTAAAAATCAAATGCTGAATCACAACTACACTGGAGAGGAGGGACAGGTCTGCAGGTTCTTTTGCTGCTAGGGACAGGTCTGGAGAGGGGTTTTTTTGTACTACTGGTTTTGGAAAGATATCAAGCATGATATGCCGGGACATGATTAGAAGCACGGACAAACCCAGAAGTCCTAAATTCTTGTGTTGCTGCTCCGTATACAGAGCAAAGTGTCTATAATATTTATCTGTCCTGCACTGATTCATGTCTGCTTCACCAAATGAATGAGGAAATAATAATTAATCTCACATAGCCACAGTAAATACAATTTAAAATCCAGTATAGTTTAATCGCCGCAAATAACATTTACAACCATCACCACACATTTTAATTATGGCTGCAGAGTAGCATCTATAAAAGCAGTAGTTCATTGTAATGTTTTTTATTTTTCCCCTTCAGAGAGGGCTCATGAATTATCTCTCCGTCGTAAACTTGTGGGCTGAAGGTTTGGAGAGAGCCCCTCAGCGGAGCTTTACTTACACTGAACTGCATAGGACGCCAACAGGGCTGCTGTGTTGTGTGGACAAAGCAATCTGGAAACCATGACAACACACAGGAGAGGGGCATTAACGGGAGTTATTTTAAATCAAACAGAAGGAAGCATCTTCATTCATTTGGTAAATAAAGACACACTCACCTTCCAGTCAATATGTCCTGCTTTATCTGTAAAAAATAAAGGTACCTGAAGGGAGAACAACATATTAAATGAAGAAAAAAGACTAAGAGTAACAGTTATATTAGTCTAATTAATATTTGTCTTGGCCATTCTAGAAAATCCGTAGGCGTCATTTTTCTTTTTTTACCTGGCAAAACATAGCTAAGATTATTTGACTCCAAGTATGCCTGTGTAAATTTGAATAAAAATTCTAAATCAGGATTACTTCCATTAAAATCACAATTTTAGTGTTCTGAATGGCATCATTTAAATTAAATCAGCCACCAATATTGCAGTGTGTACCAGAGCGCACCAGATTTAAGGCTTCCTACTTTCTGTTGTTATTGTACACCCTCGCTAAGTCTCAGGGAGAGAGGCCATGGCTGAGAGGCTGAAATAAAAATACCAGGCTGGGAGAGAAGGCGATAGCATACTGTGACACCTCCTCTTCATATTGTTTATATAGAATGCAGGATGGCAGCGCTTATGTTTGCATGGCCGTGGCCTGTGATGTAGACTTTTGCATCAATTTCAAATGATCAGACTGAACATGCTTCAAAATGTCTTTTTGTCTCAGCTTGATGAAATTCTGGATGAACGGCACACACCAAGTAAAAAGACTGCGACATAAACAAGCAAAGTCTCACCGGGTATATTCTTCCTGAAGCTTACTGGGTTCCGTCACAAAAAACTTGACTCTGAAGCTCAGGTTATGGGGAGAGCCTCCTGGAGAGAGAGCACGACAACAGCTCAAACACAAATCAGTTTAAATTCGATGTTTAATCTGAAACTATGCAATAACCTCTGTTTGGTTCTGATTTAGCTTCTTTGCCCCATAACTATCTTTGCTTCAAATTGTCATCTGAAACAAACCAGTGGAGTAAATGATTCTGTGCACAATGAGCACACATTCATGGAAACTTGTCTCCCCGACTTCGTGTGGTTATTCATCAATGACTTTATCGCTCAACACAAAAGCAGAGTTGAACCACAGTTCAATCATTGCTCCGGGTTGAAGACTCCCTCACACGCGCGCTTCTGTATTGTTTCGCATGTTACAACTTCTATTACTCATTATGAAAAAGAGCGGAGTTGAAATGTAGTTTAATCGTCGCTTAAGGGGGACTCAGAATATGAAATTAAGCAGAATTGAGTGGAGACTTTAGCTGGAGGTGGGATGTGGTCTTTTAGTTGTTACCAAGTCACGACTGCAGATTTTTAGGTACATTTCAGAGTTCATTTTGTGAATTTAATGCTACAGAAAGACTTAAGCTGCAGTGATTGGTTGTAGAAGTCACCTACTTTTCAGCTGTTTCCTGATGGGCTTGTTGGGATCCAGCCAGCGCTGTAAAATATTGATAGCCAGACACTTAGGACCAACACTTTAACAGCATGAATAATTGAGTTATTAACAACTGGCCACACTCACACACACACATCACAACTGATAGCAAAACACCATGCACATGGATGCACAGAATCCAGGACATTACTCTAGACGATCTCTTACACAGTTTAGACATATCATAATATCATCTGTCATTTTCTCACACACACACTTTCCATAGATTTTAAGCATCACACTGACTGGTGTATCTAAGGAATCATCTGTCAAGTGCAGGCCGAAGTAGTCTCTCTCCGTCAGCTCCAGGTGCTTAAAGACAGTATCCAGTAGTACCTGGCCATGGTCTGCCTTCTGCAGATGGGGACAGAGAACATGAAGCGTGTCACAGGTCATTTTTAGTTTCCACTGTGAAACAGAGGGAAGAGCAAAAACAGTATTTGTACAGAGAGTTTCTTCAAGACTTCCGTGCTGCTCCTGTGCTTGTTTTTTTGTTTGTTTGTTTGTTTGTTTGAAATTCCTCTTCACTGTAATTTTGCTGATAATATACCTACTTACTCAAAAAAAATATTTGGTAATTGCCCATAAACATTTGGTAATCAGTTAATTAAAAAAAATCACTAAAGTCCCTGAAAATGTAACAGTCACAGTAAGAGCGAGTGCATCAAACTGAAACTGCAGACAAGATGACCGACTCAAAGAAGCAGGAAGGATGAGCAATCATTTATTTAGCAGATCATTAGAGTCACATCAGTTCATGAGAGACTAGGATGGGTGAGAGGATAAACTGTGGACCCACGAGTGGAGCAGAAATTCACACCTGACTGCTGCGATGAGCGGGGGGGGGGGGGGGGGGTA
>BJFM01000491.1:66353-80118 GCA_016586285.1 Arothron firmamentum | reverse complement strand
TCTCTCTCTCTCTGCCCCAATCTTCAGCAAAGTACGTAGAAAGCTGTCACAGTGTTTCAAAAAGGAAGTTCTCTCTCTTCCACCTATACATCACCACACATGCTATACACCGCACGAATACAGACATTTACACACTGTTAAATCCAGCACATTTAGATTCATGCAGCAGTGATGGGCCTTAATATTCACAGAATTTTTTCAAGTATGCTAAATATTAGTGTAAATTTACGGTTCATCTAGCCAGAGTTTGCTAACATTAGCAACAAAGGTGTGTCATGTGATAACAGATGCGGAAAATTAAAATAAAACCATTAAAACATCCAAAACATCAGGAAACATCACAGGTCTCACAACCGCTGATGAGCTAAATGAAGACAATATTACACCTGTACTGCTGGTCCAAAACAGTTTACTGGTACAGACAATTTTAATGAACTCTGCCACATCCCCAAACACGGACAGAGTGTCGACAGCACAAATGTTCACACTGCCACACCCAGGCCGCAATATTAACACAATATGTGGAAAGATTATTGTCGAGATCTCACATATTATCTATACAAACCACTGAAAAGTTGAATCAAGCAATTTTTCCAGAATTGCTATGGTGAAATGCAAACTAAGATTAGGTGAAGCATATGACACAAAAAAAGGCTAGGGTTTTTGTTGTGTGTTATGCCAGCTTCGATTTTGAGTTATTAACCCTTACAATTAATCTGGCGAATAAAAGAATGTAGATTTTAAGTGGCATCATCAAAAAAGTAAGGACAATAATTCTAGTCTGCAGACAATCACTTCTGTCCTGCGGACTCAGTTCGGCTCCCCTGCTTCGTGCTGCTTTTTTGCGGTCATTATTAAAAGCTACTTCATTACCGATGGCTCTTGCAGACAGCTGCATGTTTATGTGCTGTGCTGTGGTTACTATGGTTAAGCCACATGTCTCCTCACTCTGAATTCATTTGCCCTTCTGACCCTGCTTTTCTTAGTCTGGATTGGGGCAGTTAATAGTAAGCCGCACTTTTACATCTAACAACCTTAGCTTCAAACTTCCTTAAATCCAGCTCCTCATTTCTAATTTTCCATTTCTAGATTATCCAAACCCAAATATTCCACCAATACCACAGTGCAGATCCTCTGACAAAAGACCCTGCTTCTGGATTTTTTTCTCTGCGAGTCTAAAGGACAGTCGGCCAAGGCAGAGGATCAATAGAAGTATTGTTGACAGCGGATGGCTTGTCTTCCCAGGAAGTTAGCATTGCTTTGGTGATCTGATCACTGACACTGACAGAGACCGAGTCATTCGTCCAGCAGTAGGGAGGGGGAAGGAGCGAAGCCAAAGGCTGAAAGGAAAATGTCAAACTTAAAAATGGTTTAAAACGCTCAGGCTATTTTAATGAATTCCAGATTTAGTGTGTAGTTAAGACAATGAAGTAAAACTATTCTTCTGCAACTTAAAGGGAAAAGGTGTATTTTTATTGCTCATAGTTCAAGCACATTTAGGATACATTTTACCAGTCACGACGTTTGACGTTGGTGATCAAGTGATTCAAATTTGATTTTATTGCCTTTTTCATTGACAAGTTTGCAGTGTTCTGGCTGTGCTGTGACCGCAGAGTTTGAAAATGCAAATGTGTTTGCGGAGGATTGTTAGTCGAGGATTGAATGACTCAGTGTGGGAACTTCCCTCTTTACGGTCACAAGATCAAGACTGATCAAGCTCAATGACAGATATACCAGCAGCCACAGAGGAGGAAGTGTGTTAATTTAGGATATCACAGGCGACTCAGTCAGTCACCAGCTCAGACACAAAAAATGTCTGTCTCCCCTCAAGGTTACACTGAATCAATTAACAAAAACTCATGACACAAAATGAAATTTAACAGAAACAGTTGTTCAATTATAAACCATGTTATTACAGTAGCTTGACTCCTATTATTACAAATCTAATATGTATGGTGCAGAAATAAATTATATGGCTGTGAGGAGGACTTGGTTCTGCAATTAGGAGAAGTTGACGTGTTGACCAGGAATGGTTTAAACCTTGATTTATGCGGTACAGAAAATAAACACCTGATTCCAGGTACTGAAAAGTGCAGCTCCAGAGTGGACAAATGAGTTCACAGTCATGCCATCCACGTTGTACTCATTTGTCCAAATATTAGCACACCTTTGTTGGCATGAATGGACAAAGCTCCCAGGTTTATAAGCAAATGGAAATCTTTAATGAAGAGGAATCACTTGGAGCTGTGCGCCCAGGTTTTTAAAATTTAAATGAGTACTTACGCTGACTTTGAATGCCTGGACAGTGTTGTCCAGCAGCAGTACATTGCACACAACCTGTGTGTGCTGCCTGTCTCGCTCCAGTTCCGTCGCCCGGACATTGTAGGATCTGCCAGCGGGCAAGCGGAAGCGCGCGCTCATCACGCTCTTACCAGGATCTGCAACATGCCAAAAGAAAGGTAGGAAACCACAAGTGAGAGAGGTCAAACAGAGAAAAAGGAACATGGGCAAACTTCTTCATAATGCATATACATGATCTGGATTCCTTTGATGTGATAAAGGCAAGAATACACCCTCTACTTAAAACAGAATGAGCCAATGTACAGTTAAGCAGAGCAGTGAAGGCAGCCACTCAGGCAAGCCTGTGCAAGCCAAGCAAATCAGCAAAGACTGACTGCTTCATGAGAGAAGAATTTCAATGAAGGGAGCAAACTCCACATTCCTTCACAGGAGAAGTGGAGACCGTACGGCAGATCAACATTCATCACTCCCACCCTGCCCTGTTTCGTACATGCGAGCTGGAAAATAAAGTTCGGCGGCATTCACTCACGGCTGCTTTGTATGATTCGTAAAAATTTGATCACTTAGCTGCATTTCTCAGACAGAGGCTGTGGTGACAACTTGGAAAATTAAAGCAGTGTAAACAGTAAGCCGAGGGAGCAGTGTTTGCTCATCAGCAGGATAAATAAGAATAAAGGAGCCCGGAGCCTGCTCCATCATAAAACAACACTACAGCATGCTATTGCTGATGCCTTGCTTGACTGCGCTGCTTGTGGAGTCAGATGGGGATTCGCTGCAGCTAACAAACAAACACGACAACTTAGAATTTGTGTCAAAATGACACAACAGCCAAGGTCCACCAGAAAAGTAATACAGATCAAACTTCATTACACTGCAGTTCTGCAAAAGTGGTGAGAAAAAGAACTTCCTTTTCAAAGTAAGACAGTTTACAGTGTAGTAAGCTATGTAAGGGGTGGAATAACAGCTTGGTGTGTATGTTGGCCGTCAGTGTCCTGTTTTGTTTAGTCGTGTTTACATATTTTGTCAAGGAATATATGTCATTACGGCAGGATCTGCCCTTACATTTCCGCGTCCTCCATTTATTCATGGTTGATCCATCTGGACAGGAGACATTAGGAGCCCACACAGGTCACGGCCCCGCCATCAGGAGCAGCCGTATGTGTAAGGATGGCGCTGTGAGCATATCTGGCTGTGTATATGGGACATATATGGAGGGCCCTCTGCATGTCTGAGTTACTTGTCACTACACATCAGCACAAACGCCCCATGGCCACAGGCGTGCAGCGTGCAGCGTGCAAGCCATGTACGTGCACACAAATCGAAACCCCGAGCCACGACTTACAAAAGCAACAGCCGCAACACCACCTGACATTTATTGATATTTATGGTTGGTTATTAAATAATGACACTATATAACCCAGGTTGAGTCAAGACCGGCATATCTGAAGATCTCAAGTTAAAAATCAACCATCTGAAAGCTGGGGACTGCATTTACAAATGTTGTGTTAAAGTGACTGTATGTGCAGCTTTTTAAAAATACACTTCTGCAATACTGTCTAAATAGGTCCTTGGAGAAAAGCTGAGTTATGGAGCAGCAAATGTATGGTTTTGTCCATGTAATGGTGTGGTGCTGCTGGTCGATACACTGCTGAGCTGATAAGAGACTAATCTGATTTGTTGTAAAGGAAAAACAAGAATATGGAAGAAGATAAATGATTCATTCGCATATGAGGATGAGGCCAGTAAGAGGTTGCATAGGATCCAGAGGATGATGGATGAGGGGTAGCGAGCAAGCTGCAACCAGCCAAGAGATGCGGTGCTGACAGTAGATCATGACTGCTGACAGATCAACCACACACCACTAGTTATCCAAAACACACACACACAGATGCATGGAGCCAAAGCACTGGGGAACAGCAAACGGACCAGTCAATGTGCAGAGAGGAACAGTGAGATGCTGTCATGCAGAAGAAAGGCAGAGGAAGGCAGGGCTCTCTCCAATCTGTGGCACACACCGAGGAGGAGCGAGGGAATAACAGAAAATCTGAGATCTGACACAGACTTTCTGCTCTCTTTAAATTCTGCCAGACACTGGATTCCTGACAACTTAAAGTGCCCCAATTAGCTAACCACAATTTAATATCTGACTTCATAAATAAGATAAATACAATTCGTAAATAAATAGCTCTGTTGCTGATGTTCTCAAGTTTTTCTGCTCTGTTGTGGTTTCTCTTTTGCTCTGCTGACCTGGACATGGCAGCCACGCTCCCCTGAGAGAAGCCTCCGGATGGCAGGAAGCACACTAACATTATTGCTTCCTGCAGTAAGCAGAGCTCACAAACAGGCAGAAGTGTGTGTGTGTGTGTGTACATGTGTGCGTGTGTGCATGTGTGCGTGTGTGTGTGTGTGTGTGACCCTAAAGCTTCCCTCAGTGGTAAGTTCCTCTAGCTCTCAGCTTATTGCAAATGCAGACAGCACTGGAGCCTCCCAGTCTGTACACAAAAATACACACCCTTCATATAAAACACATAAATGACACAGCTCCTTTTCAACACAAGAACATGTGCATACATACTGATCAATAACAAGGATATATGGTTTTATGGGATCCAGTCGTGATTAGGGATTAGGGACACAGAAGCTCTATGTTCAAAGTAATCTGAAAATTTACAACCAAACTGCAAGCCCCACTTCATAAACACCATACATCAACGCAGACATATCTTCCAAAATTGAAATTGCCAAAATGCAACGCTCCTTCCTAGTTCAAATACGGGACAAATCGTGAACTCCATTTGCTCCACATAGATTTCTATTTATAAACCACAATTCTTCAAACATACTGGGGGGAAAAAAATGTGCTCTGTGTGCATTTCCCGCCTGATTGTCTAACTCTAGAAGACGCTACAGCAGCAGCTCCCAGAGGAAAAGTGCAATGCACAGCACTTCATAATGTACAAACTGGGCCATTGACAAACAGGTGGTCAATTACAGATGTTTATGCATGCCCTGTGAGATTTCAGGAAGTCAAAATTCTGTACAGGATAAGAGACATTGATTGGTAAGTTGGTTTAATTTTTTACCAGCTGCAGCCCCCCCCATGTCTGACCTCCCAATTAACCCTTTAATTCTACTGACATTATGTAGGTCAACAACAGCAGTAAAAAGGGCGCACAGCTTTGTGTGTACTGATAAATCCAAACAAAGCATTTAAATGTACCCCAATTGGGCGGTGGAGGGTCCAGGGAAGTGGAGGGTGCAGGCTCAGAAATGTGGACAGCAGCTGGCCTTTGACCTGCTTTAGGGACAACCATATGTGGCCCTGGCTGATGGAAAAGTCCTACAGTGCAGTTTGTAATGTAGCTGCTCGAGTGCTAAAACAGCACGACAAAGGGATGACACCAGCGGTCAGATCGAAAAGAAAGTCTGCGAAAGCTTCACTTTTTCATTTCTACTACTGTGAAACTGGCATAGTGTATTCTAGCGGGACAACTCCTGACAGGGCAAAACATTCATTTCAGTTCAGCCCCAAGTGTAAGAAACATCTGCAGCTTCCTCTAAATGGAAACAAATGGCAGAAGCCTCTTCGTATATGTTATTGGAAAAAGTCAGCATACGTAACTTAATCGATTAGAACATTTAGGACCTAACAGAAAATCAATTAAAATGAAATCAAAATGATTAATAACAATTCAGACATGGTTCTTCTTCCAGTCAAAAGACAACAGACTTATAACTCACTGCAGAACATGCTCATTAAATTTAACAATTTCACATTTTAAGGTTTTAAGATGTATGAAAAAAAAGATGTCCCGATAAAAAAGAAATGTCAGCATTGGTACAAAGGACAGCATTGGTTGTGAGATAAAGCCTACCTGTGAATGCACTGGATGCATTTGTGAGGGTGCAGCCAGAGGCCAGCGCCACTTGTGAGTCTGTTATGCAAATAAACGTCACTGGTGCCAGGGATCAGTTAATTCCACAAACACATTAACACACAGCTATTCCAACTGAATCTGAAATACTGATCATGCCATGTGGCACACCCTTGTCCCCACTCATCATCATCATCATCATCCTCATCACTGCGGGCCCTTCTGGGAGTTCCTTAAACCCTGACTGCTCTCTGGGCAGTTCATGGTGTCCATCCAGGTGGCCCCTCCTCTGGAAGAGGGTGAATGGTGAGAAAACATTTCTTGGGAGTATCATGATGTCAACTTAATGCCGCTCTTATGGACACCAACAGTCATGAAATACTTCACCCTGAATGCATCTCAAGATTTATATTCTAACATTGTTTTTCTGTCCCCCTTACATTTTAAAGAATAACTGCAGGCAGTCCTACATGAGGAAACCTTCTTAAAACCTGGTTTTGTTATGAACAATCAGAAAATGAAAAGCAATGTCTTCATAGTTTATATCAGTTCAATGGTAAATCTGACAGGAAAAACCCAGTCCATCAGATGTCACAGTTAACACCTTTGACTCTGTCAGCAGCATGATGATCACAACATGTGGTTGACAGCAACCTCCGGCTGAGCCTCAGGGCATGTAAACACAGAGGTTTACATCTCTTGAGGATTTGACTTCATCTACACTTCAATAAAAGTCTCGCTGTCAGCTTATGCTGCGAGCAGCCGCTTGCTGGTCCGTTACAAACTAGGCCTGACTCAACATATACAGACAGATATAGATCTACCGGTATTTTCTTTTTGGTTTCCATCAGCAGCAACAGCAGCAGAAAATCCATGTAGACTTAAAGCACGGTGTGCCCTTAAACACAACAGTTCAGCATGCATTACTAGATTAAAAAAACAAAAAAGGTATTAACTTCACCTCAACTCTGAGGATCTTGTTATAAGAACATGAGAAAACAATACTTTGTAAAAGTGGATATTAAAAACGGGGCTACACCACAGAAAAAAGTACAGACAGTATAATTTGAATAGCAAAAACAAACACATATGCACACGCACACACATACACACAGAAAGCAGGGAAACAGAGATGCAGGTTTGATTAAAGCAGCACATTTCCCTGATTTTATTCCCTTCCTGCTGATGCTTGCACCTTTTAGTGTTACCGGGGGTCGTGTGCAAAAATTTCCACCCGCATCTACATCAACCTTGCACATTCCTGCCCGACCAGCAGGGCGGCCAGGTGGCACAGACGCACAGGCACACATTCACACCCCTGATGGGAGGCATTTACTCTGGCATTTAAGATGCTACTTTAGGTTAGCAGCAAGAACACAACAGCAAAATCTTTAAGAGGCAGATGAATTTACAAAATTCATCTGGCTGCAATAACTTTACCACAACGTACTAATTTTACTGTTTATTAAATAAGTTGCTGACAACGGTCATTTGTATATAGGTGCACTTTTGTAAAAGAATGAGAGGATTATTTTTTGCACTGTTTTGTCCCAAGTAGACATCGCAGTTTAAAATTGAATGACTGAATAGATGCATAGTAGAGACTCTGATATTTCTGTACAAACATGACGTGCAGCCAGTGTCGCCAAACGCTCATCAGTCTTTGTCAAAAATAGGGCAGATTTTAAAAGCAGGGGCATTTAGGGTGAAGCGCGTTTGTGACTGAGCGCTTGCTGAGTCAGTGCTTCGCTCTTTGGACAAGCCAAATATTTAATATGCTAAATTTTATATCATGCAGCAGTGAGCGTTTTTGATGCAGAACAAGTGAAAGATGACAGCTTCTGCCTGAAATCAACCTTCTGAAAGTCTCTAACAGACTGGACCAAAATAATCTGAATAAAGGAAGCAAATCATATGGAAATACGCTGAGGCTAAAGCAGGATTCCTGTTAGGAGGGGCTATTGGAGGATAAAAAAGAAGATATCGTGTCATAACGCCTGATGACTGCATGATTTACTTAATCTACTCACAGAAGGTCCTGGCACACATATTCTTAGAAGCTATGACACTAAATCAACGAGACCTCATCACATTTAAACACTGTTTAATCATCACGAGTCACCCATCCGCTCACACCATTCCAGCCAGTACTGTGTTGTCTATTGCTGCTGATTGTTGAGGAACAACATTAGACTCATTTAAAATAAAATACATGAGGGATAACTGCACCATGAGTACCGGTACTAGGAAAAGGTTTTTTATTCATCAGCCTACCGTAATCCTTCAGAGGGAAAGCAATAGCCGTGTTTTCTTGGAAACTGCGAATGCTGCTGTCGATTTAGACTCGACTAAAGATGTGTTTTATCATTTGGGTAAAAATCACTTTCATAAGCAGTGCAAAGATATTGCCTTATTCATAAAGCAGGATCAAAGCTGCTTTAATGTGAGGCTAAAGCAGGATATTAGAAGGCCAAAATAAAAACTCAACCCTGGGAAACTTGTATTTTTACATACATTTGCTACTAAATCGGCCGTCTAAGCTCAACAAGAAGGAGGCTCCTCCTCCCGGGTGGTTCCGTGCTGACTTAAGCTACGCTGAGATCAGCTCAACATGGTAGTGATTGTGTGCATTAAAATAGTCATCAGGAAGGCTGTGTGGAACTTTAAACACGAAGATTATAATTATCTTTTACCGGTAAGATTTACTCAGCATGTTCTGGGGACTCCATGGAGTCTGACTGCACAAATGACCAGCCATACTGTTTTCACGTCAAGAACAGGTACAGATTCTAAAAATACTCAGATAGAAAAAGCGGTTTGAGTCAAGAGAAGCAGGTGAATCAGACGTGGCACTGATAAACTGGATCAGATTACTCATACACTGAATGGAAAAAGGTACCACGGGACAACTCTGCATCACGGGACATGTGAAGACAAAAATAAAATGATGAAGGTGGGTGGAACACACTGTGGTTGGTAAACATGGCCATAACAGGAAAGCGTGGGCCCACCTTACAAACACCTTGTAGGCCATACACAGTTTCCACACTAGAGAAAATTGCATTTCCTTGAGATGAAAAATACCAAAGCTGCAATTAGTCACGATTTCATGTAGGTGTCATTAAAGGTAGAAATTTGCATGTGGATAAGTCTGCTTGTGCACGTCGTAGAAAACACTGAGATGCATTCTGCAACCGCTGGTAGAAATTTCAAACTTCCACGGCTGACGTGCTTTGTGCAAAAACATCTGATGTAATTCTTTACAACTAACAGAGAAAGAAAGCTATGCACAGACAAAAAGAGGCCTGTCTCGATTCGCCAATACTAAAGGAAAGTATCCGACATCAAAAAAACAAACCTCCAAAAATAGCACAATAAAAATCAAATTCAGGACCATAATAAAAATAACGGCTCAGACCAGAGAACTAGCAAATGGTTCCACCAGCTGGATGGTGTACAAGCACATCGACATCCCTCCTCCTCCAGTTCAGCAGGGACAAAAGAACTCGTGCAGTTTGTATCATCCTTCCATAATTTTTCCTGCAGTGGAGCCAAGACATCCATGGGTCACTTTTGTAGCAGTAACTATGAGGAGGTTTCAAGAAATCCCAGTAACTAAAAATGATAAGATAGCAAAATTTCAAAGGCATTAGCAGTCATTTCTGATTTTACAGTCGGCATAAAACATTGCGTGTGCAGGTCACAGTACAAGTTCTTTATCTGCAGCTGAGCAGCATGTAGAGCATTTCCTCTGGAGCACTGATATATACCAACCTCAGAGTTTCATAAACAACACTAGATTTAGCCTATTCTGCAATAATCTGCTTTCACAAAAGAAGATTAGCGCAGCTCCAGACTGAGGGAGGGCTGTGAGAGGATCAATGGAACATTTAATTTCAGAATATTGCAATTGGAATTGAAAAGGACACGTTAGAATTCTTTTTTATGAAACAAAAGTCATATCCCTAATCGACTGCTCAAAAAACTACTCAGTAGGATATAATGTAAATAAGGGCCAGCCCTCTACAACAGTGCAAAACTGGCTCAGGAACTGGTCTGAGGAACATGGAACGCAGTGACTGCTGAGCTCGTGTTAAATAGCTGCCTGGTTATTGCTCAACTAAGGCGAGCTAAAATAAGCATTAAGTCATTGATCCAGTAATTAATGTGATTTAGATTATTAATTTGCAAGAAATGTCATTCATTGCTCTTGGTGGTAGTGCAGCCATGAGTCAGCCAGAGCCAGAGCCAGAGCCAGAGCCAGAGCCAGAGCCAGAGCCAGAGCCAGAGCCAGAGCCAGAGCCAGAGCCAGAGCCAGAGCCAGAGCCAGCCCCCTGCCTCATGCTGAAATCAGAGAAACCACAAGAATGTAACAGCTTCTGTTATTATCCCTCCCTGCTGTCTCACTGCCTGCCCTAGAAAACACTGGTTGCCCATTTCTTTTTCACACACACACACACACACACACACACACACACACACACACACACACACACACACACACACACACACACACACCCGACGGACACGCAGCTTTTTGCAAGGTGTGCATGTCCATTTAGCAGACAGGACATATAGGGGCGCATATACAAACACACTGGTCACGGCGGTGAAAAAGTGCCTCTTTTTTTCCCACTCAGAACTGCTGCAAACCCAAGGCCAGACACACACAGAAACAGACAAGTTGCTACAGAACAAAAACGGGGACAGCAAGAGTAACAATAATAAAAACAGAGCCAATATTTTACTCTCAGACTCATTTTTATGAGAATGAGATTACAGGGCTCCGGTTACCATCGGCCAAACAACTGCAATCAGTATTTTAGCCCTTACTGATCAACGCCATAGACAAATAAATCAACGGATAGGCAGTAGGATCAAATTTTATGGGATAAAATGTAAATACCTTAAATGATTTACTTTACAAATCATCGTACAAGCATCTTAAATCCTGTTTGAAATTTTGAATGTATTTCCCTTTATGTTCCAATCTGTTCTTATTAACCTGAATTTCTGACTTCTCTAGCTTCATCAACCACTGAAGCCAAGTTCAGACTGCAGGTTTCGAACTGATTTTGAAATCAAAGTTTCATCTTGCACACACACACTGTCCGAGGCTGTCAGAGGGAGCACGGCAGTCTCACAAACATGCGACACTTAATACATTTACTATATTGATTATTGTAAGGGGACATAGATTTCTCACTTTGTGGTAATAAAAACACATTTTAAACTTCCTGAAGCTGGAAAAGTAAAAAAAAAAAAAAAAAAAAGGTAACATTTAGAAGGGTCAAAACTACCTTGTCAAAACAGAAATCGGAAGATGACAATTTGAGGTAGTTTTGTCTCAAGGAACAATTATTCATGCCTTACCTTAGTTTGAAATTTGTGTTGCCCAACACAAAAAAGGGAGAAATCTGTGTCCTCTGACACACATATATCAATAGATCAGATTTTATGAGTATCACGAATGTTGGGTTGGAGGGAGGGCGGGGCTAGTCCCGATCTTTCCCCGATATGACAGAAATGTAAATGAAACTGTCAAGTTGTGCGTGTTGTGAACACAGTTTTGCCCAAACTTGAAAAACTGCTTGATCGATCGTTGAAGGATGCAAGGGACAACTCGATTCCTTGAACCATCTGAGTGAAAAGGAATAGGAATAGGTTGATAACCTTAAAGATAGACAGAAAATATATGCACTTGTTATATCCAATTTGCGTACATACTTGATAATGCAAACATTTGAATAGATAACACAACCGATAGGAAATGCAATCTTAATTCATCATTCACATTTAAAGCTGGTTCCCACTAGTTGTGTCTTCTGATTGATCGGGAGCTGTGGACGTGTATTTCGCTGGGCCGGCGTATCCTAATGCTATAAAGTTGTAATACAAATTGTTGCTTTACATCAAACCTCCTTGCCCTTTAAATCAAATGCTGCTTTGATCTAATTTTTGATCTGTCTGATTATTCTGCGCCTTTGATTTTCTGAATTTTGGGTTTTGACGCAACAAAAACAAAGGTTAATACGGTGCAGCATGGCCTGTTCAACACAGGTTAGTCGACTAGCAGCACCAGTGGAGGATGACATGTAGAAGGCAGCCTGAAAGGTGTACAATCCCTACCTCCAGGCTGTGAATTCAAGAAGAGAAACCTTAGATGTCAACAAAAGAGCATGAGGAGGTGAATCAAGTGGGTGGACGCACCCTCCATAAAAAAAAAAAAAAGCATGCCCAACAGCCTTTTGCAACTTGATACGTCAGTTTCTTCCCCATTGAATCATCAGACAAGAACTGTGACCTCACTGCTTTTTATACACCAGTTTACTTGAGAAATTTATGGGAAAGACAGAAACCTGCCAACATCACTGTTGTGACATGGCCTGACAGGTGTTTCGACATGATGAATATGGAAAATTTAAAGACGCTACTGGCTGGTAAAAAAGCAAAGATGTTTTAGCATTTTACCTGCCCATCGTTGGTTCTGAACCACTGTTATGAATCCGCTTAAAGAATAAAATTACCATGTACATATTAAAACAGAAAAACAGCTGATTTTTTACTGTGTATTTGAGTTTTCTCCTACACAAACTAGCATAAGAAACATTTATACTACAGTGTTGCTGTGCTAACGTAATTTCGGTGGATGGCGTGATGACAGTAAAGGACAGAACAAGCCAACACTTGCACTGAACATAGTTGAGCAAAAGAAGCCAGAGGTGCTCACATACCTGAGGAGTGTAAATGCAGGGGTGCGGCTGCAAATGACAAGTCTCCTTTTTCACGCAAAAATCTTCTACTATGGTTGCTCATACGCTCTTCTTTCGTGACTTACTTTGACGGAGTGTGTTTGGATGAGTTTAACATCTTACAAACAGTAAAAATCACCCACGGAGGAGAATTCTGATGGACCTATTTGTGATCAGAACTGTGCATTGTGTTGCTTCAGAGCTCACAAAATCTTGGACAAACCCCTGCTTCTTTCAGCTTCCAACTCAGTCCTTATTAATAGTTAAAATAACACTTTTCAATCTTTGCACGTAGCGTCTGCAAGGCCAGCTTCTGCAGGGCTCGCCCGGGCTGTCACAGCCCCTCAACTCTAATCTAGCCTGCATTATCTCCTAGCTCTGCTTATAATCTAGCCCTCCCATTTTCAGAAACTGGATTAGAACACACAACAGGGCCTTCATAGAGACGCTTCCATCATGAATTACAAAGAGATATATTAGAGCCTTTGTTTGTGCTGCTGCCAAGGACTATAAGCTTATTCAATAGAATGACGATCTCACTAAATCTCATGTTCTAGCTGAAAAGTGGTCTTTGGAAAAGCATTAGAGAAAGCACCAAGACAATACACATGTGCATTTAAATGTGGCATGCTGCATGATTTACAAAGTCCAGAAGGAGGGAGCTCCTACCTCTGGCCACTAAATGACAACGGCTTATTCTACCACAGCATTTTCTTTCCATTTTAGATGTCTAGATCAGTCGAGGCACCTTCATCCTGGCATTCTGTGACTGCGGGGACTCGCACAGAATAAACACAGCTGTGTTTGGGGCCTGGAAGATGATTTTCTTTTTTTTTT
>BJFM01000491.1:54159-66312 GCA_016586285.1 Arothron firmamentum | reverse complement strand
TTTTTTTTTTTTTTTGCACAGGAGTCATGCCATATCCGCCCTGGCAACAGACCACTAACTAGCTGTATTTCTGAGAGCTATCTGGCTGGATATTAATGTCAGGGGATGATGGCTGTTTGGCTGCAAGTTGGGCAGACCAAAAGTGTTGCTGCCCAGGACGATGACAGTGATCAACCTGCACTATGTATAGGCATGACTCCAGTAACGCAAGCCTGAGCAAAATATCATATTTTCAGATATGTACTGTATGTTGACTCTTTTTCTGGTTGTGCATTTGTGAATCGGGCAGCAAAAGTGCTGCACTGAGTTTGAGCAAGCAAGACAAATAAAAAGTTGCTGTAAAAACATAGAGAACTTTGTCATGTTTGTTAAAATTAAAGGTCCATGTGTGTAATGCACTCTGTGCTCCGCGTGTCCCAAAAGCAAATGGGAATTTGAGCTTCCCAAAGGGTTATAATAGAATGGGGAGGCAGCTGGTCCTCTTGGTTAAACATGAACAGGCTGCCCTTTGACAGGACTGTCACCAACAGCCTGCGTGAGTCAGAGAGACTCGTCTCACTCGAATGAAGATGAGGATCTAGTGAAGAATCTCTAGTTAGCAGTACTCGGTGACAAGTCACTAATTTTTGGTTAAAAATGGACAAACAAAATTATAAATGCACATAATAGTTGAACTTTGTGTTGCAATGGTGAGAAGGAAAACAAGCCAAATAAGTGCTGCCATTTTTGAAACCTGATATCTTGTCTGTAGCACCCAGCTAGCAGTTTGGGGTTTTTTGCTTTGTTTTGTTGTTTTTTTTAACCAAAAGAGTACAGTAGTTAACGCCAACGCTAAGCTGTCAGCAGCTCCAAACACACCATGCCAAGGGCGTGACTTTGCAACATTTAGGCTAAGCAGATGTAAGGTGTCCGGCCAAGATAGGGAGAAATCCATGAGAGCAGATAAGTCGAAGCGGACTGGGAGGAAAGTAAAGAAGCCAAAGCTAATTCTACCCCAGAGTAGCAAGACAGCTCAGAAGCAGGATATGCAAGACTCCTAACTCATCCGCAGTGTGTACATACACTTTCACACCAGAGAGAGCTATAACTGACCTCTGACATCTTTGCTATGTGGACTGGTTTATGGTGTTTAAACAGTACTGTCATGTTTACTGGTCTCTCTTGGGTCACACCTGTGGACTAACATCTGCACATATGGGTTCAAAGATACAGATCAAGGAGGAAAAGAAGAAGTTTAACAATTTTGAAGGGGCTGTAAGTCAAGTCGGGAAAAAAAAAAAACGCAAACTGCAAGAATGTTAGTCGACTGATCAAGAGTCCGGCTCTTTACTTTTGTACAAAACTGTGCAGAATAGATTTAGTTTGAGAACAAGCCTTTGCAACAAAGACCATCGACAGCCTCCTCAGGCCCCAATAAAATAAAATGTTCTGTGCAAACATTCAAAAGTAATCTCAATTTGCCCTTTGGTGTCGTATCGCAGGCGATGTTAAACTGTCCTTCAAACAGGCAGGCAAATATTACACACGGGCTGTAGGCCATGCCCCGAGTCTGGCAATGATTAGCCATTTTTGAATATTGATGTTGAAGATGACCCAATTTAACCTTGGGAAGCTTACTGGCCTCTGCTCGCTGGTGGAATTTATCCCAAACTGTAGCGCCACACCAGCTCCCCGATACTGGTTTCAAGCTTCCACAGCCTTGTCCTACTTCTTTACCATCTGCCTGCCACTCTGGTTTGCTCTGAGGATGCAAGTTCAGGTCTGCTGCTCAGATAAACCAGGGTTAGTTTTCTGCAGGTCATTTATTCATCGCCGGAAACCATCCAAGAAAAATCAGCCTCCACTTGGACGGTTTTGTTCAAACACCATTTACGAATTACGGACTATTTAGCCATGTTTGTCAGTCAGCCAATGGCCTCAGAGCGCGGCTTCTAATCTCCAGTATGTTTCAATCGTCTGAAATGGGATCTTGCTGAAGTATAATCCTGAGAGGAGAAGCTCTCTGAGCTCAACGTTCACAACTGCAGGAATAATCCTGACCACCGCAGCTTTCATTCGTAGAGTAATGAGTTGAATGTCTCATTCAAATCAAAATCACTAAACTAATTTTAAACTCAGATTAATTGAGCTAATTCATCACACAGACTCCTAATGGTTGCTAATTTTGTGCTATCAGGTTTTAACATGATTTTGCAGCAGAGGATTGGTACATAAGGCAGCCCTACAGCAACTAAACACAGTAAAAAGAAAAAGAAAATGTATGCACGGAATTCTGATAATACCAAAATAGAGGTAGAGGTATTGGTATAACTGTTTAGTTCTGCTCTATGTGAGAGATTTATCTCATTGAAATAGTTCTCAGTGTCTCAATCATTTAAAAAAAAAAAAAAACCCAGATAAAGACATCTTATCCTGGGTATTGTGAGAGCTGGTGTGTGCCTCCTCCTGTGACCCCTTGGCATCCTCAATCTGAATGGAACAACACTTAAGAGGAGCCAGCCACTGGATTTCATTCACTATTCCCATTCCAGTGATGCACTCCACCGGGAACCAAAAGCGTCTTTTAAAAACAACAGCTCTGGAGCCTTTGTGCAGGAGGGGGGGGGCCCAAAGACAACTGAGAGAGGGCGGCTAGACAAACACAGGACGGGGCAGGGTCCATATGATCCGAGCGGCGGCAGCAGACCGGCGAGCAGCAGGCAGCGCAGGAGCCGACTGCGACCCCAAAGATGTGGCACGGATGCTGGAGGATTACGTCATCGGCAAGAAAAGGAGGACGCCTCGTCACAGTGAACCATCACATCCATCACAACGCATTTAACAGTTATCCCCCCCCCCCCACCAAAAAAAACCCAAAAAACAAAAACATTCCTGCTCGCCATTCTTGCTCCATCACTACCTCTCTGATATTTGATCGATTATCGATTCATGGAGGATGTATAGGCACTGGATGCATATGACGGGCTTACGCACGCAGGGGTAATTTTGTGACCTTTTTTTGAATGAAATAGCTCACAAAATCACGTGTAAAAAGTGCACAAATCATTTAATAGTTAATGCCTGATTCTCGGGTGAGTGTTAATTGTATGACGTGTATACGCAGTATTCTATACGGTTAAATAAGAAAATGCATATTATCACCAGCTCTTACTAAAACGACCATTGGAATCTTAAAAAAAAAAAAGAAAGAAAAACATTAATGTGCTTATGTCAAAGGAATTCCACTGTTAAACACACATCCGAAACATTAATGACGCCTCTCTGGGTCCATTGAACGCCAACTGGACTAGTCTGTCATTAAAGGGGTTCATTGTATACACAGCATGAATTAACTACCGGTGGCCAATTTATGGAGAAATCTAAACACAGCGGGTTTTATTGTAAATTCAACAAAGCTCTCAATGACAATAAATACAGCGGGTGTTAAATTAACCACCGCTTCGCCGCTACGCGAAGCTACGTTTATTGAATGGGCTGAAACGGTTAGCTAACAAGCCAGCTCACATCAGACTGTTAGGACTATACAATAATATTTACTTTTGTGCTTTCTCGCACTGGCGAGACCTCAACCTGACACGCACAACTGTAATTAATGGTCCTGTTTCCCCTGTGGTGCTTTGCAATAATAGCCTTAAATAACTGGAGCACACAGCAACTTAGATAAAAGTGACAGCGCTAAGCTAAATAGCAAGCTAGCTAACGTCAGATGGCTGTAATATGTGTTGGCCTGTGAATGAGCGTCTTTCTTACCGTCATAAACTGCTCCAGGGGTGTCCAGTTTTTAAAGGAATATATTTTTTGCTGTATAAGAAAATGGTTTGTGTGGGGGCGGCAGAGCCCGAACATCCAAGATCAGTTCACCCACTGCCAGTGAAACCCAAGCATCATCTTTATCACCGTCTTCATCAGTACTCAGAGTCCAGCGCTGCTTCAGACACATCCATCCAGCAGAGTGGGGCCTCCTCCGGGCTCGACCATGCAACTCACTCGGCGACGACTGATAATCCACAAGACGGGAGCCCCCACAGTAACCATTGGCTAGACACGGCAACGAGCAATCATTTTAGGTCGACTGAAGGAAAAATAGATCCACACGCCGGAGTACAATAAAGACGCGTGGACAGATAAACAGCGAAACGTCTGGATACAAAAATCACATAAATGGCAAAAGCTTCGGTTCTGGCTGGATCAACGTGTGTCTGTCCGTTGTAGTCAGCGTCCCCGGGTCTCTCTGCAGCTGCTCTGCCTGCCTTGCAGCACAGCAGCGATTAGCATAGCTACGTAATGGCGCAAACAGAGCGCACAGGGGCGGGTGCGCGGAGTGGGAGGCGCGCACAGCTCTTCGCCGTCTTATCTTGCGTTAATCTTAAAATATTCCCACACGTGTGTCAATCAAGTGCTTTTGTCAGTAGATTTTCACAATGTGCTCCCCGTGTGTCCAGCGTCTTTTTCATGTCAAGGGCCCCTAAGCCGACATAAATAAGACCAGAGAACCTCTCAGGCGAGTCCCACCTGATAACAATGACGGGCTTTATTGAATTTTAATGGAAAGTGTATTAAAACGCAGCACATTAAGCATTTAGCAAATATGTTAATATTCAGGGATTAATCATGAAAATATTTCAATTTGACTGACGACCCCTAAACTGAGTCATGCATGTTAAATTTTGATTTTGATTTTCTTTTCTTTTTTTTTTAGCAGTGCGGTGACTAATCTAGCAGCATATGTGCAATGGTACAAATGCATGGTACACTGTTTTTCTTAAAATTTTATATTTGAACACATAGCATTGCCATCAGACCGTATGGATTAACATCTCATTATTGTTTTCATTATGTAATGTGTTAAAATGCAATTGGTCTGCATTTTTTTTAAATATTTAGCCTTATATTACGTCAAGCCTCTCTTACAGGCCAATGGCTTTGAGAATGAATTGTAATATGAGTTTTAAAAAGTGAATGGTGATCATAGAAATGACCATTCAACTCTCCTGGGCTGCTGGGCCATTCATAGACACCGCAGACGTAAAGCTTCAATAGAGAACAATGAGAGCTGTAATGTAGCCTCTACTGACCTCAAGTGGCTCAAAGAGAAACAGCTGACATGACATCAACAATGGGCCATTGTACAAGAGCTGTGTTTGGCACACAATGAAACAAACAGATGAAGCAGAAGAAGGAGACAATAAACTCCGTGTGGATTTTATCCAAAAGCCTCTGCGTGGTGTGGAAAAATAATAGAATGGACCTCAAGAATTAGATATCTGCATGTTGCTCTTGATATTTAACCAAGTTCACAGGGTACAAGGTCAGAAATGTAATTAAAGCACAATATCTGGAGCTTGTTAGTATGCAGACAGGTGAGTGGAGGGAACCCGGGGGGATATACAGAGTTCTAATTTAGAATAAGATGCATATTAAGATTATTATCACTTAACAAATTAGTTAGGGTCATGCAAATGATGTGTGGGTGCAGGCACTGTTCTCCTTAGTTAACTGAATGAGGGATGCTACCATTTTAAGAACAGTGGGAAAATGAGAAGCGTTGTAGACAAGGACAAAAAGGAAAAGGAAGTGAGCTTTGTGAACTACCTTCTAAATATTTTAATGTAGGCACACAGAAAACATGGTTTTAATTTAATCAGCTCACTTTTTGCATCTGAAATATCTTTGTCTTTATTTTTAGAAAACCATGTCTTCATTTAAGTTTCATGGCAGCAGTCAGACTGTTTAAAAGATATATGACAGGAACTTGTCCTAAAATAGGCAGGACTTGACCTCTTCTGGAAAGCATCTGCGACCCCAGAATCCACCTTGGTTCATTCGTTTGGGGAGGATTTGAACCCAGTTGAAACTCTGATGTCCTTTCAGTTTCTGGGTGATTTTTCAAAATACATAATTTTCTCACTTTTTTGTTTGTTTTAAATTGCTATATGATAATAAGTTGATAGGAGGTATTCAAGGCCGGACGATGTGTTCTCCTTCCTATAGACATTACGATAATAACCACAAGATGGCAGCACTTATTTTGTGAACATATATTTATATAAATTCTTTTCTATGTACCCAAATTATTGTTGCTTTATGAAAAAAATATGTTAATATTTGGCTAATTCTGACACCTTACTTCTTAATATTTCTTTTTAAGCATTGTCCTTTGTCAACAGCTTAACGATTACTTCCTTCCTCAGCGTGTAAGGTGTCTGTTTGAGCTTAAGGATGTGAGCAGGAAACAGGTTTCCACTGGGAGCATACATGTCCTGTCCCTTCTGTCCCATAAGCAAGCGCAGTGTTCTGTTTCTGGACAGAATTTTATCGTAGAACTCCACCCCACCTTTGGCGTAGTCCCGGGACAGCTTTGCTGCGCGTTGGTCTGAGCTCAAGTCGTTCCACTGGTTGACGGCATCTGAGGTGAGGAAGTAGGAGACGGCACCAAGCCCTAGCGCCACCGCATTAGCGATCCCTCGAAACAGTGCTGGCCCACCGTGGAGCCCGAACACCTGCTTCAGGACCACGCTGTACACCCAAGCTCCACCCAGGCACAGTGGGGCAACAGCAGCACTCAGCACGGGTCCTCCAGACTGCAAGTGGGCCACTTCACGAGCTATAGCAAATTTCTGTGCATCAGAGGAAAATATCAGCGACTGTTTAAGAGCAGAGCCAGTGTCAGTGCTCCAGTCCACCACTTTGCCATTGATTAAAATACTGCGGTTGGTGATTCCGCTGTGGTCGTCTGCTGTGCTGTTGAAGTTGGCCGGAATGCCTATTTGGGCTCCAGCAGGAAGCCAAGGAACACCGGCACCAACTGGATGGAACCCAAAAGAGGCAAAAACAAAGAAATTGTTGGATGATGTGATTCCACAATCCTTCATTACCTGAAAACGAAAAGTAAGAACTTTTAGCAACACCACACCTGACAAAGAAGTTATATGTATGTGAAATGTGTAAAAACACTTGTTACCTGTTGAAAAACTTCCTGAAGCTTCTCAGACAGCGTGACTGGCTCACTTTTGTACCAGGCTTGATACAACGGACGAAACAGTGAATTAGGGAAAACGTGGTTGAACAAGTTGGCAGCGAAAACGCCACTACAGCTGGCAATAAACAGAGGGGTCCGATACTTCTGTAGAAGCACCGAATATCTGAGAAAATGTGATGCCATGTCGTGAAGTTGGTCTTTAATGGATTTAGAGTCACTTCAGCAATGCAGGCTGTTCAGTTGTATCTGTTGATGAAGAACAAAACACTCTTAAAGGTTGAACTTGGAAAGGTTAGGTACCATGTCACGGACAGTTTGTCCCAGAAAAATGTTTTTTTTTTCTCTCTCTCTCCTAGCACCATCTTTAACATAATATTAAAAATAATTGTATTGTTAAATACTTGACTATTGTCATTATTATATAATTATGTGTGTTATACATTTTATGTATGTTTAAAAAATGCTCATGCAGGTCCAGGACCAACTGAAAATGATTTTTTTTTAACAAAAATTTCTATATAGTTTTCTTTCCTTTAATTTCGTTCAACTCAAGCGTATTCTTACCTAACAAAACAAATAAACACTCTTTATTTGTACAAGATAAACTTACACAATGTTATATTATCTGTTAGCCTACAATTAGACACTGTTACCTAATTTCTAATAACAATGCAAACTACCTTAAAATATTGTTATCTTTCGATAATTTGTCAGAATGTTGTTAATAAACAACTTTCAAAAAGATCTTTAATGTGCTTGCAACGTTACACATTATTTCCAATGTACGTTGACCTCTATCGGATTATCGAATCCCTAAATGCTACTGTTAGCATCCCCGTTTTAACAGAAAACTTGATCCAGCTAAAGGTATTCGAATTTACTGTCGACAAAAGGTATAAAAAGACCTTTTTTACTCACATATTTTCCATATTAGACACGCACAACTGCATCATCCTTGCTTTTACACAACTGCACACTATCCACAGCAAAATCGTACGTAAAGTAGTATACTGTTTTACGACAGTTATTCGCAGCATACGACAGCAAACCCTTACTTCAGTGTTAATGATCACTATATTTGCAATGATTGAAACGTGATGAAATAGTCTTTCATTTTTTGTGTAAACGTTCTTAAAATGCAGCTGCAGTTGCTTTACAATACAATACTATGCATAATCACAGGGCAATATTTCTGTCTATACATTTTAGTCATTTTGCTTGGGTGAAGCACAGTAACATCAAGTTGATCGGCATTGTTAGGGTTTAGGATGCTATACATGCATGACACCAGTTATTTTCATTTTGTACCAGACATTGTGCAGATTTGCAAAACGTTTGCCAGCGTTGACCTGAGCTCCTCCTGCAAGCACCGAGTCATCCCAGAGGGGGCGCCAGACTACCTGCGATTCGCGTCGACTTTTAGTGGTCCAGTCTGTCGTATATGGGGAGTATCTGGATTGTTTCCAGTTGCTTTGGATCATTGTTGTTGTCAACCTATCTTCTGCCTATGGCAGAGAAATTCCGTCAATTGTCACCTTTTGTAAATTCAATTTTTTTCTGTTGAGCTGAGCTTTTAATGCACGTTTGTTTGTTCCAAGTGGAGCTCAGACCTTTTGTAGAACACTCCCTTCTTCATTGCTGCTCCTTGTTCTTCAAAAATAAACAAAATAATCTTTTCTGAGTTGCAGCTGTCATTCATTGGTATGGTAATGGTTAATTAGGATTGTTTATTAAAATCATTTAAAAAGACTGATTCAATCCCTGCCTTCCTTTACTCACATTTATGTCTCTCAGTTTAAAAGCAGAACAATATCTTGCGCTCAAGATGGCAGTGAATATTAGGTGCAGGGCCCTCGGGAGAAGTAGAAACAGCCAAAGAGGAAGGAGGCCTGCACTCTAGAAACATATGGAGGCTGTCTGGTGCAAAAATAAAATAAAATAAAATAAAATAAAATAAAATAAAATAAAATAAAATAAAATAAAATAAAATAAAATAAAATAAAATAAAATAAAATAAAACTTTAGTTACATGGCACTAGGTGCTCAAACAACAGTGTAAAAGGCAAAAAGACAGAGTGAACGTTTCAGTCACCAGACTATCATCAACACTAGTGGCAGTCGGTTTCTTGAGTCTCTCAGTTTAGTCAGACTTGCACATGAATGAACGTGTGGTTACTGTTGTTGCTGATCTGATAAAATGCGCTTGTTTGTTAAATAGTGAGAAATGGCTCAATGCCTATGAGCTGTTAAAACTCTTACACTTAATACATAAAATACTAATACACAGGCACACACCAGCAGAAAACAGCTTTTGATGGCAGTGTTGTGATGCTAGGAGAGGAAATCGTGGATATCTAGTTTTATATAGGTTTTCTAAAGGAAGTACAATCATATATTTGGGAGGCTAAAACAGTGAAAATGTGTGGTTTCATTAAGTCTTAACTCCACTCAGAAAACTCTTCCAGGTGAACATACAAACTCCATATAGATTATAGTATATATAGAGGATACATCGCCGATGGTGTGTCTAAGTTCCACCAAAGTGTATTTTAGAACCACCGAGTTGGAATCAAACTCAAAACCTTCTAACATATCTTGAGGTAATGCGGTATAATCACGTACATGATGCCTTGCTGTACAATATATAGGCCAGCATCCCATAGTCTTGTTAGACTAGATAACAGATGAGACTGAAAAATTCATCATTTTGTAGTGTGTGTGTGTGTGTGTGTGTGTGTGTGTGTGTGTGTGCATGTGTGTGCGCGCGCCCGCGTGTGTGCATATGTGCTGTAATCAAGACAGATGCTCTAATCGGAATCACAAGAAACAGCTCACTACTGTCTCCATGGAAACAAGTGAGAGGAAATGGAAGTGTGTGTCATTTAGTATGTGTGTCATATGTGTGAGCCTGAAAGACTGGGGGAAAAAAAATCTTGTTTTAACATCTGTTTTCTAAGCTCCAAATCTATTAAATAAAAAAATATCAAAGTACAATATATATATTACTACCTAAATTTGCATGTCTACAATTCCCCTGCTTATGTACATTAGCACAATTCCTTTGCAATAAAAGGGTTTATTTCTGTACACGTGCACATTTACTTCCTGTGTGTCAGTGCATTGATGTTGCCTGACATAGACGTGACCCATGACTCTGAATGCAAAATAACCTCCTGGACAACATCAGCTGCAAATTTATAAGACATTCTTTGGGTGGGTGTTTACAGACACTGGTCCTCTGCCAAGCAAAGGAAACTGAAGCAGAGCAATCCATTTTCAAATTAAGAACCCAGCAACTTGATATTCAAACCAATTAATTGACATCTCAATGAATGAATAAGTCAGTAACCCAGTCAATCGATTCAATACCTCTTGATTGCTTCCCATAAGTGGCACAAAGCCAAAATCTACAGTATATTCTGACATCATCCATAGTCAAGCATTTTAGTCCGTTTGAACATAGTGAGAAAAATGGAAATAAAATGCCGTGACACACCCTAATGGAATACATGTTTTCTCATACCTGCAATGGCTAAGTTGAAGAAGTTTCATTATTAAACATCATGCATAGTAAACAACTGCTCCTGCAGAACTCTTGAAAATGTGTCCCTCTCAAGCTAATATGGTTTAACTTCTCTGCATGGTTTGAGCCTGATCATTTTACAAATATTTGGATGAATAAAATAAGATAAGAAGCTTTACTGTCATTGTACAGGATACAACGAAATGACTAATATATATTATAATTTTACTCTCTCTCTCTCTCTCACTCTGTGTTCGTGTGTGTGTGTGTGTGTGTGTGTGTGTGTGTGTGTGTGTGTGTGTGTGTGTGTGTGTGTGTAGGCTTGTCAATCTCTGGATTGATCAGATCCTTATCTCTTTGACCTCTATCTAAGCAGCACAGAATGTGTAAGTGGTGTGAAAAACATGCTTCTATACCAAATGTGTATGTGTTTTTTTCCACCTCTTGAAATGCAAGCAAGCATACAGCACTGTTAAACTGTACTGTCCTGCTATAAAGGTGTCTTTAGTCACAATTTTCTAATTAACTCAACCCAATTTGTATATAGCCCTTAAAACAAGTTGATCCAAGATACTTTCGTCAACAACAAAAGCTTTCACAAATAAAATCAAAATCGTCTACATTGGAATTGCATTAATGCAACCTAATACACGTTTGAAATTATTCACTTGAATTTGCTTTAATTGGGTAGCTAATTTAGCAGGACTATTCCTTTAAAGAAGTCTGCCAGAATACAAGAACGGTCCATTTCACGAAAAAGGGGAACTCTATTACTGTTTCATAATACGGTTAAGACATATCTCCAGATCAAAGACATTTCAAAAGACAAAAAACAATTTGATCTCATATTCTTTTGAGAGAAGATATCACAAACACCAGAAACTAGTTTTAGGTTATTTAACGTCCTCCCTAAACACAACGCGCGCCCCTTTGGGGTTTTTCTATTTATAGCATCAGCTGTTGCAATACAAAGATTAGCTCCGCGGCGTATTGTTTGGCAGATGTGCGGAGCACACTCCCGTCTGTAGCGAAAGGGCGGTGGTGGTTGGACGCCGAGGCAGCGGCAGAAGAGGAGGAATGTGTCGGCGTGAGGACGTTCTTTTGTTTCCACGACAGTCAAGCGCGTCACGATAAGGGGCTTTCACGCTGACGGCAGGTAGGTGGTGAAACGCGACCCACGGAGACAACACCTAGCCTGAAGTAGTCTCACTATTACCAGTTGAGCGTAGCCTGAGGATAGCTAACGGAATTGTGTCGACAAGTGGCAGCGTAGTAGAGGGGAGCAAAGTTTATTTTAATTATGATAGCGGTGCTTGGCTGTGTCTTTCTCGGAAGCACAAAATGAGTCGGTAATGCGAAGCCAAGTGTGAAGAGAACGAAATCGGTATTCAGGGATGATGGCCACTGTTGGTTCTACATACAGAGACGCACATTTACATGCACGGGCCTTGCCGTCCTAATTACTCCCGTTCGGTTCTCACTGTTTACTGTAAACGCAACGGTGCGAGATAGCGGGGCTGCGATGACATGATGTGCGGATCAGACCAGCAGGCAGAGAACAGAGAGATTCTTCATAGATCAAATCATTGGATGAGATCATTCAGAAGCACCAGCCAGTCTGCACACACACACACACACACACACACACACA
>BJFM01000491.1:6661-35022 GCA_016586285.1 Arothron firmamentum | reverse complement strand
GATGCCTGTGTGTTGAACACAGGACACACACACACACACACACACACACACACACACACACACCCCACACACAGAGTTAATCTTCTGACTCTTACAGTGCATGTAATGTGAAATTAATAATGGGCTCCCCTGAAATTTACTAGCGTGGAAAAGGTGGCTGTTCTCCATTTTCATGTAAATCGGATCCTGTGTATTTCTTTGTTGCAGCAACAGTTCTTCGATCGGCTGTACTTCATTTACACGGTTGGGTATGCCGTGTCCTTCAGCTCCCTGATGGTGGCGATCCTGATCATTGGGTGTTTCAGGTATGTAAGGATAACGTTTGAATCACAGCTACACACAAGCAGCCAGCTGAGACCACAAAACAAGGTCACCACATCACCATAGCTTTGCTTTTCTCACAATGCCTGAAAATTGGGATTTAAAATATTCCCAAATAACCCCAGAGGACACCATTTTCTTTTCTGCATGATTTTGTGTCACATTTGCTTTGTGTAATGCTTCGAAATAGAGGAAGTAATAAATGTGAACCAATTTCACTTGCTTTCTGCAAGTGGCAAAAATAAGAGGTGGAACTTACTGGCAATTCTCAAGACGGACTATATTGAGGAGTAGTTTCTCTCTCCTTCTGCTTTCCTTTTGATTATTGACTAGTTTTGCAGCCTGAGCGGCATTCACCACAAATTTGAAGCCTTGGAAGGCATATCTACGACAGAGCTGCACAAACATCCACCTACAATGAGTGCCATGGCGGCTGGCGGGTAACAGGATGAGGTTTATTGCCGGGCCATCTGCCCCTGCAGTGGCTCCTGGGGTCAGTTCCATTGATTTCAAGTAAAGTGCTTCTGAATCCAGCCCTCATTGTCTTCATGGTTTTTAATTTCCACTGATTCTTAGATTATTTTGTTCTGAACAAATCACATTATGTAATTGATGCATCCACGTGTGATGCATCAATTACATACATATTAATTCGAGCAGTGCTTGACTGTTGTGTGCACATGAACCGCTCTCGTCATGACCAAAAACCGCACCCACACATGAAATCGACAGCAACCGCAAAACTGCGGACTCTATGGAGCTGACATTTTAGAAAGCACACTTGAAGTTGCTGTGACGACAGATTGCGCGCCAGGAACCTACGGGAAGCAGTATTAGCTCACAAATAGGAAAAGCCCCAAGGATCAATACAACCTCTTACAGCGCATCGAGTAGAAGCTAGTCAGAAAGAAGGTGTTGCTCAGTGGGAAAGGCAGCAACAAAGGAATGAAAGGATTGGAACGTTTGAAGCTGAGGAGGAGTGCAGGGGAGTGTAGGAGGGTGAAGATATGTTGGAGAATCTAGGAAAAAACAGCAATTCATAAAGGGTAAAGAGCATAAAAGCTGTGTTTTTAGCCCTAATTACCTGATCGTCATGAATATTTTTAATGATATATACAGTATATATATCATTAAAAATATTCATGACAATATATCTATCTATCTATATAGATAGATAGATATAGATATAGATATAGATAGTCACAAAAGGTTGAGCTGGGCTTTGTTTTTATTATTTTTACTTCAGTATTCTAAATTGTATCATCAGATATAAACAGCACTTGATTCTGTGACAATTCTCAACACGTTTTGAGTGTAAATACTCTTTGCTCTTTGTGGCAGACGTCTCCACTGCACCCGGAACTACATCCACATGCATCTGTTTGTTTCCTTCATGTTACGGGCCGTCAGTATTTTTGTAAAGGACAGAGTGGTCCACTCCAGTGCTGGACTGCAGGACTTTGATTCTGTCCTGCTGGACAACATCAAGGCCATTAGCACGTCGCCAGCGGACAAGCTCCGGTATGTAAGTACCCGTTTTTCTTCTACGCTACTTTCAGAAGCGCAAAGGTTAGAGCTGGGATTTTCTTCTATGTAGCATTTCTTTATACAGCTGGAATTCTGAGGGTGGTGCATAGTCACTTCATGTCAAGAAGGTTCCTTTTCATGTGGTGATTGCATGTTTGCGAAGTGCCTGCAAGGGTTTTGAGTTGATAGGAGGATCTGAAGTCCCACTGGGTGCGTGTGAAATGGTGTGGGTGTATTTTTGCCTCTTGTCTGTTGGCACCACGCCCCTCAAGCTACGATTAGCAGAAAATATACGTTGGTGTGCATGGATGGATGTTGCTATGACTTCAAAGGTCATTTATTATAAGAGGATTTAAATTACCTTTGCCCACACACATGAAAAAAATAATAATATAAACTTTCAAAATAAAAAAAACAACAAAAAAAACACCAGAAATTAGCAAAGAAAATGGTTGAAGGACTTTAATGGCTTAAACAAGAGGCTTTTACTCCTCATTTTTCCATATTTACAAAAATCTAGCATATTTATAAAAGCGTGAGTCATTACTTACCAGTCCTTTTCATTTGGCTTGTATTCAACAACAGTGTTACTAGAATAATCACAGAATAATCCATGTAGTTTTCTGTCACATCTGCCTTATCTTCAAAAAAATGAAATCAATCCTATTCAAAATCCTGCAGCAAAAGGCGACTGGGGTTGGCTGGCCCCGCTGCAGAAAGATTCCCTTAAAAGACATGAATTACTGAGAAAGAAGAACAACAAGAGTGACTCACACATCAGTGGCACCGTGTTTAAGCTCAAGTTCAGCCGAACACACACATCTGGCGTTTGAGTTTAAAAAGCTTCTCTTTTTTAAGCGAGTGTGTGTGTGTTTCATTTTGTAGAGAAAAGGACATTTTTTCCAATAGAATACAGATTATGCAATGTGATATGTTGGCTTATTTTATGCCCCACTTACAAGCTGTCATTGTCGGCTTGATGGTATTCATGTGTTGTATTCAGGTGGGCTGCAAAGTGACAGTGCTGCTCTTCATCTATTTTCTGGCCACCAACTACTTCTGGATCCTGGTCGAGGGCCTGTATCTGCACAGTCTCATCTTCATGGCCTTCCGATCAGACAGCAGATACCTCTGGGCTCTCATACTCATTGGATGGGGTAAGTTAAAAAAACGCAATTAGTAAACCAGTTTCAAACTAACACAGAGCCAAAGGACTGGACTATAGAATTCCTCATTTGCTTTGTTTTTGTTTTTTTTTTTAACTGAAAGAAAAAGAATTCATGAATATAATCACGGTATATTTGCTTTCTAGACATTCCTGATAAAAGCTACAACAACTAATTTATAGTTACCACTGGTAATAAAATGATATCAGTATGCAAACGAGATTGAAAAGTGCTAAACTTGCACTTTGGAAGGTTTCTAACAAGAATGGGGATGGGGCGGGGATTGGGAGGGGGGCATTCTTCTTATTATCAAGGCAAAAGTTTGAACTAGATGAAACTGTGGTCTACTAAGAGCTGAGGTTTGACAGGAGGCAGACGCTGAGGCAGGTTTTCCCCCCATTTATTTGAGGAATTGTAGCTAAAATGGCCGTATAAATGCTGATGTTATAAGAGCGTATTTTCATAAAACCTCTGTACAGTTTGTAGTTGCATCTCCAGCACAGCAGGAGAAACATTTTCCTGCTGAGTGTATAAAAGCCGAAGAGTCAGGAGGCATGGAGGCAGACATACACCATGATTTCAATCAAAAATTAACTGATATATAACCTTAACGTAATCCATATGCAAATCCAAACATAATAAAATGTAAATCACCACTCTTCCAGCAGATCTTGGAACTATTTTGGAGCGTTGATGAGGGTTTTTATCGGCTGCCAACACCACTGCATATTACTAGTCGAACAAATGCCTACACGACTCAAAAGTGTGAAAGAGACAGTCTTGACTTTGATAAAACTGGAGGAAGTAGCAACGAAGAGCCTCGTCTGGGCCAGTCGGCTGAAAAATATGGCTCTGTGACTCCGAGCCAGAGGAATGATGAAAAACTGAACACAATAGACGATACAGAAAAGAAAATAAGTCCAAGATGATAATCTTAGTCATTAGAAAAACTTTAGTTTTTTTGTTGGGGTTGACTGTTGAATAAGTTTGTTTTTTATGTGATTGGCAAATAGCTTTAGGGAAGTGAAGGCAGGACTCAAACTATCGCAGAGCAGAAAAGAGGTTGTTTTCTGATTGGCAAAATACTTTCTATGAAATCAGAAAATAAAACTGATAGAATAAAAACAGCAAGAATTCAAATGAGAATCAGCTCTTGTGGTTCAGGGAAGAAGATCTAAACTGAGAATGATCAGAATCACAGCAGTGGCATACTAATAAAAGGCACATTATTATAATGTTGTTATATGTTGGACATTTCAAAGTGTCTAAGCATTTTAATTTTTTTAATCTTTTGTTCTAGTTTTAGTCTTTTTTTTTCTTCAAATAAGCATCTCTGTTCCCCTCTAGTGGTAGGCTATAGTACAGGAAATGTAAAGGTCCCTGATTATTTGTCCAAAAATGGCTTCCGTCCTCTTATTATACCTTAATCACACTGATGTATCCTCACCTGTTTATATATCATTTTACCTGGCGTTGTTACCTGATATTTAATACCAAGAGCTCAACTTCTGTTTAGACATGAAACTCTGTCATTGTACAAAATGTAAAAAAAAAAAAAGAATTTGCTCATGTGATTGTGCTTTTTTTTCATTAATAAATTTAGGTGTTCCAGCTGTTTTTGTAGCAGTATGGGCGATTGTCAGAGCGGCACTTGCCGACGCAAGGTGAGCAAAGGAAAGAAGTTACTGAATTCAATAAATTACACAGAAAGGTTACAGGAAGAGACAAACGGGAGAATTGTAAAGGTTAGAAATTAGTGCCTAAATGGAGTGACATTTTAAATAATTAGTCAAAAATTAATTTACACAAAAGTAGGGGTAAATGTATGTTAAATCAGGGGTTTATTTCCAACTTTCTGTCATTTGTACATACTGTTTCTGGATAAAGAAGGCAAGTCTTCACTTCTGTCAATGCCTAGATGGATCTAAGCATGAAGGTTTTTAATGATAATTTTTTAAAACGACGTGCTTCCATCGTTTTGTGGGTTGGTGGAATTAAAAGCAAGAAAGAAAACAAAACTATTCATGATAATGCTGCACAGACAGGGATCTGCAGGGAACATGAGCAGCACACCACAAAATTCAAAGCTATCAAAGCTAAATTGGATGGAGAAAATATACTTAAATCATTTGAATAGTTGATGGACCTCAGTTGGATTAAAGGAGGGACACGAGAAACTACCTTACATAACATGTTGTTTTCACACTCCGACTCTTGAGTCTTTGAGGTGTTTGGACGGACTGCTTGGGGTGAGAACACAAGGTTAAAAGGCTGAGCAAGAACCAAAATATTATTATGTCTCAGCAGGTAATGATCTCCAGTTAATGCACTGCTGAGTCCATGTGGGGGTCAAAGTTCAACAGCTGCATGTCTCAGCAGTGCTTCTGTCCTTGGTTGTTGTCTGGTTCTTTTTGTCCGTCCTCCTAGGCCAGGCGCCAGGAGGAAACTCACATGGAAACACACCTTACAGAGGTGCAATCTTTTGTCAGCTGGATTAATCTGCCTGAATCCTGATGACAGTCCTGCAACAACTTGCTCAAGACCTTCACAGATTAAACGTTCTCTCCTGTCAACAATTGCGGTATCAGAGGATCAGAAATCTTCCATAAACTGCTGAACAAAACACAAAGAGCAACTTTGCAAATTCTAAATGCAAATACTAAGAGAGATTTGAATTTATCCTCGAAAGTCTCCTATAAAACTTGCACTGATTGTTTCCTTTTAATTGGAGGCCATCTTGGTTGCTCTTTTGACTTTCAAACATTCTCTCCATCTTACATTTCAGATACCCACGCACACTTGTGATTGGAGACTCTAAATTGCCCCCTGGTGTGAGTGTGTGAGTGAATGGTGTGTGTGCCCTGTGATGGACTGGTGACCTGCAGAGAACTGTGAGTCAAAAAGTGGCTAAAGGTTAAATTGAAATGAATGATGAAGGTTTGTCGTTAGGTTGAGGCAGCGTTTGATGAGACGACGCTCTTCCTGCTCCTCTAACCTGGTCTCTTCATCTCCTCCTCATCAAGTGCAGGTGCTGGGAATTAAGTGCCGGTAATATCAAGTGGATCTACCAAGTGCCCATCTTGATGGCCATTGGGGTAAGTGTGTGAGTAAGTGTGTGTGTGTGTGTGTGTGTGTGAGTGTGTGTGTGTGTGTGTGTGTGTGTGTGTGTGCGCGCGTGTGTGTGTTCTGCTCATGACGACTCAGGATCAGGGAGTGTATCCCTGCAGGTTAGACAGGCAGGATTACACCCCAGGCTCACACCCCCTTCGCTCACACACTCTTGCCTAGGTGGTCTCTTCTTCTCCATCGTGAACACACTAATGCCTCACAGCTGCACGGTGCTGACCGCTCACCATAGCTGCTCAAGATGACAGGTATCTTGTGCCTGGATGTATTTTGGTCTTTCCACTTTGATAATTTAAGATGAGATGCTGATTTCACTTTTATCCTTTTGGCTGTAAGTGAGGACTGATGATAATAATCAGCCCAAGGAGCTAAGGGAATCACACAATCATAGAAAATTGCCTTCACTTATCTTTTTATACATTTTTTTAATTTTTGTTTTTTTAAGTAGGCAAATGTGACGTTAAGGAAAGCAACTGGATGTGAATATAATTTTCAACACGAGTGAGATTTATTATGCAGATGCTGTTTACACTGAATTTGCCGTTATTAAGAAGGGAGAAGTCTTCAAAGATTTCAAGGAGGGCATCTAGTTCTGGGTACTGTTCGCTGGGCTTTCTGCCTTTCTAAGGTTTTTGTCATCAAAAAGTGCTGAGATAATTTAATGCAGCCATTTCCCCCTGAAATGGTACAGAAATGACACATAATCCTTTCTTTGCTGAATTCCATTTCAGTATTCAGTCATATGCACTTTGATGTGGTCTGTCTGAAGTTCCTCCACAGGTAAACTTTTCTTAGCGTTGTTGGTCAAAAGGAAGAGAGTTCTTTTTTTTTCTAATGTTCTTACCGTCTTGGAAGTACGTAAAATCAAAGAAAATGTTAACTTGAGCATTGTTAAGGTGCTAACAGCGCCTCCCAAAGTGTTTCTGTATGGGATTATAATCATAATTATAATTTAATCTTTTAATGCAGAAACAGTCCAAAAATGGGTCCATTTAAAGGTTCAGGGAACCTTTGCAGGGCTTTAGAGTTAAGTAGCTAATCAGACTGTCACCATGAATATCCAATAACTAATTCTAATTAAAATTTTTCCGAGACACCGAGTTTTCATTAGCAATAAGCTGCATCATCAATCATCAAAATTCAAAGCAATAAACACTTAACATATATCAGGCTATCAATCCATGAAATATATAAGTTCATGAATTTAAGTTACTGGAATTACCCTTTTACATTTTGATGACATTCTAATTTATTGGGATCTATTATTGACAGAAATGTAAAAAACCCCCCAAAAACCCCAAAACATAATGAAGCAGCACATTCCCTGACAACTAAATTAAATGTAATCCAACAGGTAACAACAGGTTCGTCACGATCTCAGAGGTTCGACTCACTTCGCAGTGTCACATTTTTAGGTTATCAGATGCGGTTTACCATGAATCATTTTCTCTGCCGTTGTGCGAAAAGCTCTCAGTGTAGTGTGAAGTAAATCTCAAATTCAAGTCACAATGGCAAATTGAAGTGCAAATGTGATGACAAAATGAGGCTGGAACTCGTGCGTGTTTGTGTTTGGGTGTTATCCAGAGTGAGGCGTCCTTGCTGTTACAAACATGACTGTTAATTAGTGAGATCCTGCTGCACAGCAGAGGTGGAGGAGGCATCCACATGCCGCGCTGTGCACAGCCTTTGCTGGAAAGGCTTTTTTCTAGAACGCTGATCAAATTACAGTGATGAAAATCCAGGTCTGGCAGGGTTCAGAGTCTTCTGTCTGCAGTTTTCCAAGTAGCTTTTCAATGCAGAAGTTGAATGAATAATTGGAAGGATAAAGGAACTTTCAATGAAAAAGAACATTGGCCATGAGCGCGCACGTAATCCACACGGCCCACTGTGTCTGTTCTTCCATTTCAGCTCAACTTTATCCTCTTTGTGAACATCGTTCGAGTGTTGGCCACGAAAATTCGAGAGACAAACGCGGGGAGATACGACACCAGGAAACAGTACAGGTTTGTAAATTGGAGCAGGAGCAAATACACTGCAAATTACAACCGTGACAGAGAGGGCCAGCGTGAGCGATTATAGTCATTAAATGGGAGCAAAATAGAGCCTTATCTGAAAGAGACCAGTCCATGTAGAGATGCTAAGATATTTCTTTTCTTAGTGCTTTTGCTTTTTTTTTCTTGGATCTGTGTGGTTGGTCATTGTTTTTTTTTTGTGCACTGCTGTAACAATACTGCTACGGCATTTTATGGTTTGTGATATTAACCATACACAGTAATGTGATTTTCCCCCCGATTGTGGTGGTGGTGTTGTTGCTAACAGTGATGTTATTGTTCTAGTGCTAATTATCCCAGCTGGGCTCTGTTGTTGATGTTGTCATCAGTGGGTAGGATAAAATGTTTTAATTGCTGTAATCACTTAGATGCAATTGGTGTGTGTCTCTGTGTGTGTCTTTACTTATAACCAAAATAATAATTGGACTTCAATATGAGGATATTTTTGCAAAGTGAAGACATTTTAGAGGAGTTTGAGGAGTACGGCGTGATTTAAAGGTCGGGGCTAAAGCTAGGTTTTGGTCAGGGTTAGGGGTTTAGATAAGGAGCTGGAGAATGTATTTTCCATGAAAGCCCTCACAAAAATAGAAGCACAAGGACGTGTGTGTGATAACAGATGATAGAACTTGGGTAAAGACCTCTGAAACCCATGCTGACCAACATATTCAAAGCTTTTCAGGTACACTTTTCTTACTTCATAAGTAATTGACTCAATTCCTCTTAACTTTGTGTATCTAAATCCAAATACACTCTAAAAAAATGAAAAGCCAGGCCATTTGCAATTGTGCTTATGAATTTCTACAATATGTGCAGATGAAATTTTATTAGCATTCGTTACACCTGTAATCTGGTGATTTCCAGGATTGGTTTTGTGATGGATTACGGGTCATTTCGGAGCTCCATCCCTGTAACTATACTACTTGATTCTGGAAGTCAAAAGTCACTACAACCCCATGCCCCAAGAAGTGTCATTTAAGGTTGTTTTTTTTGTCCAATCTGACATGATTTCCGGTTGTCCATCGATCCAAACAATGAATGTTCTTCATCATCTTAACGACCCCTCTGAATGCTCTATGACTGTTTCCTTGATACTGCTGTTCTCAGTAACCACCATCATTATTACTGATGTACACAGCAACTGTAAAATATGTCCTGTACATGGATGTGTCTTATAGGAAACTGGCCAAATCCACCTTTGTGCTGGTTCTGGTGTTTGGCATCCACTACATCATCTTTGTTGGGATGCCTCATACGTTTGAAGGCCTGAGCTGGGAGGTGCGCATGTACTGTGAGCTGTTCTTCAACTCCTTTCAGGTAACGCAAGTTGTGTGTCCAACTTTTCAGTTAAAAGCCAGGTCCAGGTCAAGTGTCCCTTCATTAGAGCAGCTAATCATAACCTTTTAGATTCACTTCAAATGAGTACACACTTCTATTTGAACTTTCTCTGTGACTTATTATTGTCCATTAAAGCGTGATTTTGTGAACCAAACAAAGCGGTCGGAATCAGATGGGGTGAGAATCACAACAGGCACGAAGGGTTCATGGATTCTTCTAAAATCTCAATCTCACATGCCCACATTGTTAGAATGGACTTGGTTTGTCCTTGCAGAGCAAACGTTTTCTTTGCAAAATCTTTGTTGTGACAGACACACACAAAGCAGTTTTGCGAGAAATTGCTCGCTTCCAAATATGGCGAAGTCAAACAGAGGAGACCGTGTTCTTTCTGGGTTGTGGAGACAGAAACAAATGTGTCTGTCAGACTTGAGAAGCAGGCTTGAATACAGGAGGATCTCATCAGGGCTGATTAGCCGCAGGTGAGACCCACCAGGGTAATTAGGGTTAAGAGGCACGGAGGGCAAAACGGCAGCAACAGCGAAGACAAACATTGGCAATCTATGCACAGCTGAACAGGACGTCTATACGTGCACATAATAACAATTCCTGCTGGCTCTTTGGAGAATTCGAGAAGGAGCTGAATCGCTCTCCTTTGTTTCAACACTCAGGAATTCACAATTTAAAAAAACAAACAAACACAAAGTTTTTTTTTATACCTTCACCTACTGTGAAAATAACCAATTCTGTTGAAAACAATAAAATGAAAATTACAGCATGGCCTTTGTCCGAGCAGAGCTGACAATACACCAACAACATGTTTAGAACAACACAAACTGCTGCTGTGACCCCCGCAGCCTTTAGAAGTGATTCATGCTCTTTCATTGAAAGGGCTGTTTTAATTCTGTTATCCCAGTTTTGAGATTTGTCCTAAAGTTCCCCTTTTAAGGTGCACATCTGCCGCTCGGCCAATTAATCTGACTTCATGAGATGAAAATAATGCTTCCTGTTGCCATCAACATTATTGAAGTGGGAATTAAGCTCAAATCTAATTCTCATTTATTAAAAATAATGATTTCATCAGTAGGCTGGCTCTCTCCTGTTCCCGTGGTTCTCACTAGCATGTCTAAAATTCACTGGTCTCTGTGTTTCAGGGCTTTTTTGTGTCCATTATCTATTGTTATTGCAATGGAGAGGTATGTACATTTTTAGTTACTTTGAAACACAAAAAGTACTGCAAAACCTAAGTGAACAAGGCTGAAATTGCAGCACCTCTGGGTTAGTGACTTCAGGGATGCAGGAAATTATTAATAAGCAGCATTTCCTTTCATAATTTACTTTTTTAAAAGTCCCTGTGATGCATCACCGGCTGTGCAGCATCCGCTCATTCCCACAAATGAGCCCACTTAAATAAAACAACTGGTGTTTATTTCATGCTGATGTGGAACTCTGACCCTCTTTTAGTCCGAAGGCTCGTGGAATGTAGCCAGGGATCATGTTACTAAAATAATAATGACACTGAGATTAACAGACATCTGCCTGAATGTAAAGTACATCTTCAGCATCAGCAACTGTGTCCTAGGAGTGTAAATTGGTGTGTAAATTGGTGGTCCCATTAACATAAACACAGCCTAACAACAACAAACCACCACAGATGCCGTGTTCTGAAGTCAACACTTAATGACCTGGATTTCCTGCTTAGCCTAAAGTATTTCCAAATTTAAAGGCGTGCACACAGAAGCGTTCTTGTGTGTTTTCCCCACTGTTAGACTCTGAGCAACTGGCTGCATTTGAGAATAATGCTGGTTGATCGCTCAGTTTTTCCAAACAGGTTTTATAATGGAAGGTCTATGTGATCATTTGTTGTGACCCCTGCCATTTCTGAATCCCAGGCTGGTTTTTTCCATCTCTGTGATTACACTCTATGCATGCACCTGTGTCCTATTGTCTTCCCACCACTGTATTCTTTCCTCCAATGTGGCAGCATGTTATTTTATTCATTTGCTGTGGTCTGACTAAGCTCACGTGTTCATTAAAATGCACTTTTCATGCACCTGCAAATCATAATATCAGGAGTAACGTTCCAGGACATTGCGCCTTTGTCCTATCCTCTCTCACAGGTCCAGACAGAGATAAAGAAAACATGGACACGCTGGAACCTGAATTTTAATTGGGATGGTCCGATGGTCTGCGGCCGTTACCATTACGGCTCCGTTGTCGTTGGCCTCAACAACAACAACAGCACCAGCAGCCAGTCTCACCTGGCGGCGGGCGTTCCGGCCAACACGCTCGCTTCAAGCCGGGTTTCTCGGAGCACGGGTCCCTCCATGGTGAGCACACACATCATCCTCCCGGGATACGTCATCAGCAACTCGGACCCGTCCATACCCGAAGAACCTGAGGTGAAGATGGTGGACGATATTTCGCTGAAAGAAAATACGCCCGTTCTGAGTCCTGGTGCAACAGCCGAGGAGGAGGAGGAGGAGGAAACGTTGTAGCACTTACCTGGAGAAGTTGGGAAAGTGAAGATGGATGTTTGATTTCATGTGCAGGAGATGTAAAATTGTCACCACTATCATTATTTAAAAAAAATGAAAAAGAAAAAGCAAAGTAAACAGTCCTTTCAGGAAATTTTTTGAAATTACCTGACCAAAGTGCAGGTATCTTTAGAACAGCACCAGAAACACAGTTTATTCCCTTTTTCAAAAATAACATGTTGGTGCAGCACCTGTGGAGACATCTGAAGAATATCAAAGGAAAAAGTTTCACTATAGACTCTCCAGTCTATAGTGAAACTTTCCTGTCAGTTTTCAGGAAAGTCACAGAGCAGTTAGAGGTGGAAGTGGCTGGTTTTAATCAGAGCCACCGGTGAACAGACACACAGACGATGGTCCTGCGGCAGATGTGACAGAACCTTTAATTACGGTTTCGGCAGGTTACTTTACCTGCCAGCCGGTACAGAAGAGGAGGCGTCCTGATTGTTTCTTTCCCGATAAATTCACCTCGTATCAGAATGGACTGATTCACTTGCTCGTACAATCAACCTACCTGAAGACTTTTGAGGTTTAGGGAAAAAAAGTACAAAAATAGTTACGTAAAATTAATGTTGCAAAAAATCATGGTGATTGTTTCCATTGGTATTTCTGAATGTTCTGATTCATTTATATATGCTAGTTATTACATCCACTTGACATCATGATTGACTTGAAATCTTACAAAAAATGAAAAAAGAACTCTGCTTTGATAGGGGAGAGTGGTTTGTTAAAAGATGGCCAAGGGTAGAGGTTTCCATGGTCGCTGACATTAAAGCTGCTCGTGTTGAAATCACAGGGTGCTGTTTTGTGGTATTGGGTGCTTATATTTGGTCCGTGTTTGTTCTCTTGTCCTGTTACTCTGGTTTTACTGTTGGTCTGCTGCTGCTTTATCTGTGCTTGTTAAATAAACTGAATATATCCAACCATTTGAAAAATGCATCGTCTTCTAAAAGCTTTTCATCTCCTTTTCCTTCTCCACCTCCACATCTTTTATATAAAATCCAGGTTTCCAAGGTGACAGACAGGCAGAGACATGGCAATGCAGAAATTATAGATGCTCAACTAAAGATGTATGTAGAGATGGTGGAGGAAGGAAATAAAAAATGCAGCAGGCAAGATCTTATGGAATTCCCACTGTTAGTTGTTTTACCTTCTAAATTTAAAATGTTACACTCTGGATCCTTTTTTGTAAAAATCACACTGAAATTATAAAAGGATGATCAGTCCAGGTGGGATTTCAGCTTGTTAAAAATGGAGTAGTGGCCAATAACTTATGAAAAGGCTAGAGCCACTGAGCCTTAATGTGGTGGTTGGATAGGAGGGTCGCAGGAATTATTTATCAGCAAGAGACAGAAGATACACACCACAGTTTGGCATCAGACTAGTAATGTTCACACTAGAAGAGAGCTTTTGCGTGCCTTTATGGGTTTACTGCGCACGTCATTTAAGTTGCATATATTATGGTGCACTCACAAAAAATGTCCTGGAGCTTATAAAAAATGAATATAAGTTTTTAATTTAAATAAACAGAGATGTCATTGTTAACGGTCATTGCATTAAATCCCCCCCACCCTCAAAAAAAAATGTAATAATAATAATAATAAAAAAAAATACAACATAGAGAAATTGGATTGTCAGTCTGTTTGGTTTTTATGTTGTCAACACCGCTGACACACTGGGCCTTATTTAAAGGCTAAACGGTCCAGCAGGGAGAGGTTAACAAACCTGCCAGTTGCATCCTGCAAGCTGCTCGTTTTGAGTGCCCGAATCAGAGGCAAATTGCTGGTTGTCTGTTTGTCTCCGCGCACACGGAACCAAAATGAGATAAAAATTTTAATGAAAGGCTTGAAAGAAATCTAAAGATCGAAGTGTGGCATGCATGCTAAGAGAGAAGTGGCGCATCAGGGGTCTGAATAGAATCAACACAACATCAGCCTCACCACATTTCTGCACAGGTGAGGTGACAAAAACCAGCTGTATGTCTTTCAAAGCAGGGAAATGTTTACAACACGATAATGGAGATAAAATATTTTCTAATACATTCATGCAAAACCAAGTGTATTATAGTGAAATATATTGCTTTGCATATTGACAAGAAGTTTGTAAAAAAGAAGAATTATGGTGAACGTTCAGCCACTGATGCTCTGGAAACTTTCCAACTTCTCATTTGCCAGCTGGGTTTCATCTGCAGGTCTGGATTTGATGCCCAAAAGGCTGCAGATTTTCCTCAGCATCAAACTGAAAATCTCCTCGTCATCTGAGGGCTGAGAACAGGGAAAGATGATAAAATATCTCTAAGGCTGTAAGAATGTACTGGTAGTTTCAGAAACCCTTAAAAAAAAAAAAACCCTGACGGTGTGGAGCACAATCAGACCAACCGAATGGATAACTGGATCGACCAGTCCACCCGCGTAGCCAGTCACCCCAATTACTGTTGCCTCGTTTATGGGGTAAATATTCACCTTGTGATATTTTTGCTCGTGGGAGAATGCCACCAGGATCACTGATATGAGGAGATTGAGCAACATAAACGACATGAATGCAATGCATGAACCAAAGAGGAATCCGCCCAGCAGGGGGTGACCGTTCAAAACCTGGGAAACATTGAAACTTCAGTGTGAGCGTCACAAAAACTGCCCGGCAAATAAAAATCATGCTTCAAATGGGGGGAAAAATTAGTACCTCATCATAATTAAAGATGCCTATCTGCAGACTGATGATGGTCACCAGAGCTCTGCCCAGAGTTCTGTACGAGGACAACTGCCAACCATACATCACGTTGCTCTGGAAAGTTTAACAGAGTCTCATTCAGTTCCACCAAATTTTTATGTGGTTTGCTTGATCAGAACAGTTCAGAAGTGTTCGACTGAATATAACCACAAATATGAAGGTCTGTATGATTCTGTGTTAAATGAGTACTTATGGTGCCTGAAAGTCAGGGGGAAGGAAAAATCCCCAAATATTGACTGTCAAAGGTAGTGCAAAGCAGCTCCTTGTGCGTGAGCAACCCTGTGGGGCTTCTGTACGGCACAGATGCACAAGCGTAAATCCAGGAATGGTTTGAAAAAAAAAAAAGCAATCATCCCTGAACAGAGTTTAGGCGCAGGTACAGGGACCGCTGGTAAAATATTGCCAGGTGAAGCTTCTTTCTGTTGGACAGAACTGCATTTTCTGTTGAACATGACATTGACTGGCAGAAGGAAACAGCCTGGCTTCTCTCAAAGAGGTTTTTTTCCCCCCCCCGGATGCTACTGTGGCTAAAATAGATTGGACTTCCATGTAAATGTCAAACACGCACCACAGTGGAATATGCTGCAAACATGATGATTATGATTAGAAGGAACCCTCTTATGTCACTCCAGGCCCGCTGCAGTGTAGCTGTGAAGATGTTCATCTTGGGATTCAATCTGAGCAGGCGCCAGAGTTTTAGCGTGGACAGCAGCACGAGAAAGGCAATCAGATACTGGAGTGTCGAGTCTGCCATGGCTGTTTCATTAAAACTGGCAAATCTACATTCAAGACAAATGGGACATTAAAAACGAAACAAAAAGAAATTGTTAAGCGAAGGATTTCCTCAAGTCTGGAGACTGAAAGAGCCAGAAAATATAAGTCAAATGTTGGTCTTACTGGGTTCTGTGGTTTCGGTAGTACGTCATATCACGGTTCCCAATCAAGGTTCTCTTGATGAAAACAGCCACAGCACTCCAGCTCAGCAAAATAACAGACAGCTCAAAAAGGTTCCACTTATTTGTGAAGTAGAGCCAGCGTAGTTTCTTCAACAACTTAACCTTCCAAGGAAAATGGTCAGAAAACATCCGTTACAGAAACCTCTGAAAAAGAGACTCAAAAACTTGATAGTGTCTTTGTTTGGCTCACATGTGGAACAGTGCTCCATCTGTTCGGGGTTAGGGTTAGTGCAAAAAACACAACTGCGGTTGAACCCTGAACGGATGTTCAGCCATAAAATAAACTCAGAAATCTGAGAGAAATGTCAGCACTTAATTGTTTTCTGTGCTATGAACTCTTAGAGCAACAAGCCTACGCATACACACATGTAAATACACACGAATAAATTACACCTCCTAGTCATAATACTTAAAGTTTGTTCTCATGGAACTGGTTGTGTACAACTAATGATCATTGCGTGCATATTCAGAAGTCTCTCAGTCTCAGAACTCAAAAACACCCGATTGTTTAAGGATGTGGGAGAGCTGATACTATTTTACAGGTAAGTCTGCTTACCTGTACGAACATGTAATACAGGATAAAAATGATGCATGTGATCTCAGCAGCCATGACAAAGACGTGGAGGCCGCCGGTTGACTGGTACAGTCGCACAGTCTGCAAATCGGCGACAAACTGGAACGCTCCTAAGACATCAGCAGGAACAGTTTTCTTTAAGTGGAGTGATTAAAGTACTTGCAAGGTATTTAGCCTGCAGCTATAATTGTGTCCTCTTGAACCTCCACTAACGAAGAAGGAAGCGTTTAACCTTACCTACAGCCGCGGTCTCCAACAAGAGTGTAACAATGCAGAAGAGGTTGACGTTAGCGTTATAGACTGTGAACTCCACAAAGACTGTTCTGGTGTAGCCATCCAGCCATTTGTTTCTGAAGAGATACTCAAGGGTTCTGTAAATGATGAATAAACGATGAATACATCAATACTGGAATGTTCAGTCAGGTTTTTTCAATAAATCACAAAAGAACTTTTGAAACCTTGAAGAAAATGTTCTTTCTGCAAATAAATCTATTCACAAGCTGCTCAGCTCATCGTACCTCGTAGCAGAAAGAAAAACAAACAAACAAGAAGAGCCAGAGAGAAATCTGAATGTAAAACTGTTACCTAGAGACTGCAAAATCTGAATGAAGGCCATTATAATTCTTAACTGTAAGGCTTTTATTTTTTAAAAAAGAAAATAAAAGAAACCATAGAACCACAGAGAGCCCTGAACATCTAACTCATGAACAAAGGATAAAAGTTCCCTTTTTAAATAAAAAATACTACTTCAATGATGGGTTTAATGACATTTGTCCTCACTTATACATTTATCTTTCTATATTTATTTTGGTTGATTTTGCTTTTTTCTTTTTTTGTCAGGTATCTATATTGATGAAATGTTGTGACCTGTTGGCGTTTTGCAGATCTGGGCCGAGCTCCGCTGCAAAGCCTCCTCCCCCGTAAAGCAGCGTCTTGCCCCAGGCTGGGTAAGCCCTGAGCTCAGCCTGCGTCTGGTACGTCCAGGGGTTTGGCGTGCTTGTCGTTTGATTCCTTGCAGAATGGTTCCAGCCGGGGCCATAGGAGCCCCTGTCCTCTACCTCCCACGAATATGGAGCGTGACAACGTGGCCCCAGCTGTTGCATGGAGCCAGCAACCTGGCAGGAGTTCCTCTGCACCCTCAGCTGACGAACACGAGCGTTTCCCACCAGCTTAGAATTTCCATCTGTAATAAAACCTGCAGAGCGGTGGGCACCAAATTGAATCATGCACGCTTGACAGGGAACAGCGGTCATTCTGAACTGCAGAACTTTCACCCAGGCAGGCTGTGTCTTTTTTTTTTAAACTTTCCTCCAGTTGAGGAAACACATGAAAATTTCTGTCTGCGGACTGACAAGTGAGAAATTGAGTAAACCATTCAAGCATACAAGGTTTGCTTTGTTTTGTTGCATTCCCTTAGAGAAGAATTGTGATTTGTTGTCTGAACTGTTGAATGGAGGAATAACGAGTTGGGGAAAATTATGCAACTGTTACATTAAAGATGAAAAAATGGAACCGACTCTGAACACTGAAATTCTCTCAGGTGTGTTAATTTTCTAGGTCTTTCAAAATAAAAAAAAAAGCAAGCAGAGCAAAATTCAGTAGTAATAAAGCAATAAAGTGAAAACAATATAAAAAAATAGATAATATTGGAATAGAACTGCAGAAACAACTGGCGCAGAGAGCACCGCTCACCTGAATACTCTCCAAAAAGGTTCCTCAGCAGAGCCGTGTTGGCCCAGGAGAAGACGTCTCCCAGGCTCATGCTGTCTGAGATGTTCCTGCTGAAGCTCTCTCTGATATGCTTTTGGAGGAAATAAGCATTAGGGTCTCTCTGGCCGTACGCCACCAGAAGCAGCATCCACATGAATCCGATGTGAACTGCAACAAACAGAGTCCTTCGGCTGAAACCGCTGAGTCAGGTCTCAGGATCAGTCTCTATTGCAAAATGTTGGCATAAATACTGCTACTGACTCAAAAACTCCCTCAGAAAGCCAAAGGCTTTCTGTTCCAGGATCCTGGTCTTTTTCATTCTCTCAATGTCTGCTGGAGCAGGAGGCTGATACAAACCGCTGCCCTGTCGGATCGTCTGTGCATCCTTGCGTTCACCTGCAGAGAAATCGACTGTTTTCGTAAACCAATTCAAAAATCCAAATGTGACACCCTGAAAGATGCACTTTCACGATCTTCTACCTGGATGGCCATTGTTTTCTACAACCAGCATATGCTGATAATCTTCCTCGTCCACCTTCTTTATAACCAACGCAAAGAAGACCGCAAGAAACACCACCTGTGATGAAAGGATAACCAGTTTTAGGTTACAAGCCTTTTTCTGGGTGTGAAATTCTTCACGCCACTGTACCTTTAGTGGCTGAATAACAAGGATACTCTGAAAAAAGGAGACAACCATTGATATCAACCAGCTTATAGAGCGTTCCTTCCCAAATTTCAGTCCATAAATCATGGTGAAATACCCGGCGACAACACTGGTGGCGATCACAAGCAGCCACCCCCAAAAAATGAACCACCAGGGAAACCCTCCATGACAGCAGTTTGTCTTACAGCCACCTTCATCGGCACCATCTGTGGGGCTCTCCCTGCAGGAGAAATGAAGAAATGTTGAACAAGCGTGTTATTAAATACCCTTTGAAGAGCAAATTCAGATCCAAATGATCATGTAACAAAAGAGCTCGGCTGATGATAGTTGACAGCATACAAGATATTCTTTTCCACGCTTCTCTTAATTTCTCTATTATCAGGCACAACTGAAAAGCTACAGTTTTCAGATAAAAAAAAGACTGAAAAGAAATCAATCATTTCTCTTACTGGTGATGGGTAGGTTCTGCCAGGTCAACATGGCTGAATTTGTAGATGTGATCTTCCAGAAGGCTTTTCATGTCCTTCACTTGCTGCAGGGCCTGACTGTAGCTGCGTGGGCTGTGGAAGCTCGAGGGTCCCACTAGCTTCAGATCTTTTTCAATGTGAGACAGCTGCTGATACAGGTACTGGCTTCTGTTGCTCTGCTTTGGAACCCCCTCTGCTGCCAGGCCGCCTTCTGAAAAAGTCTGTGTATTATTGGCTGTTTAAGATTTAATGGATGTTGAAAATCTTTATTATGGGTCGCTGGCATTTTTGCAATTGTACAATAATAATTGAAATGTGGATTCACGTGCAAACATACATGTATAGACTGAAGCCTTAGTCTGCATTACAGGTTAGAATTGCATCTCCACTGCAGGCTCTCACCTGGTAGCCGAGGATTGGTTTTGTTGCTCTGTTTAATGAAGCCCTCAGCCACAGAGAGAACAGCATTGATATCAGTTTGTTGCTCAGGTCCAAACTCTTGGCATGGTATGTTGCTTTTTACAGTCTCGGATAATAAATGGGTGATTCTTGTAATATCCTGAGAAAAAAAAAACAAACAACAGAAAACCCAACAACAAAACTAGGGCATATGTTGTTTTCATGAGTCACCACTGAGGAAAAGATGATAGAAAATCTTATAATAAAAATTACACCCCTATAAACAAGCAAAACACATACCTTCATGACAGTTTCTAAAGTGACAATATCATTTACAGCCTGGGTGTCCTCCGGTGAAAGGCATGTGCGCCCAGGCATGTCTGGAGTGTGTCTTTTGCTTTTGCAACAGCAAGGCTCTCGGGGACGCGTGTGTCTGAATATGCTAACAATGAGGATATTGATTGGAAACATGATGAGTGAACTCTGAATTCCTATCATGAACTGCTGCCAGGTAAACTCAAAGTGGCCTGTAAAAAGCAGAAAAACAGGTAAAACATTTTGTCCATCTCCTAAAATCAATAGCAATCTGATTGTATTCATCAAGCAAAGCTCAAGAAAAGCTTTGCAGAAGCTGTTAAGTTGTTTGGACTGAATGCTGAAAAAAAAAAATCAATATAACCCTGCTTCTTTTTGTAATCAAGAAAAAAATGTAGTGAATGAATGCTGTACCCAGGTCCATAGCCTGTTCAGAAGGGTCACTGGGTATGCCATAAAACATTATGCTGGTCAACATGGTACACAGCAATAATGAGAAACAGCAGGAAACCCTCTGAACACAAGTGAAAGTGCTGCTTGGCGGACGGCTGATGACAGAATACCACAGATGTCCATCGCTGAAATCTTTTGATGCCTTCATGAAGAATAAATTGCTGGGAAATAAGAGAGCACAGAGAGAACTGAGGGCTGAAAACACTTTTTAAAACTGTCTTATTAAAGTCTCTGTTCAGATGTGAGCAGGATAATAAACAAAGCTGTAAAATCTTTAGCAAAGCTGACCAATAATCTGATTAGTCAAAAGTTTTTTAGATTCAGCTGAATGAAAGATTTATGATTTATGATTTATGGATGAATGATTTATGAATTTGTTGGTAAATCTAATTGGAGACTAAGTGATTAACTATATAGTTTTGTTTTTTTTTAATATATATATTCAGTTTCCTTTGACAGATGCTGCCTGTGGCAAAATGCAGAACGAGCAACCGGGGGTGTTGTTGTTTGTTGGTATACCCTCAAGCATATTTCAGTGCCAAACACAAACTTGTGATTTGCTCTGAAACGGCATCATTAGCAAATGCAAATAAACCCTTTCGTCCATCACATTCCGTATTTTACCTGAACCTCATCAAATCCGTCTCTGAAGAAACAGGAAAAACTTCATCCAGTGAGCAGTCGCCCATGTCAATAGCCAACCAAGCATTGCACAAGAAATGCCATTTTTGCCCAGTCTGCAAGTCCTGCACCATGACAGTTCCCACAAACCTGCAAGTAAGATGACAAAACCAGACCAAGTCAATATGTTGAAAGTTTCGAGACAGCAGGAGCTAATGTCACAGGGGATGAGCCCGTTGTGGGGTGTGGAAAGTCCGTTAACCTGAACACTGGATCCCTGGCATGAAAAAGTTTTGTTAGGGTTTCAGATTTTGGCCTTTTGGTTTTTGTGTTAGGGTTCTGCATTTGGTTTCTGGTGTTTGTTGTCTGTGCCCTTCTTTGTTTTGTCCACTCGGGAGCGTGGCAGACTGGATCGTTGCTGGTGACGGGGCGCAGCTGTGGCTGATCAGCAGTCAGAGAGAATAAGAGGCAGCTGCACCCGAGCACCAGCGCTGGATTGTTTTGTAATCTGTGAACTGATAACCTGCTCCCTCCTCAGACTGTGGCTTTTTGGCCTTTGCTCTGGATTGCTGACCCACGTGAGTTTTGGTCTTTGGCAGAGTGGAGTGCCACGCTCCCTAGGAGGAGGTTTGAGCTTTGGTGTGGTTACCCTGTGGTGGAGCACCCCCTGAAAAGACTTTTGTTTGAAGAAGACTGTTTTTTTCCTCCAACCGGAGTGTTTTCTGTTTTTCCTGTTGTACCCTAATAAAAGGGTTTATTCACGGGGCACCTCCTGTCAGTGTCTGCATTTGGGTCCTCAAAAAACCTGTTCTCTAACAAATTTTAGGTGAAGGAAATGATCTTATTAATTGGATTTGGGCATATTGATTCAAGTAGACTGGAAGTGAACAACAGTAGCAATGTTAATTCATTTAGAAAAGGGAAAAAAAATAGCATGTGGGCTTTTGAATAGATTAAGAAGGACCAAGTTTTTGATTTCCAAGAGGTGAAAATACAGGTGATGATAGAAGTCTGGGCAGCAAATCTTAATTGATTTGCGCAGTGATGCCCTAACTGTTGTTATAACGCTGAAAAATCTGTCACCCAGAGGATTTTGAGCTGTCTCTGGCTTCTCTGTATTTTCCTACCATGCAGGATGGCTCCCTGAGTTGTTGTGCCAGAGTCTGACACCTTGCAGGTTTCCCAGGGAGAAGGGAACAGACAGCAGAAACACGTCCACAGCACCTCGCTCAAACACCTGTTTCTCTGGATCCGTCAGGTGATGCGCTTCACTGTTTCCATCTGCACCTATTAGCGTCACTATCACCTGCAAGAGTTCAGCACAGGGAGCTGAAAGTGATCCTTCACGCAATAATAGGCAATCTGTTTTCAGCAAGATTTCCGAGTAAAAAAAGTTCTGCCAAATGAGTTGGTGCCAAATGAGAAGCGAACGTTTGCCTGAGTGGATTTTTTTCCACAATCATTTTGCAATCACAACTGCAACACTAGTATTTTTTACAATTGTGTTTTTGCACAACAGCATAACTTCTGTTTTATACAGTATAAATGTAGATGTGGATTTTTCAATAAGTAATAGTTATAACTTTTTATAAGCTTAGGAGTAACTTAAGAAAACATTATTCATGGTGAATTTGGTGCCCAACAAGCATTATTTTGTGAGTAAGCCTTATCATAGCTCTGCTAATGGCTGGAGTTCAGGACAGGGATGTCTAATCCATCAGCATAATGATAGGCTGAGATCATCCACAGAAAAGTTTCTGTCTTCACTCTCTAGTGTCCAGGCTCCAGCATCTGGGGCTCTGGAAAGCTCCTGGCGTCGATCATGATAAAAACAGGCTATAGAAATAAAACTAAGGCGAACCTGAAAGCAACTCACTCAGACAGAAATCCCTCAACCACCTGGCTATTTTCTTCCATAATTTTGAATTTAATTTAATTACATTTTTGATTTAATTAAATTTAATTAATTTAATTTTGCTAAATGGAAATAAAGAAAGTAGGAAAGAAGAACCTCAATCCATTTACCTGAGAGGATGTTGAGGCTCCTCTCCGATGTCCAGTGCTGACACTTAACAGGTAGCTGTACTCATCTAAGGGGTCGTTGTCTTGCAGCACTGTTATCTTCACCTGGAAACAAGCCAGGACTGTGAATACTGTTCTTTATAGTTCTTTTTGTAATCTACATGATTTCTGATTTCTACCCTGGTGCTGAAAGTTCAGCTCCACTCATTATTAGATATAATTTTGATCATTCTGCCTCATCTGGCGCGTCTTACGTATCAGAATGAGTTCCACTTTTGCAAACTACTCTTATCGATGCTCTGCTAGTCGCCAGGCTTCATCAATCATCAAAACAGAAAGAAAAGTCATACACGCAGAACAAGGTCCTGACAGAAAGGGCCTCCTGATGTGCCGTACCTTGGCCACGTCCTGAATATCTTTTCGTCGTGCCCAAACGAGCACCACAAAATAGACGACAAACAGCGCTCCCACGAAGCAGACGACCACGGGATTCTCCGCGAAGGTCCCAAACAGCTCAGCGGACCGTGAAGGGTCGACGAGGTTGGGAGTGACGAAGAACGAGCCTCCAAAGAAGGTGAGGTGGTTGCAGAGGCACTGGGTGACCAAATGCGTGGTCTGAACGCCAACCTTGAAAGGACAGTATGCATTTAGCCTTTAAAGTCCAGCAAATGCGACGCCCATGACAAAATCACAGACTTACCCTGCATCCATAAGTGCTCCAGTCTAAATTTGACTCATTCCAGAATTTACATGCAGTCGTGATGGCGGTAACTGTTAAACTGGCATTAACGGACTTCACTCCTGCGCCAACTACCGGCCTGACTACAAGATAGTGCTCTCCTGTACATCCTTTTAAATCTTGCGGTTGCAGTATCCAAGTGTACTTCTCCTCTGCAAATGACAGGCAGAGAGACCGGGGTTAGCCACGTAACATCGAGTTCAAGAAAGTTTTGTTGTAGAAAACAGACTGCTCACCTAGATTTGCTCCCTGCAGAGGCATCTCTGCCATCGCTACAAAATCTGTGTAGGTGGGGTATCTCTTATAACCGAGGAACACTTTGAAGGGGAAGGGATCAACAGAAGGCACCATCTTGAAGAAAAAGAACATGGTCGTTGTTTTTTGATGTTGTCCTGTTTACATCTGCCTCTTTAATCTTCTTTGACCTTTAACAGAACTGTGCTGTCAGCAGAGGGGAGGTCTATGACGATTGTGCTGTAGTTTCCCAAGTCCAGAACCGAAGAGGTCACCTGTGCTCCAGGAGGCCTCGACATCAAAATCTGTGGGGGATCAAAAATGCCTCAGCCCACATCCAAACAATTTAAATACAGTTTAGGAAGCTGTAGTGTAGGCTGTGTTTTTCATTGTCACACACATATTAAAAAAAACAGCACAAAAAAGTATTTAAAATGAATGCAGCAAGAAAGAAAGTTAGGGCATAAAATCTGCCTCATTTTTTCCATCTGAACATGAACCTTTCCACCAAGAATGGTGAAAACAAGGTAAAATGGATATGATTAATGTATTTTCAGATAATGATTACAGGAGAGGATCCAATTCTGCAGATAAAAATCCTCAGAATCGTCTGCCATAGTAGTAGCGACAGAACTGACCTCGATGTCTTCGCTCAGGTTCTCCAGTGTGATGAGTGAGCCATCCTGTGCCGCGAGGGACAGAGCTCCAACCATGCCGCTGATGTTCCCTCTATCGTTCCACGCGAACGGATTTTTATCTAAAGTCAACATCTGTTCACGTGTTGCAAGATTAGATGTCAGATTCTGGGATTACTCATATGAAACAATGGTGGCTGTTATGGTGGGTGTGATGGTACGGTAGGGAGAAGCATTTGTACCTTCTATTATTTACTTAGGTTTAGTTCAGCACAGTTGGAACTTCCTTTGATGATTGGCTTACCTGCACATCCACTGGTTCCTCTGGAGGGATCAGAGTAGACGGGAGTTTTGGAAGGGAAAAAGCAAAGCAGAAACAGTTGGGAATTTTTATAGATTTTCTGTGCAAATGATCCGGTGTTACTCTGTGGACGATATGGGATAAAAGAGTTATTCTTTAGGTTCTTCGCTGAACATTCATCCCTGCTAACATAGAGAGAGGATATAATCCAATCACAAAGACAGTTTTAGCAGCAGCATTGTTGCATCAAAATCCGAAATTCAGAAAAATCAAAGGCACAGATCAGTCAAACAGATCAAAAACAAGATCTAAGGAGCATTTGATGTTTAGTAATGAAAGGGCAACAAGAGGTTTTGATGTAAGGTAACATACTGTGTTAAAACGATGTAGCTAGAGTAGATCTGCCCATCAAAGAACAACCACAGCTCCTGATCAACCAGAAGATGCAACTGGTAGGAAGCAACCTTGATTGTTTGAGATTAATTAATATTCAGTAATATTAATTGGTATTGGTATTAATCTTCAAGGTTAACCTATTTCTATTTCTATTCCTATTCCTAGTCCTAACTCATTACTCAATTAAATTGGAAAGAAGAGGAATTGAGTTGTCCTTTGCATCCCTCAACGATTGATCAAGCAGTTTTTCAAGTTTGGGCGGAGCTGTGGTCACAAAAGACACATAACTTGACATGCACTTTCCAATGAGAAGGCGCACATCTACTGAGTGCAAACGGCTGTCACAGCACAGAAACACAGAAAGTAGCAAATCAAATTTATGGAATAACTTCCCCCAAAACAAACTGACCTGTCAACAAGCATGTTAATATTATCCTCCTGGATGACAAGCGGTCCCTGGTTGACCTTTCTGTGTTTCAGCAGAGCACGCTGTGTGTTTTTCAAAGCCACAAGAACGGCATCAGATACGCTTCTCTGCAAATTAAAAGTGCAATCCTTTATGGCTCAAGGGGAAAGGAAAAACGGTAATTGAGCTGTCAGGTGATTGTAATATGAAAAAAACGATCTATTCAAATCTGACATATCCGCAGGCAGTTGCCAGCAATTATATGAGCACTGTCCTTCCTAACTTTGTTGACTTTGTGGAATTTTTCTCATATTAGAGTGAAATGTCAAAATATAATGGCATTTGAACAAAGAAGGTTTTACCTCTGATAGACCTACATGGGGTGTTTATACCCTCGAACACCAGCAGGGTTATATGTATTAAATTTACCTAACCTGTGGAATGAAAGAGAGTACTGGCCACAGGAACCAATACCTACAATGAAAGCATACTCCAGGATATCACTGGCTCCTCCAACAATAGTTTTGGCCGCCGTGACTATTTCTTCACTGTTGTTTGCTTCCATGTGAAGGAGAGATGCGCTGAGGTTTGCCAATATCACTGAAGCTTCTCCCTGTTAGTGGAAATCAAGTCTCACAATCACAGTTGTGGCTATTTAAGTTTTCTCTTATTCAACACATCGAAACTTGTGAAATAGGTGTGGATTTGGGGTGGTACCACAGCAGAGGAGCTGAGCTCGCTTCCTGTCTGGACTAAGTCGGTCAGCGCTCTGGCAGCCCGTTGAACCCCTGCTGGAGTGGTGACTGGGACGGTTTTCACTGTGGTTGTCATTAGCTTGAGCAGCAACTGACGGCGCTTCGACAGACAAACCAGACGACAAAACATTTTTGAACCAATAAAATAATAAGCTCTGAGATTAGCTTCCTTGCTTGATCTCAGGTACATATTTCAAGAAAGAGCAAAGTGAAGTTTTGCCTGTATATGAGCACAGTCACCTTTCGCTGCTCAGCAGTAGAGGACTGGCTGTTTAGGTTGTCAGACATGGCATTTAAGATCTGGCCCACGGTTTCTACCGAAAGCTGACCTTGTTTCTTCAGCTTAGCCACAACATCTTTGACAAGGTCTTCATCTGAAGAGCTGGAGTCCGTGAAGAAGTCTAGTACCTGATGATTGATGGACATTTACTATGGTTATGTGTCAGTTTAAATATGAGAAGGGTTCAGTTAGACCTATAGTTCTTTTACGAACCCGTGCAGTTATGCTGGTCCTCCCAACAAAGCTGCCATCCTTCACCGTTGCTATGATACCGAGGTTGTAGTTGAGGCGTTTGTTTCCGGGAGGCAGGAAGACTGACACAACTTCCTTGTTGCTGCTGCACTGCAGATGATTTCCTGACAGTTCCATGTAATAAAAAACAACTGTTATGTGGCATTAATTGTCACCGAGAGCTCCAAGTCTGATGGACCAGTCCTCTCATCTCAGATCCTCCAAAACTGTGAAACTTACCTTGAAGAGTCTTAAAACAATACTGACAATTAGAGCAGATGGAGGCTGTGTTGCAAGTGATCTTGAAGGCATCGAAAATAGTTCCACTCGGTGGTGTTATGGTGCACTGTAGGGGACTGACAGTGGTAGTAGCAATGTCATTGTTATTTCCAGGTAACATACTGGTAGGACGTGGTGTGGCCGAAGGTGTAAAGGAATCTGCTGTGGTACTGGTGGTGAGGATGCCATTATTGTTGCCAGGCAACATACTAGTGGGATGTGGCGTGGTTGGTCTTGTCAAGGAGTCCACGCTGAGATGGGTGGTGAGGACAGTTGTGGCAGTAGGTTCTGTAACTGTGGGCTGCGTAGATCTTGTATTTATGGTGTATTGCTTGTAAAGTGTTATGAGACTTTCTGGTCTCACTACGTTAAGGACACTTTCTGGAATTAAAAAAAAAAAGATAATGTGTGTATTTTTTAAAAAAGGAAAGATTGTTTTTATTTAACATTCTTTCATATGGACCGATGAATACATACCATAAATGATCACCACACTGATATCCAGATCTTTTCTCAAAGCCTGTGAAATAGTGTCTCCTCTCACTGTGTACTGAGTTCCGCCATCCTTCACCTTTTTGATGGGTCTTTTACCTGCAGCCTCATAGCAAGTCCTTGTCTCCTCCTGCCAAGAAATAAACACACAAATTGATTAATCACCACAATTCAAGCTCATGTAGACCATTTAGAATCCATCTGTCACACGTACCGGCCAATTGTCACTGTCGGTTAAGTCTGTGATGTACCAATCAACGTTGTTACATTTCAGAATTTTGCAATCCAGAGTAATGATTGCGTCCTTGATCTCTGTAGCCGGATCACAGCCTCCTTTGCAAGTGACTCTGGAGGACAACAAAAAATGAATGTGACTCAGGCTACGAGTGCCTGCTTCTGTCCTACCTGAGCAAAAAAATTTCTTACTCTGGGTACGTTGCCTCTCTAGGGGTGACAGTGATGCATATGAATTCAGAATCCTCCACACTGTTGTCAGCAACATTTATCACGCTGAAACGGTATGTGATGAACTGAAAGGGATGTGGCAGGCAGTCTTTCCTAACGACGTGACTCAGTCCCTCAGAGTTATCTTGGCATTTGCACGGAAACTCTGTTGAAGTAACAACATCAATACTTTAGCGATAA
>BJFM01000490.1:0-70348 GCA_016586285.1 Arothron firmamentum | reverse complement strand
GCCTTCATTAAACAAAAAAAATCAATACTTAAAGGAATGGTATAATGATGTTCTGATGCTATGCGTCAAATTATTCTTGGTGTGTGTATTATTTATGTGTAAATTATGCTTCATCGTTAAGTACGGGCTTTACCACTTACATAAAAATCATTTAAAGTCTATGCAGACCGTTACCGTGTTCAGGGTATAATCCTGTTGAGTGTTGTGGTTCTCGTCAATATCAAGCGAAGAGACGACTGCCATCACCAGGGGAAGGAGGATCGCAGGAAGGTGATTGGCTGCTGAAGGCTAGGTCAGAAAACTCTACTGGACTCAGCGGACGTGCCCGTCTGAAGGAAGTCCATCTTCTGGCTGGTCCTGAAAGACAAGAAGAGACAACCACTGTCCACTGACACAATATCACTTCATCAATGACCTCTTGCAGCAAACACACATTTTGAATTATTAACTGTGATCCAGCCAACACCAACATATGTAAATATTACATTTTTGAAATTAGTAGTTAAAAAATATGGGTGGGGCTGACACAGTCTCAGTTAAGAAAATCCCACACACGTGTGCCTCTCTCTCTCTCAGCCCTTTTTCTTTCTAGTCTCACCCATCTTTCATTCACCTCAACACCACCTCTGTCCCTCATGGTCGCCTCAATAAACTAATTGAGGTTCCAACCAATTTATTTATTTATTTATTTTACAAAAAGCAATCCTATCATCAATGAATGAATGAAGATTTGGAATTCTGTAACATCTATACGCTGATTTGTGTTGGTCTTCTCAGAGTTCAAAGGTGATGAACTCTGAGAAGACCAACACAAAGTTTAACGTTTGCGTGTTCGTGGCTGCTCCACGTGAGCTGATGCTGACAGTTCCAGTCTCCACTGCAGCAACACTCAACTCAGATAACCAGAAGTAATCAGATTACAACAAAAAACAGAGTCAATCTTCCCGGTACTTTCAAAACATCTGGTTTGATTTGTTGAACAAATTAAAACAACAGCGAATCCTCGTCTGCCCCCAAGAGGTCACAGCATCACCTCATCTGGTGACCCTGGGAATGGGTTCAAGGCTCAGTGGTGGACAGCTCACTGTCTTTCTCCTTAACCGTCCAACAACGTGAACTGGGAGCTATTTGGGCTCAGAGCATGCCGGTGAACCATGAACCACGTCCAGCTGACAACTGCACATTGCCTGGACCAACCAGAGCAAACCAGAGGCAGACTAAACACACACCACAATGTTCATGAAAAACCTCGGGCTCTTACCTGAGTCGGTGTGGAGGGACCACTGGATCCCTTCTTTGAGGGGAGATGAGAAACAATCACTGAAGAACAAACAACAACTCACATTAGAAGAGTTTCAGACACGTCAACAGCAAATTCATCTCGTTCTGTCATTATAGCGACCCCATGTGGACAGCCCATAGAACTGCATACACAAAAAGGTTGTCCTGTATCTCCTTATCTAGCATTATGTAAACTGGTGTAAACCTGTAGCTAAGCAGCTAGCTTAGCGTTAGCGAACGGGCTACGCTAACAGCTTCAAACTGAACAACTGCATCTCTTTAGAAAAATTCGAAAAATTTAAGAAGTTAATTTACTATAACCTGAGTGTACCCAGTAAGAAGACACATGGCTTTTAAGCATGTTTAAATAAGACATGGGTTTAAGTGCAGAAAACATAACATTCACAGCAGGTAAATTAAAACATGGCAGAAAGTGCTTAAAATGCTCAGATAAAACCTGCACAGGTGTGAAGAAACGCTGCAAACCAACCTATCTCGCGGCACATGGCGTCCCTCGTTGGCGTTGAGCTCGCGGTCCGCCATTAGCTATAATGCTAGCTGTTACCTGTTAGCGCTAGCGCTTAGCATGCTCACCAATGTTTCTTTATTTCTTCCTGAGGGAGACGTGGGCTCTAAGCTGCAGCTAAACTCGGACAGGTCCAGGCTCCACCGGAGTCTCCTCGCTCAGGTCTGAAGCCCTTTGAACAACTTTCCTGGTGTTTTCTTCAGGCTCAGCGTCTCCTTCACACGGCAGCTGGAACTCTCGCGAACTCTGACCTCTGCTCTCGACCAGGTGACCACACCTGGTGCCTCCCAATTGGCTGAGAGTTCGTCAACATCCGCCTCCTTCAAAATAAAAGTTCAATGATTTATTTTGTTAGTCTTGTTTCGTCGATTTTACAACAAATGCAATAATTTAATGCACAGACACACGGATAATTAATAGAATTTATGTAAATTTATGTAAATTTACATAAATTTAATTAAGACGTCTTGGGTTTGGACAGGCATTTCACTGCTTTTAACCTTGGTAATACATTCATTAAGCCTCGTACGCAGGGCACGATTTTCGGCGTCTTAGACGCCACGACTCGGATTTTGGATTTGAAATGCTTTAAAATTTTTAGAAACTCAACATTGTCACCCCACAGATGATAATATTCCCTCCGTAGCAGCAGTGCCATTGGCTCTCATTAGTACCTCTTATTAGTCCAGAATTTTGTCGGCCTGACCTCTTTTATGGTCAGGTTGACACAATTCTGGACTCACCCCAGATGCTTCAGCATCCTTTCTGGTGAGTTTTTCTTTACTTTCAAATCATTTCAGAATTGTTAATTCTTTTTTGGTTTGCTTTCCCGTCTCTTCAGCAGCCATTGGGTGTATGCGCTGCGATGCAACCGTACTTGTCAATAGCCACGCCCACTCAAGCCCCCAGCTTTTTCAGATTTTCAAATGTAGATTTCTGCAAAATGCTGTCAATCTCAGGGCAGGCTCAGTGCTATTTAACTTAAATAAAGTCACAACTTGGTATTGATTTTAATACGTCGCCGGTCGCTTTCTTATAGTGCAAGTTACACGAGCGGGGAGCGCAACAAAGCCGGAAATAATCTTATGAGCTCATTGATTGTCATTCGACGCTGAGGATTGGCTTCACGTTCATGAGTTGTGATTGGCTGATAATGCTGTCAGTTCCAGCTGAAGGCGGGGAGGAGCTCAGCTTCCTGGTGCGCTGTTCAGCAGCGCTGGTCGTTTTAAAGGAAGACGGGAAGGTGAAGCTTCGTGCACACTTGCAGCCTGAATTTCTGCCTGATGTTGAGGTTTTAGAGGTAGAAGTAGGAGCTTTTACAACATTGAGACACCAAAAACTTAAATCACATGATGCACACAGGCTTTTTCTTTTGTGGATATTAAATAACGCTGGCTGGAAGCTGACGCCGTTAAAAGTAAGTTTTGACCTTTTACCACCAGTCATTTTAGCTTTGTGTCTGCACAACCCTGAAACTACTGTTTAATGACATTAGCATCAGTTCCTGAACGCCGTTTCACGTTAGTTTTGGGGGGAAAACACATTTGCCTCCATTAATTGTCTCAGGTTGTGTTTTCTGAAAACGTGACCCATACAATAGAAAATAAACTATATGTTAATAAAATGCTTGTAGTTGTACTGTAGTTGTATTCTTAATCATTAGTTAGCTGTAGTTACTTGCACAATTTTGTTTTATCCATTCAGAACTAAATAACATTCAAAATGAAGATTATGCAGTCCGAACAAAAACACCACAAAAGAATTAAATCTATTTATGTTGCTAATCTGTGTACAGATCCAAATGGATAGAAATGTCCGAAGAGTAAGGAATGGGGACATGAACCCATGCATTGAAGTAAGCTTTCCGTCATTTACACAAAAGTGAAAATATTTGAGGCTTTTCTAAAACCCATGGTTTTGTTCTTATCTTTTCAGGAAAGTGATGCCTCCCAGAAATGTTTGGATGTCTACAACTATGATAAAAGCATGTGTTCAGAGTATTTTCAACGGTATAAGAACTGTCGGAAATATTGGGTGAGTGTTTTGGGTTTTTTATATATTGAAGTTTAGCAACTACAATAGTGAAATGGTTAAGAACATGCACACACTGTTCTTTCCTGGATTATGGTGCCAAGTGTGTCGCAGCCAGGTGCAAAGACTCGTGGTGATTCTGTAAAATACCTTTAGCTTTTCTTGACTGTTTATGCGCCACCAGTACCTGCACCTTATCACATCCAGCCTTGGATGTGAGTGGTGCGACACGTGAGGGAGAGTGGTTAGAAGAAGGAATGGGTTGTATGTGATCACCAGTGATATCACCCTGGCAACCTTCCCACGAAGGACCAACAGTATACTGGGACCTGGAGCTCCAGCCGGCGAGCTTCTCTGCAGTGTCGCTTCACAGCTCATGACTGCACATCGCCAAGTTTCCTATGTGGTCCTCTGTGCTGCTCTATAACTCCCGTCAATAGGTGGACCTACACTACACCAGGGACAATAACAGTCTGGACCCTACAGCCCGCCCCTTCCAGGTGCTTGGTCACTGCCCTCTGTCCTGTTATTATTATCCTGCAGAGTTCCAGGTTGGTTTGGTGAGCAGCTTGGTTCCCTCTCAGGACTCCTCGCTGCTTTTAAAGGAGGCTGCTCCTCCTGTGGTCAGTTAGGTTTCAGCATCTGTGAAGGACGTTACTTTCAATTGATAGTAATGTTGTAACATAATCAACTACTTTGAAAAGTAAGGGTCCCAACAGTTCTGAAGAGGAGACTGCTTTGAGGCCACTGACTGGGAGGACGGTGACTGCTCAACACATACGGACTACTTAAGCTTCTGCCTCAAGACCACTGGGCAAACTCAAAGCAGGAAGAAACAGTCTCAACAGAATGGTAGCCAGCTTCGTCTGTGACTGCCCCCTGGACTCCATGGAGGCAGGAGGAAGGCTCTAGCCACCCAGCCACCGTTATGGATAACACCTTCCCCCATTGCATCAGACTGGGGGGGGTTGAGCAGCTCTCCCCAGAGTAAAGAGGAGTCCATAGTCAGAATGCAGGATTCTAACCTGCTGCATGCACGTATCCACCCTCAGCAGTGCAGCTGTTTACTCCTTCATTCAAAGGCCACTTTCGTGTTTCATCAATGTTATTTGTTCATGAAAATACTTTTTCTTTTTAATCGATTCTTTAGCTTTAGCTTTGTCAGTGGAAAACTGCTTTTTCTGTTGGGTTTCTCTCAGATATCGATAGAGTTTCTGTAGGCCACAGTGGTGGGAGCCCCTGGTCTGGGTGTACTGATGAAGCCACCGTGGAAGCTGCAGTGACTGTTCAAACCTTTTGTCTTTGCTTTGATTTAGCACACCATCATGCTACAAAGAAGAAGAAGTGGTGTAAGACCTGACATGCCCACTGCTGTCGAGAGGCAGGAGATGCTAGCTGCAATTGGAGGAAAACCATACTGAAGAAAAGAAGAAGAGATTTACTTGATGTTTATTGATTATGTTCATGACAGAGCAAAATAAAAGATGGAATGAAGATGCTTTTATCGCAGTGTTGTGTCTAAGGCCATGTGATTTAAACTGAATAACTTGTTTGTTTCTCTTGTTCTCCTTGAATTACTAAATTGTTTAGAATTGTTTTTGAGGAGGTTGTGATTATTGGCAGGATCCACTGAAAAATGTTGCTCTTGTGACTTTGACGTTTACCCTTTTTAAAAGTATATGATCATGTTATTATGCGTCATGCTGCTGTAGCCTTAGACGTTCATATCTGCTTGAGAAGATTGTTTATGTGAACGTGGAACATTGTTTTTGAATGATGTTCACTTCCACTCATCACCACTGTGTGTCAGTTTTACAGACAATCCTGGTGTTCATTAGGGGCTGAGTAACTTTGCTTTCTTCTTCATATCAGGATGTCGACAGTTCTTTTTTATATTTGATATTTTCCAATATGACAGCAAACATTGTAGTGCAAAATGCTTTCAATAAACCCTGCTGATGAATTTTAAACTCTATTGTTAGCTATGGGGAGCTGAATGTGAAAGTTTAGCCACTGTTTTTTAGCCAATATATTTTGAACATTTAGCTCACATTTCTCACATTTAGCTATTTTTTCTTTGAGACAGAAATTCATGTGAAACAGAATGTTTTATATAATTGTTAAAAATGCGTACACGTGTAAAATAAATGTAAATCTAGCTCTTAAAAAAATCTAAATGTTTTATCTAAATATAAATCTGAAAAATAAATCAAAATGTTAAATCTAAACCTAACTGTTAAATATAAATCTAAGTGTTAAATCTAGATGTGTGGGCTAAATGTTTCAAAAGTATGTAAATAGGGCTGTTTCAGTGCTTTTCTCTATCATCAACGTCCACCTCCCTTACAGTAACGTCTATTAAGATTAAGGCGTTAAAACGGCCTTATTTGCATATTCGACGCTGACCATACAGATTAAGGCGTTGATACAGCCTTATTTGCATATTCGACGCTGACCATTCAGACTAAGGCGTTAAAACGGCCTTATTTGCATATTCGACGCTGACCATTCAGACTAAGGCGTTAAAACGGCCTTATTTGCATATTAACAGTTATATAAAACATTCTGAATGTGAAGAAAGTGAGCTAAATGTTCAAAATATGTTGGCGAAAAAACAGTGTCTGAACTTTTGCATTCGGCACCCCATATTAGCGCTGTAGAACGCGCGAGGTGCCTCTACATTTTTGGTCACTTTCACCACCCGTAGGGTTCTACCATAACACTAAGAAAAGACGCGCATCGTGAAATTTGATTGCGGCTTGCTTGACCGTGACAGTTTCCTAATTGGCCAATAGGATTGGCCCCAGTGCGACAGGACTGACTCCAGAGCACAGCGCTGGGCCCCCAACCGCATCCTTCCATCGTCACACTCATCAGGTGAGCTCAGTTTTTTCTTCGCACATGGTCAACGAAGACACGTCTCCAGTTTGGCCATTGAACATAAAACTTTACAACTTTACTTTACGTACAAACATACATACAAACAAACATACATACTCGTCGCTTGCCTCGTTAGCTCCATGGAATAGGTGTTGTATATGGGCGGTTCCACGTTCCACAGCAGGGGCCACAACCTGTATTTGTTAGAGAAGCCAGAATTTTCCTGGACAGACACTTTGAGGATATTTTCCTGGAGTGAATGTGTCTGCTAGAGCTACTGTTCCACAAGGGAACGAGGTGGGAAGACACAGAACTAATAACAAACATGCTATTTACTATTTTCTGAAGTTAGAGAGCCACCCAGGATAAATTACTACATTAGACACATTCTTCTTCATGGTCCTCCTAAACTGACTTACTTATTTTAAAATAAGTATTTATTACAAAATGTAAAATGACAAATTTTTCATATTTATGTCAACTTTTCTTGAAAATAAAAACGACAAAAAAGCATCCAGATGTCAATAGGATGTCAAGCATCAATAGTTTGTAATAAAAAGCTACATTTGCTGCTCAGTAATTCATTAATGAGTGAGTTGATGCTGAAAGACTGCACCAATAATCTGGACAATAAGAATGTACCACAAAAATGTACCACTCAAGTCTTTAGTAAAGGACATGAGCTACATGTGCTCTACAACTGCAATAATCCTTGTCACAATTCATACAGACAACCTCTGGTTTGGTTCACAGGTTTTAATGCACACGTCGACCTCAATGGACGCATATGTTGATCTCTGTTCTTCATTTGGGTAAGAGAAGTGAGAGACAAATTTGTGCCTTGACTTGTACAAAGTGCCCAAAAATTCTGTTATTACAGCAGTTATATTAATATATTTACATCAAATTTTAAAAACTCTAAAACATGTAATCAGCCTATTGGATGTGCTTCTCCACTGACCTGTGTAGATGCATGTACTGCAATATAAAACCAGCCTCTGGCAGGTTTAGGTTCTAGTGTCACTATAAATGTTCATAAAATCAATTTATAATGTAACTAATCAGAAAAGATAAACAACGAAAAGAATTTGCCAAAACCATTTATGTTGTCAATTAATTTGAGCTATATAAAGCCCCCCAATGTATCTGAACCATTCCTCTTTTTTAGACTTCCTGGCTGGGTCGCCTCATTACTTTGCACAGCCAAATGTCTGAAGAGTGATCGTGCTCGGCGGAAGAAGTTCTACAGGCTCCTGCAGAGGAAACTGGTTGGTAAAAGTTTCAAACAATTACTTATAAGTAGGTTCAACAAGGCCGAAACAAATGGCAGAATAATCGTGACGGCTATATGTGCTGAAATATTGTGGCAGGTTTTTCCTTTTTGTTACCGTTGCTTTGAATCTTTTCTTATCTCTCCCACAGTTTTTTCATGGGATTGGTGTGGAGAGAAATGGATGTCAACCCACTTATATTTACCCTGCAGAAGTGAAAAAGTTGCTGCGTTCTGTCTTCTCACAGAACATTTGTGACTACGCTGACCCATGCCATGATAAGGTGAGCAGTAGCTGGTGTTTACATCCCAGCCATGGTGCACTTGTAGGATCCAGTATAGTTGAGAGGTGGTAGGAAGAGGAGTGCTTGGAGGATGTCCTGAATCTAGTTAACCAGAGGAAAAGCAGAGCTTCAGGCTTTCCTTGTTGCCACTGCAGCTGAGCTCACCAACTCTCTTCAAGAACCAAGCAAACAGTGGAAGTGCAACGTCAATTCCTGTAAAGCCACATCAGTTAACGCATATTCATAGTAGATTTTATCCAACGAATCACACATAATTTTCATTATGTAACTGTCAAATAAATACATTCAACAATGCTTATGATGAGACTACATAGACTATCACCACAGCTGATCTTTGCTTTTATGACATTTTAATCCAGATACATAATTGTCTCCTGAGAAAAGATCATGTTCTCCACCAATAGGTGGCAGAGTAGTTCCATGACAGAAGTAGCTGAGCACCAGCCAACTCAGAACTTGGTCATACAAGTTTGTACAGACAGAAGAAATTCATCTAGTCTAGTCTAGTTGCTTTTGTGAGTCGGTGCTTTGTTTGGGGACATGGTTTTCCTACTTCTGCAGTTCACCATGATACCTAATCAGGCGTTAGATTCTGGGGCCAACTGAATAAGACAAAGTTGTTCTCAACGTGCTGGACAACTCGCACTCAGGACTTACTTTCTCTGCATCGAGTCAAAATGCCACACTGTGTAACCCCCGAACCCAATTAGCAAGTGTCCATCGTTCAGGTGAAAGGTTGCATTTGACCTAGTGTGGACTCAACCAGACACGAGCGTAGTAGTTGACTGGCCCGTCCATGTCTGCCTGTTGTTAGGAAATTCATGGAAGTTCGATCAAGTTTTTCCAATGTTGAGTGTGATTCTCTAATGATCTGGGTTTCTATTGATTGTTCTGTTGCTTTCTTGTATGAGATTTAATATGATATTCTTTTTATTTCTGTATTTAATTGAGCAATGCTTAACATTTGTGACTGTCTTTCAGGTTGTGTACGTCACCACAGAAGACCTACACAAAGTTAAATTCAGCTGAGTTGATTTCCTTTTTCACCTGGTTATTTTTTTCTGTTGGAGATAGAAATTAGAGCCCAACTGTTCGGCTGGTTTTGTTTTGGTGGAATGGCGTGATGTTCCCAGCGGTTTGAGTTTGACTGGCTGCATGATCGTATGCTTTGACTGTTGAGATACAGCAAGTGTTCCTTAGATTTGAGGTCATTCCTTCATTCACAGGATGTGTATGGTATATTCTAGTTAAAGCCAAGGAGAGCAAAGTCATTTATTATGTGTATCATTGATTTTGACAGGCTCACCTGTTGTGTTTGTGCTGAATATTTCTGTTGTCGTGGTGAAACAGCTCTAAAAGGTGTTATCACTTTCTTGAACAGCTGTGCACTGTGCTTTAAATAAAAGGCTGCATGAAGACAGCATTATCTATCTCCTGAAGATATTTTCCTCAATATATGCTCCATATTATTATTTCATCTCCTTTTCAACATAATGCTTTACTTGTGTAACAATATCGTTCATCTACATCGAGACCAAATTTGTCTCTTCTCCAAACTCCGCAGCTAACCCTGCCCTTCTCCCATTCTGCATATTACTCTGATTCCGTCTTTGCCCATTGCTTGATCTGTTCTCCCAAATGCAAACCAAGTCTTTCTCCAATTTATACCTTTCAACTGTTGTATTCCATGTCACGGCTCTAGTTTTAGTTCTTGTATCCAGCCAGCTGTCTCATTTTTTCAGTAGTCCTTGGTGTACTACAGAATTTTGTACCTCCATGCCTTTCATTCCCAATTCAGTATTGTTCCATCTGTGCACTTTTCTTTGCAAAGGCTAGATTCACACATTCACACTGGGATTAGAGAGTAAATCAAAGGCTGCCACACACACTAGTACAAATATGTAGCAACACACACTTTCCCAGCTTCAGGATCAAATCTTCTGGCCAGGGTCTTGCTTTAGCAGCTGCTTCAATAGAATCATTATCGGGGTAACATGCACAGGATTGACAGAAGTTAACTCTACATTTCTCATTTTACTTTTTTTTTTTACTTTTCTTTTTATTATTTTTGATTTCATCATCATATATTTTGTAGGATTCCTGATTTCTAATATTGGTTGTGGTTCCTCATTTGCAGTTTTGTAGAATGGTAGATTCCAAAAAGAATGGCGCTGCCTTCCCAGGTTAGTTATTATAGACTCAAGCAGAGGTGTGCAATGGAAATTCCTATGTACTGTCAAATGTGCCTCGAGAAAATACCCCTCACACACACACACGCACACACTCACTCAGTGGGAGAGAGAGAGAGAAATTCATCAATTATTCTGCATGGCTTCCACCATGCCCCTCCTTCAGTATTTATCATCCCAGGAGCCCACTGTCTGCTCACCCCGCTGTTGCTATGGTTCTGCCTCAACCACTCTGGTATCCAGGATACAGTGACACACTCCTTATCCTGATTGGCTATGAGCTACGCAGGGGTGGGTATGCACAAGAGTAAGGGAGGAAGGAAGGGGGAGAAGGAGAAGAGGGTGGTAATCAGATGTGTGTCTCAGTACAGCAGCGGAGCTCAAGCTATCACAGCTCATATGTGGACAAAAACGCGAGAAACAAATCAAAAATAACAGCTGCTTTGTTGAGATTAAAAAGTATAGATTAACATACATAGGCTGCAGTAAAAGAGACAAGCCAGAAATCAAGAGGACAGCCATAGAAGAGGAAAACGAGGATCTGGAGACATGTACTAGAGAGATGCAGGTTTACGCGATCTCCTGTTCTGATATTTGGACTGAGACAGAGCCCAGCGGAACAAGGAAAGGAGACAAGATTCAGCTGGACAGTAAAAAGAAAAAGGCCGTTGCTTATTCTTCAAAGAGGAGACGGGGAGCGGATGAGAAGGAACGATTTTTACAATTAGCTTCCCAAAGCTAAATTCACAGACGCCAACAGAAGAGCACCTAGCCTCCACTGGCAGGCCAGGGCAATCCTGTGTATCAGCAAAGTGGCTGGAGAAGCAGAGGAGACAATTACCACTGCCAAGCAGCGGAGGAGAGGGACACTGTTGGACAAAACCAGGGATCATCCAAGAGGAGGCGAAGCAGCGTGGTGTCGACACTTAATACTCGAGCGGCTCCAGAGGAGGGGCAGTGTTGCAGAGGACAGCGAGGAGAAGGAGGAGGAGGAGGCCCACAGACTGATGGCTCGTGGAAGCGGTTCAGGGAGGTGGAGCAGGCAGCGGATGGGATTCCTAAATACCATGTTGCGCTGCAACCTTCCCCCAGAGACTCAAAAGGTTGTGGTGTTCATTATTATGATGTTGCTCATTGTCATCAACGTGGTGCTCATGTTCCTGTTGGCCTTCCAGTAGAGCACACACACACACACACACACACACACACACACACTCACACTCTTCCAACATAATCATAGAAACATGAATCTGAGTCGAGGAAAATACAAACTGCAAGTTACAGAGTGGAAGGCACGGAGGAAGACTGCCCTGTCGGTGAGAGGGACCACTGGAATTTCTACGTATCCAAAATGACATCATGAAAGCACAGGAACGATCGCAGAGAATGTCTTGTCTATTTCAAGAGGGAATAATTTTCATTTTTGTCAATTGTGGGAAAAGGAACAGTATTTGTTGCATAACAGCATGTAAAAGGCGGAGGATTTTTTTTAAAATTTTTTTTTGTCAATGTTATTTGTTCAGGTACTAAGACATGTGTCTCTGATTTAAATCTCCAAAGTCCTTCAATTCAGGTTGTAGATAAGGCAAATGGTATTCTGTGAAACAGCTTTCATAAAATGATCCAAAAATGCACCAGTGTGTGTCTTACTACTTTGTTGTTAACAGTCAATTTTCACAGCAGTTTTGAAATTTAATTCCATCCATCCATTTTCTGTACCTGCCTTATCCACATTTTTGGTCATGGGGTGTGCTGGAGCCTATCCCAGCTGTCAGGGGGCAAGAGGTGGGGCACACCCTGGATAGGTCGCCAGGCTTGCAAGGGCAAGCCAATAATTAGCACATGATAATCAGATCGCATAAAACAACATTCTCCATTCTCTCCAGTGGATTAAAGAATTCTTTACGAGTGTAATCAAGTCACTTTCAATGACAATTGGCTTTCTGTAGCCTGCTCCAACTCCAGTGCAGTAGGTGGCAGTAATGCGCTATTAAGCTGCTTTGTCGTTGTCTGTTTCCGCGGAGAACAAGCAGCGCCGCGGAAGTTTAAAATTTAAGTTAGTCTTTATCCGATGATACCTCTGATTTAGCCGTCAAGGTTTTTAGTTGTGCCTTCTAGCTGGTTTGGTTTATGATCTAGGCTCTGAAAGGTCATAAATAAACGAGGCCACTTCACAAAGGTTGTTGATTTATTTTTTTGTTGACATCTGAAAATGTCTACGGGGGATATTCACGCTGGTCTGCAGAAATTAGAAGCTCTCCTTCGGATTATCAAGTATTCAGGACCGGTTGACTACTATAGGTAATGTAATGTTTGCTGAATAAGCATGTCTCAAAAGTGAACCATTTGTTGCAACAGTCACAACTTTTAGAGCCCTTGTCAAAAATATTAACATTTGTAAGGACTAGTCGCAACACTGAGCGTTTAATCCACTTAATAATATGCAAATGCCATAAGGATGAACTATTTTCTCCTTCTAATGCATTTACTGACTTGATTGTAACCTTCCAATAAGTGGCAGTGATCATTCTTTTTTATTTCAATGTTAACCAATTTGGTTTTTTTTTTTTTTTAAAGTATGTATCATTTACACAGAACAAGGACTACCTGGGAACTTGCAAAATAGTATCTATGCTATGCCTGTAATTTGGAAGAATAAGATTCTACCAGGAATGATCCCCAATATTTCAGGGAACGCAGGGGTTATTAGAAATTATTTAAGTGTTGATGCTCATCTTAACAAAATATTACCGTAATTTAAGTCCATGCAGGGGCCATTTTTAGATGATAGTTTGCAGAGTGGACAAATGTATGCAAATGTTTGTACAGACCAATCTTATCTTGGATCACTTGTTTCCCAGAGTGATACTGGCTGTGTGTAAATAGGGCTTTTGAGTACATTTCTAAAAAGTCTCAAATGTTTAATTTGTCATCTCTCTCAGTCTTTCCCAAGGAGACCCTTCTGCTTTTCTTCCAATATTGAGTTTCTCCCTCACTACTTTCTCTCCACCTTTAAATGAGCAGCTGATGGCATCTGGATTTGAGCTGACTGGCAAAACTGACCTCAGGTTTACGGAAACGCTTTTCAGGGTAAGCGATATATTACTTTCTAAGTTTATTTGTCTAGAACCAAGACTGTTGAGGTTTCCATTAATTCACCCGTTACCTTCTGTTACACATAATCATGTTTTATGTCTCCCATCAACAGTACATTTATACAAAAAGATTGTGTTATACTAACAGTAGTTGTGCATACTAGCTTTGTTGTAATTCTTTTGTGTGTAGGTGCTACGAGATATTTTCCAATATAACCCCACACTGACCAAGCAGCAGTTCTTAAAGTTTGGCTTCTCTCAAAGAAAAATCTCTCTCATTTGTGACACCATCAATTTGGTACTGCAGAAAAACAGTCACCTGCAAAAAAAGGTATGAAATCATTTAATGTTTTTGTGTATTCACGTGTCTAGTTTTTATGGGATGCATATTCCAATAAAATAAAGGCAGCAATGTGTGTGATCAAAGACAAAAAAATGCTGAAATTTTAGTTTTGTCTCACTTCAAATAACCTAGAGTAATGAACCGAAGGCTGATCAGGTGTTTTTGAAGGTGTCTTCTTTTTTGATGCAAATCTTACAGCACTTACTGGCATTGGCAGATTGTTGTTTTAGTTCTTCTTCAAAACACATCTTCTGTTTCCTCTTTCCTTGAGGTTATAAACATCAGGAACATAATGAAAAAGTATTTTATATGCGTTTTTGTAGAGCAAACTCAAACATACCAGCACATCCAAAGATTGCAGAGAAGACAGACGTCCCACAACGACTGATGCGGAGACTGTGAGTGTCGCGAACTGTAACATAAAAGTAACACACAGTTAAAAAGAAACGTATTGTCACAAACATGCCTATGAAGGTATTCATTGCCCACTTAAATGTTTTTGACTTCCTTTTGTTTTTGAGAATGATATTGTGACTTTAATCCAGTTGTCACCGCTCATGTCTGAACCAGTGTTGAGGTCTAGTTTTTCCATCTGCCCCTTTTAATGGAAACAAGTCAGATGGGTCATCAGCAGGTTGTTTCGATGGTTTGGTTTTATTTGTGCTTGTATAGTGATTTATTTTATGCTTTTGTGTTTTATTCTGTAGGCGTGTGAATTGACCTTTCTTCTGGCTAATGGAGAAGGTCCCTCAACGTTTTTAAGAAATGCCAAAAATGTCGGCCCATTTCCCAGCCCTCCCGGAGATGTGATGGCAGAGCTGGCCCCGACAAAAGACACGTGTGTCTGCTCTGACGTAAGCGTTGCAAGTCATAATGGCATGGGGAAAAAGCTTGTGGTACACATAAAAAAACACATTCACAGTTATGAGTATGGTATTTGATGGTCTTTGGCAATAGATTGTACCAGTATGATTAAGGTTTTTCAATCAGTTGTTTTAGTCTGGAAATCAATTTGTTAGTTAAAACAATGAACCATAGTGAGCCGTCTGGCCCCTCCCCTTCACCGCCTCGAAAGCCCCATGACTGCCCTCTGATTGGTTGGTCGTCCTGGCTGGTGACTTCAGATAGTTTGACTGTTTGTGGGGGGTTTTATGGACACTAGGGGGCCATAGTGAGCAGAGATTTTTACTCTCGTCTTATGAGGCAAGCTGCTAACATTTTCAGAGGAAAGATCTGGAAGTGAGCACTCATGTTTTTACTTGAAATCGCTGATGTGGCCGTTCAGACACGCATGACACTGCACCTCGGGGAGACGTGAAGTTATTAGAGTTGTGCATAAATTTTTGTTCTCTGTCACGAGGAATATACCATAATTTCCAGTGTATAAGGCACACCTAAATATAAGCCGCACCGCTAATTATGGTATCTAATGATTAACTTTTTACATAAATAAGCCGCACTCGACTATAAGCCGCAGGTGTCTCCCACAGTACCACAGACAGCGCAGAAGACCTTTACATAGATTACATAACTTTAACTCTCCCATCTAGTTTTCTCAAAGCCCGTCCACCATAAAAATCTTGACGCCACGACTGATTTACACAGAAAGATGTCTCTTTGAGTGTTTACCCAGTCTTCAAGAACGTTTTCAAATTGATGTGTCTGGTGTGTTTTGGCTGCATGAAGCTCGTGAGTGGGGAAAAACACAGAAATAAGCTGCACCGCTGTATAAGCCACAGGGTTCGACGCGTGGGGAAAAAGTAGCAGCTTATACACCGGAAATTACAGTACTGATGGAGAGTCGTTTAAAAACAATAACCCCTAGTAGCCTCTTTCAGTGTTTTATCAGGACACTGATTTGACTTCTACTAAGTGTGCATAAATGCATATCCAAACGGATGAATTCATGACAGTCTTCATGTTAGGATGGAAGTGTAGTACATGAAGCATTTCTTTTGCTTGTAGCTTTCTGATGTCGAAGGAAGGCTGTCGGCAGTGGAGGCTCAGTTACACAGTCTTCCTGTGCTACACAGGCTGAACATCCTGGAGAAACGTTTGGATGAACTTGAGAAACAGAGAGACACAGAAAAGGTAGAGAAATGTTCTCAACAACTTTGACCTCTAAATCCTCAGTGGCTTTTACAACTGCAAATGTACTGAAATTTACTCTCATTTGTGAGTATATAACGGGGAATAATAGAATGTTTTATTTTTTTTATTTGAAAGAATTTCACATGAACACATAAAGTGTAAGAACAGAGTACTGAGGGCATGTGGAGAGGTAATTTTCAAAATTCAAATCTTTTCACCATTTTCATCTTTCATTCCAGAATAAAAGAGAAATGGTCAATATTTCCAGAGAGAGCTGGCAAAATCTGATGACCCGAGTCCTTTTACTTGAAACTAAGCTGGAACTGAGCAAAGCCCAGGTAAGACAAATATCCATTCAGGACATTTTACTTTGTCTTTTGCTTCCTCACACATCGATACGGAGCTGTAATTTAGAAATTATCAACCAACATTTAATTCCAGTGAAACTTTTGGTCGTATTTTAGGGTTGCTCCTTTATTTTAAAAAATGTGACATCGCATTTAGAGATTTATAGGAATTTCAGTTTAGTCTTTCATTGTCTTTCTGCAGTCAGAGAGACAAAAACCTTTCACTCTTTTATATATGTTGTGTAAAAACAATCTATTTTCCTTTCAATCTACACTCAATACCACAGAATGACAACTTTGTCATAAAAGAGAAACTACTGCATTAACAGAAGTACTCAGACCTTCTTTCAGTGGAATCATCTTGGCCCTAACCCTGCATCCTCCAGTCTTCTTCCACAATCTTTACATACCTGGTTTTGAAGCTGTTCTCACGTTCCTGTGTGCAAATCCTCCCAGTTCAGTCAGGTTGGATAGAGATCAGTCGTGTAGACATGTTCAGGTCTCTGCAGAGATGTTTGATAAGGTTCAAGCGAGGAGTCTGCCTGGTCCATTCCAGGACCCGCATGCAGTCGTCCCCCAGACACTCCTGGGTTGTCTTGCTGGAGAGTGAACCTTTTACGCAGACCAAGTGTTGCATTCAGCTTTTCTCGAATCCTAAGCACCCATTAACCAGTAATCCCCAAACAGCGGCACGCCCCAACAACATCCCAGACTGGGTACTGAAGGACCTTGTTCCCCAACTATCTGCTCTTCTGGACTTCACCTCTGCCTTCAACACCACCAGCCCACAGAATGTGGTGCAAAAACATTCAAGTCTGGGGTCCGAGCTGCAACATGGTGAAGTTCACAGACAGCCCAGAAGTAGTGGGACGATGAGTTCATATCCAGAAGAGAAGAGGAACACCCAGGGGGACTGATTTAGAGAAACTAACCACTGCATCAGTGTGAAGAAGACCAAGGAGGTAGTGGTGGACGACAGGAGTGACAGACACAGACACCCCCATCTCTTCTTCCCGTTGGAGGAGCAGCTGTGGAAGTGTACCAGCCTCAGATACTGGAGTGGACACCTGACCAAGGACATGTCCCAGAGCTGCAACACTTCCTGTCTGAAAGGCCACCCAGCACCTTTACTTCCTAGGGAGGCTGCAGAAAGCCAGGTTAAGGAACGCAGCCCTATATATTTGCAATATTAAGAATTTTTCTTCCTAACAAATTTGCGAAGGTTGTGAATATTCTGGTCTCGTCTTTGAGGGGTATTGAGTGTAGATTGATGAGTCAACATTTGATATTTACATTTGAAGGCTGACTAAAATGAAAAAGGGAGCAACCATACTGTACATGGGTTTCCATCTTTTAATATGAAACTAGAGAGCACAAACCTCTGCCAAACATCTTATTTCCCCACTTTGTTGCGTCTCCATGTTTTCGGCCTGCTGTTTATTTTCCCTCTCTTTTCGTTCAGGGGATTGAAGTGCAGGCTAAAGAGAACCTGTAAGTTCATCTTTTCTTTTTTTCATGAAAAGTTATAACGTGCCTCAGTGTATCTAAAAATTGTCCTTTCTTATCTACAGCACTCATGAAAAAAGTCCTTTGTAATGTTGAAAAAAGTAGAAGGTCTGTTTTGCGGCATATTATTGTTAATGTGCTGGTTTACAGAAGTGCTGGTATCCCCTTGAAAATAAACCGAGCTCTTTTGTGGTTAATTTTACATGGTCACGTTTGATATTTGTAGTACTTGATTTCTGTACTTATTTATGTATTGTTTACTGATTAAGTTTGGGCTGGAGAGAGGTTAAGAAAGGAGTTCTTTGGGTGCACCAGCCAGTGGACAACACTTGGATGCACTGTCCATCACTGCAACCCCCTGGGTCCTAATTTGCTAACCATATTCTGATCTGTCCTTTGTTTTAGTTTTTTTTTTTTTGTCCCATTTGGGATTATAATGGATGGTGGTTGATTTCAGTTCTTTACCCAAGTTGTAAATGTTTTTTGTTTTGTGTGAATTTTACTGAATGTTACCTGTTTCTTCCACTTACTTCTCTTAAGCCCTCGTCTTTTAAGTGTAGCTCTGATTTTTAAACAAAAAATCTTGCATTTTTTTTCCTGAATGCAATTAGCATTCTAAAATATATCAATAAATCATTGTTATATACAAAATTACTGAAACAACTCGACTGCTTTGGCCACAATTGGCGGAATGGACACTGAAGTTGCAGAAAGGTTTTCGAATGTTTTGTTAAAGTACGACAGCTCCCTCTGCTGGACAAGGCCCGGAACTCCGTCACCACCAGAATTTCATTGCTAACTTTATTCCGAACAAATAAACTAAAGACACTAACTAAAATTAAAGACACTAACATAAGACAAGTTATACAAAAAAAAAAAAAAAAAACAGTAATAGGAAACATGGTTATGGTCTTATTGTCCTTATTATTTTATCTAGTGAGGATATATTAAAAAAAAATAAATCGGTGTATATTGCAGGATGTATATAAGTAGATAAATGCAATACTATTTACACCCATATACAACCTAACCCTAGTCGTGGATCTGTTGTGAACTCCTGCCATGGAAGAAGAAATGGTTGAAAATAAAGAATACATAAGTGTTATGACGGCCTATAAATTATTGTGTGTATCCGGTTTTGGTGCTATGGTTGTTTCTTCTGTCATATCAGGTGTTCGGTCACAAGCCGGTTAGATGGCCCTATCAATGGAGAACAGTAGGCTGTTCTTTTAAATGACTGGGAAGTGTTCCATGATGTTCCTGTATGATTGATAGCTCCTCAGTGTGAGAAAGGGGCATATTAGTCTATACACTGATGATCGTTGTTTAGGTATTGATGCGGGATGTTGAGACATTGTCCATTCATGTTAATCAATGGAAATCTGTCCTGATGCATTTTTATTTGGGTTATTTTCACTTCCGCCAAGGAAGATGTTTGTCTGTGTCTGTTGGAGAAAAAAAAAAAAATAGATTTTTCATTAAATCTCCTCACCCCCTTACAAAATTAAATACATCATCCCTACAAAACCGTTTAACTGACACATGAAAATTGGCACACACACACACACACAGGCCTTGTATTTTACCTCAGTATTCCAACAGTGGAGATAGCAGCGTCCTTCTGAGTGATCTCGTGCTTTCTGGGGATAGTGACAGCACCTGGTTGTTGGGAGGTGGAGGGATCTTCTGTGCTGGAGTGTTGTTGTCTGCCTGGACGCAAGCAAAGAAGTCGTTCAGCTGATTCAGAAGAGAAAAAGAGTTGTTGCAGGTCTGCGGAGAGGGCTTGTAGTCTGTGATGGTCTGGATCCCATGCCACAGGTTGTGGGGTGTCCGCTGTCATTGAAGCGGTCAGCGATCCTCCTGGAGTACTGTCTAGGCCTCTCTGATGCGCTGTGACAGGTTGGCCCTGACTGTCCTTTGGTCCACCTCGTCTCCAGCTGAAGTAGCAACAAGGGTCAATGAGGGGATTTCAGTATACACAGGGGAAATGTTGGCAATATTGTTAGGGTTACAATGGGTAGAGGAAATGAACCCACTGAAAACAATAATTTGCTCAGATTCCAGTTCATCATTATTTATAGTACAGTCATTCGGAAGGTAGTAAAGACATTCTAATGAAAATTCAACAAGCACTTTTGAGAGTTCAGACGATGGGCCTGTCGATAGTTTTTCTTTTGGTGCCAGCACACAGTGGAATAATAGGGAGTGAGTTAACAGACAAGAAAGCAATGGAGGCGATAAAGTATATTAGCATTGATTTAGTAAATAATATCAGCAAATCAGAAGTGAGGAATATTGTCAAGCAGAGAACAAAGGAAAGGTGGCAAAAGCAGAGGAGGAAGAGAGGAAAAGAAGGTGGTATTACCGATTACAAGAGAAAGTTGGGGAAATGAGGAGAGCAGGAAGAAGCAGAAATCAAGAAATAATATCAAGAATAAGATTTGGGCACACAGGGCTGAACAACACCTTATTTAAGATAGGTAGACATGCAACAGGTAGGTGTGGTTGCTTGAAACTTGAAACGATGGAGCATATCTTATTTGAGTGTGGGAAATACAAGGTAGAAAGAAGGATTTTGATCAGGAAACTTAAAAGTAAAAGTCAACTTAATGTAGAAATTTTGAGAGTCAGAAAGAAAAGAATTTCAATTAGTATTTCAGTATTTAAGACAAACAAAAGCTCTGAACATGATATAGACACCTTTTTTTGTTTGAGTAAATATCAGGATCCACACTCCACATCAGTTGGTGGCGGTAAGGCACCAACTCGTTGTTTGCCAACCGCCAAGAAAACCCACAAAGAAGAAGATCCTTCCGGGTTCTTCTGGTGTGCTGTGCATAACAAATGTTCGGTTTTGCATTAACTAGCGAATAAGCTAGTGGTAAGAAGATGCTGTCGGGTTAAGTTCGATGTCTGCAGCTTATGAAAGAGGCTGCTTTTCTATGTATTGGTAGTTTAAGGCACAGTTTCGGCCATGTCTTCTGATCGGACTAACGCTGCTGGGGGGATTCAGGGGCATCTTCTGCAACTTCATAAGTCCCTTTCTGATGAAGACAAGCAAGCCGCGGCGTTGACATGCCACGACATGGTCAGTAATTTGGGACAGGAATGCATGGAAGCACCGACCGAGAATGAACTTGGTAAGACAATCAAGTCCATTGATATGAGTTCCATTTATTGCACAATCGCTTTCACTTTCAGTCCCTGCTAAACCAACAAACAATCTGAAATTTAGTTTCTAAGACTTCTGCTAATGACGGAAATTCTGCACCTGTGCAAATCGACTTTACGTTCGTTTCTTAAACCTTTTTGTCATATCGTTTTAGTAAAATTATTTCAGTAACGTCGAAAACATTTTTAAAATACAAATACAGCACACAATAATCCAGGTGTTTGTTGGGAAGCCAACTTCACCGGACGTATGCAGTATTAAAATAAGATAAATGTAAAGATTGACTATGATCGTTGAAAAGTCTGCAGGTAACTACTGCTGCCTTCTAAGTTACCTGACATTACCTGGCCTACTACCATGTCAATGCATTATATATTATTCTTATTCTCCTTTTTGGGCCTAAACATGCTCCAAACTCACAAAATTTTGCAGGTGTGAAGGGCCTCTCTAACGTCTCCAAGGTGCCTTTATAGACTCGGTAGTTCAAATTATGTATAGTGGTTACATCAATAGCACCAAAGGGGCTGTAGCAAAGATGTGTTCTTCCGGGTTATTCAAAATATAGTGCTTGTGTTGTGCACATGCACATAATTTCTTCTTGATTTTCTTCTTTCCATCTTTATCTTGAAGCATTGCAGACATCTTTACTGTTCTCAAAAGAGTATGGACTGCTCAGCTTCCTCAGGAAGTCCTTGGCACTAGAAGAGGTAAGAGCTTCTGTTGAAAAATAAGATCATGAACTGATATGGTAACTGAAATATTTTCTTTCTTTAGCTTAAGAACACTCGAATTGAGGTCTTATATTTTTTGGAGACGTTCTTGGATAGGATCTCACCAAGAGTCAAAGAATGGGACAAGAGTTACGCCACTGACATAAGAGTATGTTGTTTTTGTTTTGTTTTTTATTGTGACACCTAAAATGTCATAAAAGTACAATGTATACACTAAAGCATATGAGCTATATTGGTATAATATATGGACTTTATATCAATACCAGCAATTATACATTCATCTTTTTAATAGTACAGACCAACAAAAATTTTAATTTTATTTCATGTAGGACACATGTATGACTGTGTATACAAAGGACAAAGTTGCCAAATGTAGGACAGCAGTGCTTGAACTCCTTATTAAGGTTGGTTTCTATTTTGTTGTATTTTTCACCCAAGTTAATGAAAATAGTGTACCCAGATCATAAATAACCATTGATAAACAGTGTTTCCCAAATGTTGTCTGAACTAATTTTTGTTAAAAAAAATTTTCATAGGTTCTCAAAAAAACAAAGGCCTCCAGTGTTGCTGCAGATCTTCGAATATGTGAAATATTCAACCGATATTACAGTGAGCTCTGTCAGAGAAACAAGCTTCCAGATTCTGGTGAGTCATACCTGTAAGCCTAAACTTCATAATCCTGTCTATGTGCAGTTAATTAAAAGAAATTTTTTTGTAAAAATGTTTTGGTTGGGTTTTAAACAGTTCTTGGGAAAGTCTACGAATTGTTGGGAGTTCTTGCAGAGGTTCACCCCAGTGATATGGTCAACAACTCTGACAAACTGTACAGAGCATATTTAGGGGAGCTCAAAGAGCAGGTATGTCTCCAAATTATATGGCAGTAGCATGCAATGTATTAATAAAATTGCTTCTGTTGCCCCTGTTTTTCTGTAGATGACCTCTTCAACAAGGGAACCAAAGCTTTTAGTTGTAACTGGGTGTTTGAAAGGAATTACTGCTCTAATGATCAACTTCACAAAAACGGTGGAAGAAGGTGACATGTTATGTTCTATTTAAGTTCATGATAATAAACTGTATAAAAACAGTTGAATACATTGCCAATTTATAATAAACCGTGTTTAAAATATTTTCTCTCCCTGTATGTCAGATCCGACAACAGTAAAGGAAATATTCAATTATGCTCTAAAAACAGTCAGACCACAGGTAAATATCAGCTGTTAAACCTCTTTGAATTTTTCAGGGTGCCTTTTGTAATAACTTAAATTGCTCATTGTAGAAAGAAATGAATCGCTACGCATTTACAATTGGTAAGTACAGCCAGTGGTCTCAAACGGGTCAGGTGAGTCACCTTGAAAATTGCCATTCATTTAAGTCTGTTTCCTCATCAGCTGGTCTTCAATTATTGACGAAACACGCGTTTCAGTTCAGCACCTGCTTTATGGACCATTACAGAACATTGTTTGAGCTCATGTCTAATCTCTGTGGTCATATCAACCCTGAGATGAAGAAGACAAGTTCCTATGCACTTGAGGCCTTCCTCAAACAGGTAAAGACTTTTTCTTCACTTTCTTTGAACGTCCTGATTCAGCTCTTCTTTCTAATGTTCATGATGCCAAAATATTTCCTAATATCAATTCGCTTTTTAATCTGTGGAATTCAGTTTTTACCTGTGTTTTACCCTTCTACGATCTTTCGAAGGTTGCATTGCAGGTCGCAGATAATATTGAGGAGCACAAAAGCATGTTGAAGTTCTTCATGCAGAAGTTCTGTTCCATTATTAAGACCATGGACTCGACATATAAGGAACTATCCATCGCCATAAAAGGATACGGATTTTTTGCAGCTGTATGTGTCTCGGTTGCATTGAAATGTTCTTTAGTAAATGCAAGCTTCTATACATATATCTGTGTGTGTGTGTGTGTGTGTGTGTGTGTGTGTGTGTGTGTAAATATATATGTATGTACAAATGTAAAATATATGTAAGTATATATATAAAATATAAATAGAACTTTTTTTTTCACTCTGCAGCCGTGCAAGAAGGTTTGCCAACAGGATGTAGATTTGATGTATACAGAACTGATCCAGCGCTGTAAGATAATGTACTTGACTGAGTCAGATGGAGATGAAGACAGTTTTTACCAGCTGCCAAGCTTCCTTGACTCAATAGCCAGCATCTTGATTCACCTGGACAAGGTAGCCTACCATAATATCATTTATTCTAATATAATAGACGTTGCTGTAGAGGGCAATATCTCTGAACTGTCTCCAGTCTCTGCGATTTATTTTCCATTTTTTCCAGATTCCAGAGGTGTATACACCAGTTCTGGAGCGCCTTCTTGTGGTGCAGCTTGACAACTTTCCTCAGTACAGTGAAAGAATGCAGAATGCATGTTGCAAATCTATACTTAAAGTGCTTCTGGCCATGGCATCTAAAGGACCTGTGCTGTGGGGTTTTATAAGCTCAGTGGGTATGTTCACCATCAGTATGTTGTGTAGAAAAGACACACTAGACATTAAAAGCTGACGGGCTTCAATGTAATTTCTGAACCTCTTAAAACAATTGTCAATACATTTGAAACATGTATGATGGATGGAATTTTCATCAGCACTTCAGTTTAATTTAAAAGATGATTCTTGATGTGTCAGGGGAACGATTTTCAAAATATTGGCTACCCAATGTAAATAAAGAGCGGCAGTAATGGGACACATATTCACCATTAGCCACCTGCTTATCTACATGTATATTAATAGCATATTGTTGCTTTATTATTCATTACAAAGCACTTATTCTGCATGATTTCTTCATTAATGACACCAGTACCCAAGAGGTCCCCCAGCTATATCCATAATGATGCTTTGTTATTATTATTCATTTCAGAGAGTATTTATCTTATTGTGCTTGGTAGTTAATGACAAATATGTGTTTCCTATTCTAAAGTTTATCAGATTGGCTTCTAAGATGTGCTTCTTGAATGTTCTTTGAGTTTGATGTCCTAAGTACACAAATTGGACAAGTCCGTTGAGCATAGAAAAGCGTGGAAAAAATAATCATGTGTCCTAATAAGAGTAAATAATATTCTGTTTTTATTTCACTGTTTGCAGCAATAAATGTATATTTCCATCTTTTTTTTTTCTTTTTTTTTTTTAGTCCACCAAGGCTTGGTTCGTGTTTGTTCAAAACCCATAATGATTGAGGTCAGATTTTAAAGTCATTGATTCTGTTGCTACTTAAGTCGTATTTATATAGTAAGTTAGAGGATTATATTTTCAGTTGTTTTTTTCCCCCCTAGGATAAAGACAGGCTTTCCACTGAATCTTCTGAATTCGGTGTTGGAAAGTGGAAAGTTCCTTCCAGTCAGAACTATCTTCCTCTTTATAAATCCCTTCTAGACTGTGATCAGCTAAAGGTATATCCATTTTTGTTAGTAGGAAAAAGTTCATTCAACCACAAAATTAAATAGATAACAAAATATTTCTTTTGATAAATGTCATGATTGGTTCTTTTGTTCCTTATGCAGGACTCAGGATTTTTGGATGGGGCCTTTGAAAGTCTAAATGCAGCTCTGTTACCTCTGAGCCGTCTTGTTTATGACATGTTTGTGAAGGCCATTCTCCAAATTGTGGCAAAATTGGACTTATCTGTGAAAAAGTTAACAGGCGAGGAGGTAAGCTTTGTAGGGCACACATAATAACTATTTATTATAACAGAAGCATTGATTGACATCTGATTGTATAAAGGAGTGTGTATTGTAGAAAAATAACATTTTTCTTTCTTATATATTTTTTATTTAAATTTTAATAGTCGTATCAATCTAATTATGACTCTGTGTGCATTTTCCTCCTTGTGTGTCAGACTCCAGATGATGTTGCTCAGGTTCTGCCATCCTCTGACCCTACAGCTCATCTGTTGCCAAATAGGATTAAAGATTTTACTGCTTTTATAAACTTGGTTGACTTCTGCAGGTAATAAGGGCTGCACACAAAATGTTTTAACTGTCACTCCCCACTCACATTTACTTCACAATATGGTACTCTAAAAACAGTAGTTACATTTTTAAGTTTACATTTCTCACCTCAGTCTTTGTTTCCTTTTAAGTGAGTTGTTACTGAATAAGCAGTTGGGATACTTCCAGTCCTGGGTGTACCCCTTAAGCCATGAACTTATTTCTTACTCCATACGAAACCCACTTGTCAGTGGTTTCTACAGGCTACTCTCAGTTGCAATGAAAATTGCAAAGAAAATCAAGTATTATCAGGTAATATTTCTACTAGTAAAATCACTTTGTATCAATTTTAGTAATTTCAGATATGTGAAAAGGAGATTAATTAAAATGCAATGAATTTCTCACATCGAATACTTCCAATAGATAATGAAAATCATTTTTAACAGGGAGTAGGCCTGAAAGGAGTGACATCCCAACAGACTGATCCGGTGAAAAGTGCTTGTCTTGCACTCTTCTCCAAATTTGGAAAAGAGGTGGCTATTAACTTGCTTGTCAGTGCGAGAAATGTTTCGTATTAAAGAGAGAACTATGAATAGACTTAAATGTGTTTTCTCTTTAGGTGTGTGTGAGAATGAAGCAGTACAAAGATGAGCTGTTGGCATCCTGCCTAACGTTTGTTCTGTTGCTGCACCACAACATCATAGCTCTGGATATTAAGGCCTACTGTCCTGCTCTGGAGGTAAAATTATTTTATTTTATTTATCTTTAGTAACTGCTGGCGATTCATGGACCAGAAAGTAAACATAATTGTCAAAAATAAATTATTCAAACACTATATGCATATATACACTATATAAAAACTAGATACAAGCTATTTTAAAAACAATCGTGACTTCAGATTTTGGATAAAAATGTAACACATAAGATTATATATATGCAGTATACTGTATATCAACAACACAGACATACTGACACCATATATGATTTGTTTGTCTTAATACATGACTTTTATAATCGTGGAAACCAAGATTGTCAGAAATTGGTTTTGACAAGTTATTTTGAGATTCATGTCCCTCTAGCGCAGACCTGGGCATTGTACGGCCCCCGGGCCACATATGGTCCTTTGATTGATTCTAACGCGTAAGGTTAATTGGAAATTAAAAAGTATACCTATTTTCTAATTTTACCTCATGGACTAAAGCTGCATTGCCTTTATTTTGGATTTTATCCGTGTGCATAATGACGCGATATCTACAGCAACAGGTGTGATTAGATCATTGTCACAAGATGAGTTTAGCCCTCAAAAATGTCTGCTCACTCAAAAAAAAAAGAGGTAGATGCCGAATACAGGCTTAGATGAGATAAACCATTTTGCTATGTAATGTAAATGTGAAGAGGGATGTAGAAAATCAACATAGAGATGCATCAGATACACATTGATTATTACAAGTAATAATTATTTACATTTAAATTAAGGTGGCATTGAAACTGGGTCTGAGCCATGTTCCATTGGCCAATGCAGCCCTAGATGCTCTTGAGGACTGGTCCTCCAACATTCCATCAGAGACGATGCAGCCATGCTACTCATCTATTCTTCCTCTTCTGGATGGATACTTGAAAGTGCACTTAAACCACAGTAAGCAGATAGTCGTAATAGTCATACAAGCATTTTTATTTATTTTTTGCCAGCAAACAAACATTTATATTAAGCTTTAAATAATATTCCGTGTTGTCAATTTAAGATCTGTAGCTAATGAAAAGAAAAAATAATAGTTTCTGATTTTAGACAAAGATGACAGCAGTTGGGAGGTGATGTCTGCTGTGTCTTCAACAAGACACAAAGGATACAGCCGAGTGATGACTAGACTCCTGATAAAATCCAACCAGCTTGTTATGGTACTGGATGCCATTGTGGGAATGACATATTTTACTAGAAGGATCTTTGATTGTTAAAACAACAATGTATTTTTTTTTGCAATGATTATTTATATCAAAATGCAGGAAGATGCTCCTCTTGACATGGTAAGGCTCAGGGTGGTGAAGTTGCTAGGACACCTTGGTGGAAAGATCAATAGGAACCTTGTAACTGGTAAGGAGAGTTATCTATAATTTCCTGTGCTGCTCTATTTTACAACATTAATTTGGATGTTAAGTTTTTGACCATAAATTAGTTGTTAATCATTGTCCTCTATTTTGACACTTAGTGGTCTCATCAGAGGAAATGATGAAGAAATGTGTGGCCTGGGATTCTGAGAGAAGGCTTACCTTTGCTGTGCCCTTTGCTGATATGAAGCCAGTCATCCACCTAGACCCCTTTCTTCCTCGTATCAGTGAACTAGCTTTGTCAACAAGTGACAGACAGACCAAAGTAATCTATCTTATTTTTACCTGTTCAGAAACTTAAGGCTTTAAAAGAAAAAAGATCCATATGCTATTTTTGTACAATATAGGTATTGGCATGTGAGCTTCTGCACGGTTTGGTCATCTACATGGTTGGCAAGAGCGCTCAGATCAGTGAAGGACAGAACAGCCTACCACCAATGTACAAACTGCACAAGAGGCTGTTTCCTGTGCTGATGCGTCTTGCATGTGATGTGGATCAGGTATGTGCAAACTAACTGTAGTCCTAAGTGTATTTCCTTGGATTACTTTAATATTTGATACATTTTAATGCGTGGTGCAACAAGTTTAGTGAGCTTATAGTTATTTCCCCCATTTTCCAGTACATGACATATTTCCATGATATATTCCTGTTTCCCCCCACAATCCAAAGACATGCGTTTTAGGGAAAGGCAAATCAGCAACTGTAAATTAAGGTCTCCAGGTGTCAAAGGGAGCATGAATGGTTTTCTTAATATGTTAGCTCTGTCAACGCATAAAGCAGCAGCAGTAGTAGGTGGCTGAATGGATATTCACATGGAGCAACAGACTTTTAAAAGATATATAATTATTTCTAATGTTTTGTTTTTAAATGTGACTTTATTTGAACAGGTCACCAGACAGTTGTTTGAACCACTGGTCATGCAGCTTATTCACTGGTTCACGAACAACAAGAAGTTTGAGAGCCAAGATACAGTGACTGTATTAGAGGCAATAATGGTAATAATCTGGTTGAGTATATGCATCATTTAACTCGAGTAAAGGGGTATTGGACACTGTGTCTACTATTTTAGCATTATGGGTTGCTTTTTTATTTCTTGTGAAGTCAATCCTGCCTGAAAAGACAATGATTTTAATCACTTTTGGTCATCAAGATTTATATGACAGTTATGTTTCTTGTTCTTAGGATGGTGTGGTTGACTCAACTGACAGCACGCTCAGAGATTTCTCTGGCCGCTGCATTGAAGAGTTTGTGAAATGGTCGATTAAACAGACCACACCAAAGCAGCAGGAGAAAAGCCCCACTAATATGAAGTCCTTGTTTAAGCGGATCTACAGCTTAGCTCTACATCCAAATGGTTTCAAAAGACTTGGGGCAGCCCTTGCATTTAATAGCATCTACAAACTTTTCAGGTAATCTGAACATGTTTCTTCCCCCCCAGTCATTTGTCAAATATTATTTTAGACGTTTCAGATTGGATGGAATGATTTTGTAATATTTAAATGACTTAATTTTCTTGCATATTGTTTTCACCATAATATTGTAAAAATAACCAAGAATTTCAAATAACAAAATCCAGAATGGTTCAATTCAGTGATGTTGTTATTTTCTATCTACAGAGAGGAAAGTTCCTTAGTTGACCAGTTCGTCTTTGAAGTTCTTGTCATATTTGTTGAAAGTCTGGCTCTTGCACATTCTGATGAACAATCCATGGGTAATAATTATTCATTTTATTCATGCATATGGATAATTTGTGCTGCATTCTATTTTTTTTAAGAGAATACTAAATGTCATGACTTTTGCTTCGCCTTGCTTAGCAGAATATTGTAATGCTTAACATGATGTTCGGAACAAACCCCCTTATTTTACTTTAAAAAAAAAAAACTTGTTTCTTTTCTTCCACTCTAAGGTACATTACAGCAGTGTGGCAGTGCCATTGATCATCTGAAAAGAATCATTAAACATAAAGGCAAAAGTCTCAGTCAGCCCAGTGCTAAAAGGCGCATTCCAAGGTTGGTTTTTCTATATGTGGATATTACATATAGAAACTGTGGTCATTTAGTGTCACACTATATTTTTAGGAAATGCAGTGTAATTAAAAATACACATCTTGAGAACGTAGACAGGTTATGTGGAAATTATAACAAAAGCCCCAACTTTGTAATTCAGGAGATTTCCAGCTGATGGAAATGTTTGCCTTTCTGATGTGGTTTTATGGCTCCTTGAACAATGTGGCCGTCCCCAGACTGAGTGTCGCCACAAATGCATGGAACTTTTCTATGAGTTTGTACCTCTCCTTCCAGGTAAATAGTGCTTTAAAATGCTTTCTGTTTTGGATTAAAACAAATGAATCAGAACACAACAAAATCTTAAAACAGGCAAAATAATTGATTGGCTTGTAATTCAAATTAAATTTTCAATTTCACGTTATAATTGTCCTAATGCCTTGAAATCATCTAGGGTAATGAGAAAATAGAGTGCTTGTTTTCATGTCTGTTTTTTTATATTTTTAAAGTAAGTAAATTCATTTTTTAAATAAATTTTTATGATGTTTTTCTTAGGAAAGAAGTCTCTACCACAGTGGTTTGAGAGCATGCTGGAAAGTCAGGGTGTAGCTTTCTTGATATCGCGGTTTGAAGGTGGGGGTCTCCTTTCTCAGCCTACTCTCCGAGTCTTGATGGGTCCATTCAGTGTCCGAGCCACGTTACAATGGATGGACATGCTGCTGGCTTCGCTGGATTGTTACACCACTTTTATTAATTTACACATTATCAAGCCTCATCACATGATCAGTAAGTTAAAATATTGCAATTATACACTGTTAATACCAGTATCCCAAGCAGTGATATTGTAGTCATATCACCACATCCTGTCTTCTGTTTCATCATTATTTGTAAAATGCCACATACAGGAACTATTCTTTTATGCCTTAGAAATTGTAGACAAAACATATTTTTACATTGAGTTGAACTCCATTGATGCAATATTTTTGTTATTTTTTTTCCTCCATTCTTAAGGCTCTGCAGAGAACTCAAGTTTTCTGAAAGCTGTTCATTTCTTTTTGACTGAACTGGCAACTCATGAATTGTCAGCAGCAGAAAGCTGTTTTCATTTGGTTAAGGACTCGAGTAGGACTTCTCACTTTAGTCCAAGAGAGACAGACCAGTACAACTTCAGCAAATGTACCATCATTGTTCGCCTGCTGGAGTTCACCACCATGATTCTCACCAAAGCAGACCATGATTTTTTGAAGGTATTATTTGATGTAAGGCTTATGTGATAAAGATGGGAGTTTGTTTTTGTTTTTTTTAACTTGCTGAATTTTCTTCTATTCACAGCTTCTGGAAAAAGAAATATTTGTCACAGCTTTTTTTGAGCTTGTAGCAACTGTGGTGTGTGAGCCTTCAACTGTAGGCTTCAACCTGGCCGATGTGGTGGTCATGAAAAACCTTCCAGATGTTTGTGTTCCTGCACTGAAGGCCCTGCTCGCCTCACCATATCGCACACTTATCGAAAGCAGCATGTTGGAAAAAATCTCACAAGAGAGGTAGTTTAAATCAACTGACAGTTTGCTTCACGAAAATTAAATGCAATACAGTAAACATTTTAATTACTCGGCATCCCGTATGTGTGGATTCATGTTGTAAGTGTATATTCAGAATTTTTTTTTTTTTTTTAAAAGATGATTAAAAAAAATTATAGATGGCAATTAAATTTATGACCCAAGTAGGATGTAAATAAATGGCCAAGAATATTTTTAACAGGTCTCAGGTCTCAAGGTTCTATATGACTGTTTTTATGGGAATTGTAATTTAAAGCCTTTTTTTTTGTGCCAGCATCGCTAATCTGTGTTTTCCTTTCTGTCTTGGTCTGAAGTTTAGAGGAGCTGTGTGCTGTAGACATCTACAATTTCAACACTCTGAACCATGGCAAAATGGAGTTGGTTCTTTCTTCCTGTAAGCAAATCCATAAAGCAGGCTACCTTAGCTCCATTCTACATATCAAGGTATTTACCCTTTTCAATATATGCGTAAAAATTACTTTGTGTGCATTGTCCTTTATTTTAAACCACTTTTTTAAATCTTTACTGCTAATTATTTTAGAATTTGTTGAAAGACATGAATGAAAATGAATGCAGGAAGTAGTACTGTATGTGTTACAATGGAATTTTTTGTCTTCTTGTCCTATTAAAGGTTGGCCAAAATGCTATATCTTTTGGGTCTCGGCTTCTAATGATGGTCTTTAAAGGTATAGCCCCTGGGAAAAACAGGAAGGCACTGTCTTCCTTGGACATTAGCACCAAAACCTTTGCAGATGAGTTGCTTCAGCTCGCCTTCTCTTTAAATCAGCAGGTCAGTTTATTTCAACGGGCGTTTAAGAAACAACAAGATTGTTCTTGAGCTCTAGAAAAAAAGTTTTTTTTTGCAACACATAGGGATTAGGTCATGGGAAAGTTTAAACATGATAATAGCTTTAATGGCTTTTCGCTACAAGTTATTAAAAGCACAATGTTATATGTGAAAAGTACTGTGAGCCTGCTTTTTATATAATTGAGGTATCCCAGGTATTTAATTTCCTATTCTACAATGTTCCCTTTTGATACTCTGCAGAGTGAGCAGCTGGTGGACCTACTGTTGAACACCATGCCAGTTTCGGAAAGTACTTGCCTTAACCTCCTGAGCTTCTCACATGGCGAATATTTCTACAGCCTCTTTAAGACCAGCATCAACACTGAGCTGCTCAGACAGCTTGAGATCACTGTACCACTTCTCATGAAAGCTTCCTCTAACAATCCCACCATGGTAGCTGTTTATCCCTATTTTGTTTCATTTTTTCAATTTTTCAAAATGTTTTTTAATCTCTTCAGGGCTTTCACCATGGTTTTTGAGAAAGGTGTGGGTTTTTGTTTAATTTTTCATCAGGTCAGTTTGTTGCTGAATGGCATGCTGGACCACAGCTTTAGAGAGCGTTCTGTAAGGAAGGCCCAAGAGAAAAAGCTAGTAGAAGAAGTATTGAAAGGTTGGGAATGTCTAAACCCATGGTGGGATGGACACTTGGCAACTCCAGAAACCAAAACTGCCACTATTCTACTACTTTCCAAGCTCCTGCAGGTATAGTGATCCTGCAATCTGCATCCAGCAATAATAAACAAAATACTCAAGCGATAAAATTTTAATGTTTCCCCCCCACACACTTTTACCATTTGCTCACATTAGATCGACTCCTCTGTCTGTTCTGATACCCACCACATAGCCTTCAGGCCAGTGTTTTCTACATTCACTATGTTGTTGGTTGACAAGGATTTCCAACTGAATCTCAAGGTAATTATAAAGTCTTCTTAAAAAGGTCAAGTTTTTAATAGAAGTATATATACTTTATAGTATAAGTATATAAGCTGAAATATAATTTTGTTTTGTTGACCTTTTCAGAGTCAGGCATTATTGGTGTTGCCCTTTTTCACAAGCCTTCCGGAGGAGGTTCTGGCTGAGCTGCAAAGAGCCCTGGACACCCTGATAGTTTCACACTTCCCCCTTCAATCAGATGAGTTTGCAAAGGGCTCCCTTCAACGAAACAACTATATGGACTGCATCCGGAAGGTAAACAGTTTTGAAAATGTTGGTGGATGTTACAAATTGAGAATTACAGCATTAAGTTACTGCTACTTGTTTCAAATAATGATTTTGAATCATCAGGCAAAAGTTAATTTCGTTTTCTCGCTGAGATCAATTTAATACCTGCCCTTAGGAGGCTGTGATTTTGCCTTTCTGACTTTCAGTTGCTGGATGCCCTAGAGCTTTCTCAGAGCCCCTTCCTGCTCAAACTAATGGTTGGGATTCTGTGTCGGGACAGAAAGCACATAATGGAGGAACAATTTCAAAACTGTTTCCAGCGAATTGCTAAACGGTTTGTGAAGGCTTCTTCAAGTGTTCTAAAATGTGGAATCGCCACACCTGTATGATGGATCACATACAATGCCTTTTTTAAATTCCCTTCCTGGTTTATTCATTTTGCAGTATAGTGTATGTTACACAATTTGTTTGTTTTATGTCTTTTTCCTGTATTTCTCACCTTCTTACAAGATCAAGCACAGAGCGGCAGCTAGAGCTGCTGCGTACAGCATATGAGGTGATCCAGCGGGGTCATGTGCCAGTGACTTCCATGCTGCAGGCAGTGATGGAGAGAGTTCTGCTACCTCTAGCAACACACTGTAGCCCAAAGGGCATCACTGATTTCTTTGTGTCAAATATATCTGACATAAGTGCTATCCTGCTCAGTCGCTTCACCAAGGTTTGTCTCTTCTAATTTTTAAGGCAAATACAGAGTTGGGGACTTAAAAATTTGGTGGTGATGGTATTTTTTGTGGGGTTTTGTTTACATTAAAACACAGTGCACATGTTGAAAATCTGTCTAAATTATCTGTCTTTTTTTAAGACAAATATAAAAGAATATGAGATCCAGTTAATCAAGAAGACTGGCTGCTATAAGCTGATGGAACTCATGTATTCTCGGCTTCCCAAAGAAGAGGTTTACTCTAAGGAATCCTGCATCAACAAAGCCTACTGCTGCTTAGACATAACAGAGGGGAATGAGTTGTCCAAGATCTTGATCAAGTAGGACTTTCATTTATTTCATTATATTTCAATATATATTTCATCATATTTTTCATCATGTATTTGGGGAATTCATATAAAAGCAATTATACAGGTACTTAAAAATGATTAACAAGTATTGTATTTCTGCTAGATCATGTTTTGAAGCATTCACTGAAAATATGACTGGTGAGATTCAGCTCCTTGAACTCAGGAGGCTTTATCATTGTGCTGCATACAACTGTGCCATCGCTGCCATCAGCTGTAGCTTCAGTGAGCCCAAATTCTTCCATGGTTTCCTCTTCAGTGAGAAACCAGAGAAGGTACTGTCTGGCTTTTATAAAGATATCAAATCATTCCATCCTCTAGACTGAGATATTGCAAGTAATCTAGTCAGACCCTTTTAGCATTTATTGATCCATCTGAATCTAATTTGAAAAAAGTTCTCCTTTCCTTGTTTAGAATCAGTTTATTCTAGAAAATATCATTGATGTTAAAAGGACCTACAACTTCACAGTTGAAATTGAGGTGGGTGTTTTTTTTTAATGTCATATTTTGTTGTATTATAATAGCTTTACAATCATGTTTAGTTATTAATGGATTTGTTTTTGATTAAATGTAGGTTCCACTTGAAAGAAAGAAGAAATATGTTCTGATTCGAAAAGACGCGGGTGAAACCAAGGGTATTGCCACAAATATGCTAAAATATGTACAGTGACATGCAAAAGTCTGCTCATTTCTGTTAATGTGTGTAGTTTAAGTGAAAGATGACCTCCAAACCAAAAGTTACACATTCCCTTTATATTTTAAACAGGCATTTATTTTTCTTTGTTTTCTAATTTTCTCCTTTTTGTTTAAAAAAAAAACAGAAAAAGAAAAAAAAATCCTCCAGTTATGTGAGATTCTTGTACTATTTTGCACACACTGCTCCTTTGGTTCTATCCCCAAATTTTCAATTATGTGTAGGGCAGGAGACTGTCAGGGCCATGGCACACAACTTTTCAACTTGAGATAATTCTTTGTAGATTTTGAATCTTTTTTTTTTTTTTTTTTTTTTTTTTTTTTTTTTTTTTTTTTTTTTTTTTTTTGAATATATTTATTTTACAAAATTTTTGTGTTAAATATATCAGAACCTATTGATCATTTATCTGAGATGTCTGTTTTGATTTTTCTAGATGCACCTACATATCTATCCTCCCAGTCATACATGTGTGACAGCAGTTTAAGTGAGGAAATGAGTCAGTTTGATTTTTCCACTGGAGTCCAAAGCTTCTCATTCAGCTCCCAAAATGCCGAGGGGCAAAGACACAGTGCTGCAAAAAGAGTATGTATTTTTCTTTGTCTTGAATCATTGTAGAAAGTGCTTAGATTATGCATGAATGAGACTTTAAAAGAATAAATGTGTTCTACCAGATTTGATGGCAATAAACTTGTTTATTCTAGGAAACAACAGAGGAGGTGAATCATTCTCAGGATGCAGTTGTGGACCTTGAACTGGATGAGCTTAATCAGCATGAATGCATGGCAGCCCTGACTGCTCTTATTGGACACATGCACAGGAACAACATCACCCCTAAAATGGACCAGGTCACTGGCATATATGTTTAGGCCAGAAAAGACCTTTTTATGTTTGTGATCAAACACAGCAATAATTGGTTCTCACCTTTTTTTTTTTTCTTTCTTTCTTTTTTATAAAACAGGGAAACACACCTGGAGAACTTCCACCATGGATGAAATTCCTGCATACCAAGTTAGCAAATCCAGCAACACACCTTAACATTCGACTCTTTATCTCAAAGCTGATCATCAACACGGAGGAGGTAAATATCTCTATGGAAATATTATATGGAAATAACTTGGATATTTAGTTCATAATGTTGCAATATGAGGATTGAAACAATCATTATTCACCAATCACAAGCAAATATGATTCTGTAGTTCTACTTTATGTGTTACTTTATCATTTGCTTCAGGACAAAAGTGCCCTTGATTGACCATGTACTGATTTAACTCTGCACAACATCAAATGTGCTAAAACACTGTTTTATTTCACCTGTAACAGTGTATTTGTGAGATGATGCCAATGCCACTGAAAAATAATTAAATTATGTTGAAGTGAAACCTCTTAGCCTTAAGGTTTTATAAGTTTTACTTGGTACTTCCTGATGATCTTACAGGTTTTCAGACCATATGCAAAGTACTTTTTGGGGCCACTAATCCAGGTCATTGTCTGTGGAAACAATGGAGGAGAAGGAATACATTTTATGGTGGTGGATATTGTGGTCACAGTGCTCTCCTGGACAAGTGTGGCCAACCCCAAGGTTCATTTTTCATTTTGAAGACCAAACATCTCAACAATTGGTTTTGTGTTATACCATATGTTTTCAAACAACTGAAAATTGTCTGCTAGGGTAACACCAGAGATGAAGTCCTTGCCAACCGACTGCTCGAGTTTCTAATGAAGCACAGCTTTCACTTAAAGAGAGCAGTTTTCCGACACAATCTAGAGATAATTCGCACCCTGGTGGAGTGCTGGAAGGACTGTCTGCATGTGCCTTACAGGTAGAACTCCCTCATTAGCAAAGATGTGCATTTGACATTCATTTTGTTAAAAGGGACAGGACATCGTGCTTTGAAATTGCATCAACTTTGCAGAAACCATGTCATCAGCTCACTGGTCCTAGTTTGTTCCATCCTGAGTTTAGGACAAGTTAATTTTAAATATATGACAAAGTCAAATTTAGTTTCCCTATGCCTGAACATTCAATACCAATGGCCTTTATACTTATAAAATAATAAGAAATGCAAGCAATCTATATTTAATAATAACTGGAATTTAATCAGACTTTACATTTCCTCTCTTATAGTCTGATATATGATGGATTTTGTGGCACTGATGCCAGTAATAAAAACAATTCTGTCGGACTTCAGCTGCTGGGAATTGTCTTGGCCAACAACCTGCCTGCCTACGATCCTTTGTGTGGAATCGAATATGCAAGGTGAAAAATATACAGTACTGTATGTAGATTAATGGACATTATTCCACCCAACAGTTTCTTCTACTCATACTTTATACATACTCTACATTTTACTTAAAATACTTATTAATTCAAATGTGTAAGTATTTTTTGATTCTGTTCACTTCAATTTTTCTTTATTCCCTGTATTCGTGCTGATTTTTTTCCCAGGTACATACAAGCTCTCACCAACAATGTGTCTTTTGTACGGTATAAAGACATCTACGCAGCTGCTGCAGAGATCATTGGCCTCATGCTGAAGAATCTGACTCAGATGACTGATGTATGATCTTTTTTTCATTTGGGCTTAAAAATAGTTGTATAGTTAATTCTTGTTTTGCTAAATGCAACTTCTAAAACCTAACAGAAAGCTTTTGGCTATAACGCTTCCTTTAAGTGACATGTTACCTGCAACATTTCTCTTTTCCATTACAGATTAATTCATTTATAACATTATTTATTTATTATTTATCTTGTCTTAGCTTCATCAAGAACTCCTTAGTCTGGCTGTAAATAAGATAACAAGACTGAAGCAAAATAACATGGATGACAAGTTCATAATTTGCCTGAATAAAGTGTGTAAGCACTTTCCTCCTTTCATGGATCGGTGAGTTCGTAATGTGACTTTCATTTGAAACTAAAGTATGTAGAAAATCATTTCACAACTACATACTGTAAGTACAGTGAACTGCTTGCTTGTCCGAATTTTATTTTATATGGCGCTACATCCTCAAATCAAATGTTCTTCTTGTTTTCAGTTTTGTCAACCACATATTCTTCCTCCTACCAAAGTTACATGGCTCCCTAAAGACTTGTTGCTTAGAGTGTGTGCTCAGCCGAGCTGATGTCATTCCTGACATCTTCCTCCAGCTGAAGACCTCTGGTTTTATTCAGATGATGGGCCACAGGTAAGTCCTGTCATTTTGATTTATTTACTTTTTTTAAATCTCCTACTGGTGTTTATGTTTGTTGTCTGAATTGGTTTTGTTTTATATTTATCAGAGACCTGTCCAAAACATTTAAGAAGTGGCTTAATGCTATAGATTGTGTACAGGATTGTGCACTATGCAAAGTAATATTTGGCCTTTTCCATTGTATGTTCAGTCTGTTAAATGAATGGCATAACTGTAGGAAATGTTTTCCATTCAAATAAATGAAAACTGTGTCTTCTCCTGCATTCTGATTCTAGAATGTGAATGTCCCAAATAATTGCCAGTGGTTTGTTTTATAACCATTATTTTGCTAAAAATAAAAAGGAATTTAAGTTTTTTTCACAGTAAAAGTCAGCTTGTGTTCCAGTTAAATGTCACCAGCCACAGGTTAGTTATAACTAATTCTAATTTGTACTACAAATGCATTACTCTTTTTTTTTTTTTTTTTTTTTCCAAGGGACGAAATGAAGCAGAGAGTTTGTCTGGATATCATCCACAAAATTATTGCCCAACTGACTCCAGTTCAGCTGGAGGAGCTCCTTGGTTCTGTGACTGCTTTCATTTCCCACCCTTCACCTGTGTGCAGAGAGAGAATGTATGATATTCTCATGTGGATCCTGGACAACTACAGGTAATGTACCCTCTGGTCTTCTGTCACAAATGTAATTTTTTTCATGTATATCAGCAAAGGCAGAGCTGTAACGAAAAATTTAAGTGAATGGTGACTTCACAAATGTTATCACCACTGTGTATTAAGTGTATCACATTAAAAACATTTGAAACCAGAGCGGTATGCTAAAATTTATATTATTCCCTTTGTTATTAAGATTATGATAAACTTTTGTTATCCCAGGGAGAAGAAATTCACTGTTAAGGGAATTTTGAAATAGGCTGTACATAGTCGACAGTCTATGTACAAATAGAGAAATTTAGAAAATATATATGAAGATCAGCTATATACACAGTTAATAGTTACATGTATAGTGTTCTACATAGCTAGTCAGTCATTATTGGTCCATTGATACTTTATACTGTGTAGTTTCACACCTTTTTTTTCCCATTCTTGTTGACATTTAGTTTAGTATGTTTTTTTTTTTTTTATGTTTCTCTTTTAGTGATGATGAGAGCATGGAAGACAACACTTCAGTAAAGATTTTAGACACTGCTAAAGAATCACTACTTCAAGGATTGTCTGAAGAAAACCAGGGCTTACAGTCAGTGCTTACAGATAATATCTATCAGTAAAATTAAAGCTGTATTTCTAGAAAATATCTTTTTTCTTCTTCTTCTATTTTGTTAAGGCTTTATGTTTGCAACTTTTGGAGTAAGGAGAAGCGTCTCCCAACTGCAACCCTGAATCGGATGTTGACAGTGCTGCAATCCCTGTACTCCAGCAAAATAGAAAAGTGCTTTCTAAGTTTGGCTACCAATCTCCTGCTGGAGTTGACCAGCCAGAGTCCTGACTTCAAGCGAAACATGTTTGAGTATCCTCTGTCAGAGTGTACCTTTCAGGTCAGTGGCAGTCTGCTGCACTGAAATTTATTTCCTTTTGCTTGAAAAGTGATTAATTAATTTTTAAGACTGCATATTTATTTCTCTTTAGGACTATCAGATTGATTCCAACTGGCGCTTCAGGAGCACAGTGACTACTCCAATGTTTGTGGAAACCCTGAACACTCAGGGACAGGAGAGTGTAGCTTCTCAAAGTGTTGCTATGAAAGGGAAACTTAGAACCACTCAGACCTCTTTAGAGTTCTCTCAGACCCAAACTACAGGTATATGCCTAAATAGAACTTACTAAAGGCTGTTACTCCTCAAGAAGCTAGAATTTGTTTTTGGTTTTTTTGGGAGGGGGTTGCAAGTAAAAGGTTCATTTTGGCCAGGACCTTTCATACCTTCTGAGAAACCCACGCGCCTACTCTGGCACTATGGCACCTCCTACTGCAGTATGTACAAAATGTTTTCCACCGTACGTGCCTTTTACAGGGTCAGGAGGTACCACAGATGTTCAGGCTTCTTTCCAAAAATTATTACCCATTCCCATGTCTTTATATAGTTCACTCCCCAATTTCTGATCACATAATTGTTCTTGGACACCAGACAACAAAAGGTTCTAAAGTGTCACATGAAGTGTCAAACAAGCAATTCGAACTCCCATACAAATGCTGCAAGACCAAAGTGATATGGGTGTGTTCTCGTGGCCCTGGGAGTGAAAAGAAATTTCTGGCTTCTTGTGGAGTATGCAGTAGCCTTAAAACTACACATTTCTAGTGTTGTAATATATCCAACTTAGCAATTTTTTATTTATTCCACAGGGCATCGGACAGCATATAACTGGTTGACAGGCAGTAGCATGGATACATTAGCTGAGTATACACTTGGCTCTGAGTCTGTGTCTTCATTGTTGGTGTTTGAGAAGAAAGATGGGAGAGGAATCAGAGCAAGGAAGCCAGTAGGAGAAGGGTTTGGCACAAAGCATCTTACTGCAACCAGTGACCAGGTTAAAGGTCACAACGGTTAGTCTTTGAGAAATTTTCTCTTGTTCATACAGCCAGTACATCCAATCTGTCATGTAATATTATGAGTCTTAATAGCTTCCACAAAACTCATTTACTCCAATTCACACTACAATAGCTACAGTCCACAAAGATCACAGGAATAATATGGAAGCATGTGTTTATTTGTTGTGCTCTTTTCTGCACATTTGCGTTGGTCACTGATTTATTCCGTTGTATTGGATTTGTTTGTAAGTTTGTTCCCTTTTAAAACCTGCTGAATATTTTGTGGACTCATAAACTTCACCAATCCTAACAGCATTTTGATAAAGATATAATGTTCCTTTTCTTTTATGTAATTTCCAAGGCATGCGTCAGTAGTTATATATTTCTAACTTTATTGATATCTAAAAGGGATATTCTAGTAAGGTAACTGAAAAAAACTTTTTGTTTTGTTGAATGCTGATGAAGGGTGACTGTTTAAATACTTGCTGTTATTAAACGAAGTTAGATATTCTGTGAACTACCACAGACATTTCCATTTTAATATTGAAGTTAAGGATTTTAGGATTTCTAAAACGTTCTGAACCTTTGTGCCCCACTGGTAATAGCACAAAACGAGCAACGCAGTAACATCCTGCGACTGAGACGCAGATTTCTTAAGGATCAGGAAAAAGTCAGCTTGACTTATGCACAAAAGGAGATCCAGCGACAGCGACAGAAAAAGGTATTAGACATGGAGAAATAAACATGTTGATTTGTGTCTGTCTTTTCAAAGTACTTAATGTTTTTAAACATGATCAAATTTTAATACTGGATGTCTCACAGGAAGAAAGAGCCGATCAAAGACTCCAAAAAGAGGCTCAGGTGACTCTCTATCGTAACTACCGTGTGGGAGACTTTCCTGACATTCAGATTTCATACAGTAGCCTCATCACTCCACTTCAGGCCCTCTCCCAGGTAGGACTGCTGCCAGTTACACTGCAAATGTAAATAACATGCAAGAAATTGGGAAAAGTGAATTGTTTTCCTGCTCCTTTCCCTTCAGAGAGATCCAGTTGTAGCCAAACAGTTGTTCAGCTCCCTTTTTGCTGGTATAATTCAAGAGATGGAAAACCAGAAACCAAGAGAGGAAAGTGTGAGGATGAAAAAGGAGCTGCAGGATAACATAAATGCTTTGTTGAGCAGGAGTACCCTCTGCTTCCCCCCATTTGTAGCATGTATGCAGGTACAGTATAAGCTCTAGGAATGGAAATGTATTGGCACTGATGGCAAAATGTCTAATCAAAATGAAACATGTCTATTTTCACAAAAATTAACCCCCTTAACACGAGTGGATGCGCTGTAATTACAGCACTGACTCGGTACAGCTAGGTCTCAATCAAACACAGCAATTTTTTTCTATTCTTCCTTGCAAAAGAGTTCTAATTCTACCAGCCTGCATGGGAAACAAGCAATTGCTCTTTTCATGTCCACCCACCAATTCTTGATTGGATTGAGATCTTGGCTTTGACATGATGCTTCCAGGACATTCACTTTATTTTGAATTTCTATGCAGCTTTTGCTGTATGCTTAGGGTTATTTTCTTGCTGGAAAAGAAATCCCCCAAATCATAGTCCTGAGTCAGAGTATCTTCAGGATTTGGCGACAATATTCTGCATTCTTCTTCCCACCTACTTTCACAAGCCTTCTAGGGCCTGCTGCTGGGAAGCGGCAAAGTGCTCAAATAGTGTATGTAGAAATGTTCCCTCCTAGATAAGAGTTTCTAAATTACCAACTCCTGTAGGGAGCTTGTCAATCCCTATATATTTCAATAAAGCAATAGGGTGATTAGCTTCCACAAAATAAGCAGCAAAGTTTCAAATGATGATCTTTGATTGGTGCTTTGCCAGGATATGTGCTTCAGGAATAAGGACCTGCAGCAGATTAATCCAACAGTTATCAGCTCCACCTGCCTGGTTAGCCTCCAACAGCCTTTGGGTATCCTCCTGCTGGAAGAGAGCTTGTTGCATCATGTTGGCTTGGATGAACCCCCATCCAAAAAATCTCGACGCTGCAAGGAAATACCCCCAGACACCAATAAATGGATCCATCTTGCCAGGTACTGACAGTTTTAGTATTAGCAGTGGCTTGTAATTGTGAAAGAGTGTGAGTGTTTGTCTATATACACTGAACAAACGTACCAGGAAACGCAACACTTTTGTTTTTGCTCCCATTTTTCAACCCTGAACTAAAACATTTTCTATATACACAAAAGACCTATTCCTCTCAAAAATTGTTCACAAATCTGTCTGTGCAACACATCTCCTTCGCATAGAGTTGATCAGGTTGTTGATTGTGGCCTGTGGAGTGTTGGTCCTCTCTTCAGCTGCTGTGCAAAGTTGCTAGATGTTAGCAAGATATCGGATATTGGCTTCTCTCTTTGTATAGAGGTGCGGTACACCATGAAGACAGCCGGAATAGGCTGCAAGGTAGAAGATAAATTGATTTTGTTGCAGGAAAATTGATGATGTACTCCTCAGTAGGTCAAGATGTGTGATATGCCTATTGCCTGATATGGAAGAAATGGCTAAATAAATTTCATAGCATGACTGATGATTTTAGTAATATAAATCATGCACAGTATATCTAGCTCTGCACAATCTGACAGGTTAATCTCCTTCAGATGATTGTAAATCCATTATTTATTTACCACTTTGTCCCTTAATGCAGTTCCGGATGAGGGCTTTAGCCCAGCTCGTTGTGGAGGAAAGGTGCGGTACACTCTGCAAAGGTCATGATTGTAAACTCTCTTATGAAGTATTGCTTTCTCTTTATGTTATTTGCTTCCCAGGCTATACAGATCTCTGGAGAATTATGATGTTGTTCGTGGGATTTTTGGTGGCAAGCTTGGGACCAAGTCTGTTACCTGTGCAGCACTTCAAGCTGAAGCAAATACAGACTATGCAGAAGCTGTTAAACTTTACAACGAGGTAAATTCTTCTTTCTGCCAATTATCATGATAAGCATCACCATATGTTGTTGTTTTACTTGATTGCTTCCTGTAGCGCATAGAGTCTGGTGAGTTTGCATGTTTCCTTTTTCCTTCATTTGCCGTTACACCTGCATTATTACAGTTGTCCAGCAGTGAGTAGAAACGGTACATGAAAAGACGTAAAGTTAGAAATCAAACATGAGATTAGATTGTTTCTTATTTACTGACTTAGTAGACATAAAATTGTAGTTACTCAAAATACAAACCTAAGCCTTTATATTCAGTGAATGGAGCAGTAGTAGATTGTTGCTGTAACTCAGTCCATCTTCATTATTTATGGTGTTTTGGCCCACACACAGGCTTTGAATACTGAGCAGTGGAATGATGGTGAGCCTACTGAATCTGAGAAAGACTTCTGGGAAATAGCTGCTATGGAGGCATACAGTCATCTGACTGAATGGAAGTCTCTTCAGTATTGCTCCACTGTGAACATAGATGAGAACTCTCCTCCTAACCTGGAGATGATGTGGTCAGAGCCAATCTACCAGGTAATAATTCTGGCAAATCATGTACCAGGGTGGTAAACTGGAGATTAAACATTTTAATACTAGTCCCCTCTTCAACTCTTCAGCATAGTAATTAATTTAGTATACCACTGTTTAATAAAACACTGGGATTGTAATAATCATATAACACTTGCACAGTTTCTTAGTAATTTTTTGTATAACAGGAAATGTACCTGCCACACATGATCCGCAGTATGCTGAAGCAGCTGCAGTTAGGCGAGATGGATCAAAGTCTTCTCAGCTTCACTGACAAAGCCATGATGGTGGAGGAGCGCAAAAAGCTCATGGAGAGTCATTACAGTCAAGAGCTCAGTTTACTCTACATCCTACAGGAGGATTATGACCGTGCCAAATATTACACCAACTATGCTTTTGAGCTCTTTATCCAGGTCTGTTGCTACACAGCCTTTATCCTTTTACCAAATGATTTTGCCGTGATGTATTTGTAGGCCTGGCCCAAATAATACAAGAACTTCGATCAGTGGCGCAGGAAATGATTGTAAAAAAAAAAGTTTAAATATTTGCCTTTTTTTTTGATTGGGGGACCTCATGGGTTTGATTCAGTAACTCCTCCATAGTATTGTAAATGATGAAGGAGGCCTTAACAAACATACACACAGTACAACCATGTAGCACCTCTGCCAACTGCTGCGTTTGATGGTACTTCGAAAACAGACGGGGCCAACCTCCAAATTGGAAAAGTTCAGAACAACGGCTGTTGAATTCGGCACGGAAATTGGAATCTCCAACTCTGATCTTTCTCACTTCTGAGTTAAATCAAGGACAGCACACATCAGGTGCTCTTCACCGGTGGCTACTTTCACAGATTAAAAGCAAGCAATCATAGCAGCACTAGAGGGCAGCAATACCCTACCGAAAAAATCTCAATAAATTGGAAGCTCCAAAAATAATTTATAGCTCAGCCCTATTTTTTTGTATGTCTGTAGCAGTTATTTCCATGTTTTGACATTTACAGAATTATTCCAGTCTGGACACTCTAATGACTGAAAGCCGGATGACCATGCTGAAGTCAGTGCAGGCGCTGACTGAAATTCAGGAGTTTCTGTTGTTCATTAAAGCAGATGGTGGGTAACGGAAGTGTATTTAACATCTGGATTTCATTATTCAAAGAGCAAGTCTATGTTTATCTGTGTTATTTAATATAGTGCTATTGCTCATGTTTGCTAATAATGCAAAATTATTTTTCAGTTTTAATGAATTTACCATGCTCTCAAAATTGCTTTTATTAGTTTCTTTGAGCTCCCTCAAGCAGCTTATTGGATTATGGACTGAGCGTTATCCCGATACCAAAGTTGACCCATTGAATCTATGGGATAATATAATAACATCCCGGTAAGTTAGTTTTTAAATAGTTTTATTCTTAAAGCATTTTCAATTGTGAACTGTGTTGGGATTAATGTCTAATTATTTGACAACAATTGATTTTTAATAGCACCACAAATCTCTTTATTTCAGGTGTTTCTTTTTGGACAAAATTCAAAAAAAGCTAAAACACTCTGCTGCCAGTGATAGCATGGAAGTGGATAGTTCAGAAGATGCTGCAGGTGAAATTGACAAATTAATAAATGACTGCAAATTTACCATGAAGCTGCAGATGGCCGACAGTGCATGGAAGCAGGTGAAGCAGCTAGAGTAGTTTCTGTTCTTCTTTTTTTTTTTTCCTCACAACAAACTCACCTTGTGTGAATGTTGTTTTCAGAATAACTTTGCTGTGGCCACCAAACTTTTGAAGGAACTTCACAAAGAAGCCAAAACAGACAGAAAGTGGTTGTTGCAGTGGGTGCACAGTTTTAGTCGTTACGTCCACAAACGCAGCCAGACCCAGGGACCTGTGGACCAAATCAGTGCCGTGCTGAAGACTATACCACTCCTGGGTAAGCAGCTCCAGTTCATAATCTTATGATTTACAAAACTCAAAACTTATTTACTGATTAACTGATTTGTTAATGCAGTAAAACCATGTGATTTATTTATTTTTGGGAAATATTTTTGTATGATTCAGAGTGTATTTCTATGCGGATTTTCTAAATATTATACTGAACAAAAATATAAACGCAACACTTTTGTTTTTGCTCCCATTTTTCATGAGCTGAACTCAAAGAGCTAAAACATTTTCTATATACACAAAAGACCTATTCCTCTCAAATATTGTTCACAAATCTGTCTAGATTTGTGTTAGTGAGCATGTCTCCTTTGCTGAGATAATCCATCCCACCTCACAGGAGTGGAATATCAAAATGTTGATTAGACGGAATGAATATGCACAAGTGAGCCTTAGACTGACCGCAATAATTCCTTGGATGCACATTATTCATCCAACCTGTTTTCTCTTTGCAGAGGACCTTCAAACGGAGTGTCAGAGTGTCTCTTCTGTGTATAGAAACCAGAAGCTCCTCCAAGGTACTTCTTTCCATATCATGGCAGCAGCTGTAAGTAAAAGCCCCTCAGTGCTGGGAAGTATTGAAGCTGACAAAGCAGAAAGTGTTGCCAAACTTTCTGGTGTGTCTTGGGCCAACGGGAATCCAAAGGTACCTTTATTCATATTTTCTTGATATTCTACTTTTGAAAGTTGTTGTACGAACTTCCCTAAGAAGATGTGTGTTGTTTTGTTTTTTTTTATCATTTGTGCTATCCACAGAAGGTCGATTTAAAAAATGTATTGGTGAATATTAATTTAAAATGTTTTTCAACTAAAAAAAAATGTGTATCCTTCAGGAAGTAGAGGTGGGGCTGCGATTAAAAGCATGGAATTTGCTGTCTGAGGCTTGCAGAAAAGCTAATGAGGAACTTCAGTCATATACTCTGGACTGTGTGGAAAGCAGCAGCATCATTCAGACCTATGTGGCTTTGGCTGACTTTTGTGACAAAATATTGAGAGAGCATGAGCAAAGAGATGCAGGTGAATAATAAACCTAACTCTGGCTTTTCATTGTTGTTTTTATGGTAACTCCTCCAATTTATGGTTTATGCTAACTAATGTCCATATACTGTATCATTTTAATAATTAATATTTCTGTGACATTTATGTTTAGCAAACTTTGTAGGTTATTTTATCCATCCATTTATTGTACTATTATATTTATTTAATCTGTAGTATTCTTTAAAATCTGAGTATTTGGTAGAAACACATTGAAAATATATCCTGTATCTCACTATACTATTGTGAGACAATTGCTAATATTTTTTCTTTCAGCTGACACCCGTCTTTGTGATGCTGCAGAATCCAACTTCCCAGATCTTCTTGCATTGCCCGTCCATTTAGTGGATAGCCTGTTAAAAGCAGTGAAGATGAACTCTGAGGTGGCTCGTCTCAAATTCCCACGTCTTCTTCAGATCATTGAGTTGTACCCTTCAGAGACTCTGGACCTCATGACTAAAGAGGTGTGTTAAAGCAGGATTCACTGGCGATAGAAATTTCTCAGTACTGTAATATATTTAAGAAATATTGATATTATGCAGGAAGCGTCTTCTACATATGAATATGAAAAACAACTTTACTTACAACTTTACTTAGACTTGCATGTTGCAGGTTAGCGCTCCCCCTTAAATATTTAAGCATAATGTTGGGTATGGGAGGGCAGGGGACATTTTCAACATTTTTAGGCTTTATTTTAGGCATAGCTTTCCTTAAAGCTAATAAAATGCAGAGTGACAGCAAATTTAGAGGAAGTACTCCAGGTTGCAACAAGCACCACAGACACAATTAAATGTGCAGGGTTACCAGTCAGGTGTTAGAAATCCACACGCTGACTTTGACTGACAATTTAATAACACGTATTTAATTGCAATTTGTAGTATGCTTTTTAAGTGGGCTATATTAATTCTGATGAATATGTAACAAGCAATCGTGGGATCTTTTCATGTGTAGATGATGTCGATTCCCTGTTGGATGCTGATTAGTTGGATAAGTCAAATGGTTGCCCTATTGGACAAGCCTGAAGGGGTAGCAGTCCAGCACTGCACCAAGCAGATTGCGAAGTGCTACCCTCAAGCGCTGGTGTATGCTCTGATGATCAGCTGTGAGAGTTACCAGTTTGAAGATTCAGCCAGGGGACACAAACAGCAGGAATTTGTCAACAGGTAAACCAATTTTCTGTGTGGGAAAGGCGTTTTAGAGGCATTCACGTTGTCTTTGTTTTTGTCTGAACAGGCTCAGAGGCATGCTGGATGAGGGAGGAGCCTTAAAAAACTTTGTGGACGCACTGCTGCAGCTGGCAAACCCTGACATGGTTTTTAAGGTAATGAATGCACGTGAAATTAGGTAAGTTAAGTGTGAGTGATTAGAGGTTGGATTCATTAATGTTATTTGTTTCTCAGGACTGGTGGGACTCCCTCAGAAATGAGATGGAAAAAACAACTTTTGATAAGAAGAGGATGGCTGACCTGTATGAAGAGTTGTTCTCCACTCTTGGGCATCAAAGCACAAGTGGTCAAGGAATGTTTCACAAGAAATTTATCCAAGTATGTAGTTTGCTCTGTGCATGTTTTCTTTTGTATAACAAAAGTGTTACGCAATAAAGAAAAATGCTTTGGTTTTTTTTTTTTTTTAGTTAGGCCACAATACTGTTCTGGAAGTTTGTGTTACCACATCATTTTCCCCATTTTTGAGCCAAAAATTGTTCCTGCAATTTCTATTTTTGTACCAACCCCGAAAGGCATACTAATGCAAAAATTAATAGTCCCATCTATCATTAATAGATAGTATTTATTTTTTGTTGAACTTTGTAAACATTTTTAGGTGTCCTACTTTACTTTATTGTTACTTTCTCTCTATTCTAGAAATTCGCTAAAGATGTGGAAAAACTACTGGGACCTAAAGGCGTTAAACTGTTTGAGAAGCGAAAAGATAAAAACTTCATCAAGCAGGTGGATGATCTAGCAGCATCGATGCGGGGGTTTCAAAAAGAACCAGGGAATCTGAAGGAATACTCACCTTGGCTGAGTGGATTCAAAGCAGACACATTCAGCAATGAGCTGGAGGTCCCAGGTCAGCACGGAGGACAATTACTATATCATATTATAGCACCATTACTTTTTTAAATTAAGCCAAAGAATAGTTATATTTAATTGATATTTTTATGTGTATTTAAAGCATTGATTAAGAACTACTTTATGGCTGCTTAAGATGCATTTCAGATAAGCAGAACTTAGTAATGCATAATGGGTCAAATAGTGTGTTTGTTAAATATTACACAACATCGCTTCCTATTTTATGCATACATTCTGAGTCACTGAAGATGTTTTCCTTCTCCTGCTGTAGGACAATATGATGGCAGATCTAAGCCATTACCTGAGTATCATGCAAAGATAACAGGCTTTGATGAAAGGGTGTGTTTCTTCTCAGTTATTATTGTAGCATAATAATGGATATAAAATCCTGTTTTTAGTGTAAAAGCGTGGACTTTTGTCCTCTAGGTGAAAGTCATGTCCTCTATTCGTCGGCCCAAACGTCTCATCATCCGTGGGGACGATGAACGTGACCACCCAGTTCTAGTGAAAAGTGGCGAGGACCTCCGTCAGGACCAAAGAATTGAGCAGCTTTTTGCCGTAATGAACATTCTACTCGCTAATGATGCCGCCTGCGCACAGAGAGGACTGCAGATTCGTACCTACCAAGTCATCCCAATAACCACAAGGTTCTGAGTTTGTCAGCTATCATTCTGCCCAAATGTCATCTTAAAACAAACAGCACTAACACTAATCAACTCTTTATATCTCAGAAATAGAAAAAAAAAATTTTTTGTCTTTACCTCTCAGATGTTACAAGATGCCTTTAATCCAGAAAGTCTGTTTCTAGATTTTTTGGTGTTTTGCCTTGGTGGGAGTGGAATTTGTATTTGCATTCATACTGTCCAGACAACTACAGTGAGAGCTGAGGGTTCATTTGCAGTGTAGATTGTTCATTAAAGTGACTTATGAACAATCGCGCAACATTTTTGATGCACAGTTTAATAGGCTAATGTTGGTGGTTGTGCGGAAAGCAGTTCCTTTGTTTAGAAAAGCAGACGGACAACTGCCCTTTCTGCAGAGGGTACTGGAGTAGCCTTTACTGTGTCTGCAATAAATAAACTCCACTTATGTGATGCCTTCCACTGAGGTCAAACAGCACTGACTGACTGATCACTGTGAACATTTAAGACGTACCTGGTCCCCTTGGTGCAAATGCTATTTTGACAACTACCCTTTTTTTGAAGGGGAAACTAAAACTGAAGTTTGTTGAATTATTGCTTTCTCCTCCCAAACAGAGTTGGTCTAATTGAGTGGATGGAGAATACCTGTACTCTCAAAGAGGTGCTGTGCAGCACCATGACTGAAGGCGAACAGGAAAAGACAGCAGGGTATGTTACACCTGCACTACAGATGATGCCCTTTTTTAAATTAGTACTTTTGCAACAAATATTGCATAGTGAATCAAAAAGAAATTATTTGATTTGCATCAGAAACAAGAAATATCCCAAGCTAGGAATAATCTTTTAAAAGAAAATTGCATTGCATTTAGGAATTGTTTGACCTGTTCCCTTACTTTTTAAACTTTTTCTTAAAGGTGTTCTGACGTCTACAACAAATGGCTCTCAGCTTTTGCTCCTCCAAACTCCTCTAAAACTACTCCTGTGCAATTGTATGCTCTGGCTTACAAGTGAGATCCCTGAATATTTCATTTTTGGCTTTATACAGATTATTAGACCTTCAGCTAAAATTTGTTAATGGTGATCTGCCATTTTGTGTGTGTGTGTGTGTGTGGTGGGGGGTTTGTTAACTTTACTTCTTACCTTTTTTTTTTCTTTCCTTTTTTTTAAAGCATATTAAATAATCTGGTTTAAACTGCAATATTTGTCTTTTGTTACCAGGAAAGCAAACCGTGCTGAGACTGTCAAAAACTTTTTGAAAGTGCTGCAGCGGGTACCCAGTGATCTCCTAAAGTAAGTGGGGTTTTTTTTAAACTCTTACATTTACATTTGTACAACAAAACAGAAATGAATTGTGAACTTCTAGACTAAATTATTTTGTAATTCTAGGAGAGCTTTCTTGAAGATGTGCAACACTCCTGAGGCCTTTCTTTCTTTGCGCTCCCACTTCATCTGCTCCCATGCCTTGCTTTGTGTGAGCCACTGGATTCTAGGCATCGGAGACCGCCATCTCTCCAACTTCATGATCAACATTGAAACAGGAGGCATGATTGGTATCGACTTTGGCCATGCTTTTGGCTCAGCAACACAGGTCAGTCCTAACCTTCAGGGTAGGTGCAGAAAAGATCTGTTTTTGTGTTTGCATTTTAATGGTGAACATCTTGAGGGCCACTGATGCATTTCTCAATCCACTGTGTCCTCAGTTCCTCCCAGTGCCTGAGCTCATGCCTTTTCGACTGACTCAGCAGTTTGTCAATCTGATGCAGCCACTGAGGGAGTCTGGTCTAATCCAGAGCGTCATGGTCCACTCCCTCCGAGCTTACGGTGCTGATCCAGACCTTTTACTCAACACCATGGATGTGTTTGTCAAAGAGCCCTTGCTAGACTGGAAGGTAAATTTTTAATTGATCTGCAGGTAAAAGGGCAGAGTTTTCCATTTATTATTACTATTATTTACTATTACTACTATTACTATTATTTCCAGTTAGTTGTAGCTCTTGGTGGTGACTTGGTGGTCACTTTTACAGCCACAGTAAGAAGTTCAGACATGGAGAGGAGACTGGGAGTACAGCTGACATTAAATGTCATCTTTGCACAGTTTTAAATTGAAATTCAACTACTTGGATGTTTTGGTTATTCATCTTATAATGTCTACATGGCTCAAATATGGAATTGTTCATGGCTGCATTCACATCGTCTGTTTTTTTTTGTTTTTTTTTAAATGGCAAAAATAAATTCAAGTACAAATGGTTTCCTCTGTCATACAGAACTTTGAGTTGAAACAGTTGAAAAAGGGAGGCACATGGACAGAGGAGGTGAACACCAAAGAAATCAACTGGTATCCTTTACAGAAGGTGGCATTTGCCAGAAGAAAACTACAAGGAGCAAATCCAGCTACAATAACCAGGTACTGCACAGCATTAAAGCATATTATAGAGTAGTGGGAAAGTTTTCAGACCCTTTTACCTTTTTCTCATCTATAAGTAAATGTATAAATGTAAATTTAAAAATTAGCTCTACAAATTTCTTAGACAAGACCGAGTTTATGATTACAGATTTTCATTATGATTGAAGGATATTATCATCTGTAAAACTAAAACATTGCCATAATTGCACAGTTGTTAAATGAATCACACTTGAAAAGCCAAATTCTAAATAATGAGTAATGATTTACCCCTGGAAACAAACACAGAAGTTTATCAGGGTTTTCAAAATCTGTCACATACAGTAAGCCAAAGTGATACTTTGATGTCATTTGAAACCTAGCCGTAACAAAAGGATTTGTATCTTTTCCCCCCCCCAGTGAGGAGCTGAAACTGGGCTTTGAGAATGCTGCTGCTTTTCCAGGGATGCAGGCTGTGGCCTTGGGGACAAAGGAGGACAACATTCGTGCTGCACTTCCACCATCAGGCTTGTCTGTAGAGGAACAGGTCGACTGTCTGCTCGACCAAGCTATGGATCCAAATGTGCTGGGCAGAGTCTGGGTCGGATGGGAACCATGGATGTGATATAGATGTTAAAGTAAAACAAAATAGACAGTAAGTTTCAACTTTACCCGTTTGTGTGCTTCGAATGAGAATTTATCGGTGATTATCTGCTAACCAATTTGAAGTAAAAGAAATGTGCCTTTTTCCCCATTTGTTCATTAATTGTTACCACTTGTTTCCATTAAACTTTTATAACCTCATTAATTGGGTATGTGCAATTCTGCTTGACATTTCTTAAGACAACAATGTCTTATTCTAACTTTGTTTAATAACATCTGCAGGACTGAGGCATCATAATAAATTCAACATAGAAATGATTATAATAATCAGCAAGATTACAAGTTTTCAAAAACAAAACAATTGGCTAGATTTCAGTGTAACCTGATGCATGAATTTGAATCAGCCAAGAAAATGTAAGGTGTAGATGAATAGGGTGATGTAACACTAGGTGTAACAGATGTGGGAATACAGTATTACAAACTTCAAATCTAGTAATACTGTCTCTACAGCTCACAATGTATGTACAGCTGGGCCGATCATCACACATATGAATATAAATGCAATAGTGACATATAACAGTCTCTAGAAGTGTTTTATTGCTGCAATTCTGGGAACATAAGGAACATGCAACATTACATCACAATACGGGATTCCTGAGTGTTAATGAACACTTTTTGAATGTTACATATTTGCAGCATTGAGATTGACCTTGTAATGTTTTATTTTACATTCGAGGATGTATGTGACTGAATGGTGTCGGTCATGCTCCTCTCCAAGCCAAAATGGCATATATCCTTATAATGAATCAAGATTAATCATTGGAAAGATGCTGCTATAATTTATTCTATTTAAAAAAAACAAACAAACAAAAAAAAAACACCAAACTTGTCTTTAATCACGTACATTAACATTTTTCAGTTAAAAAAACAGAAATGAGACAGTCAAGAACCTTTAGGAGGTCATAATTCTATTTTCCTTTTCTAAATTTTCCTGGTGTGGCTCCAGTCTTCTGCTTCTTTTTTGCTGATCCTTTCCCCTCTGGTTCCTGTTGGGTGAATCAAAACATACACAAACTAAACAGACTGACACAATAGTCACTGTCGTCACAGAAAATATGCTGTCACAGCTCTAAAAGACATTAGGAAAACAATAATTTATTATTTAGAAATGACCAAGTACCTTCCGCTTGGAGGACAGAGAGCCAGTGACAGTGAAGAAAGAATCCAGTCGGCCCTGCGTGCTGCCCTGTCTGCTCTTCATAATCTTCTTACAGCCATTTCGTATCCTGTCCTCACTGCACAGACATAATGAAATAAAAGACAAAAAAATGATTGCGTCAATGTTATGTCTGTGTGTATTCAATGCACTTGTATGCAAATGCAAATATATTAAAACATTCGGAACATTTTCCTTTCCTTAAAGTGTAATCATCACATTTTATTTCTCTAAACTAATTGATAAATGATGCATTTTTTTAATATTAAGGAAAACTTTGTTTGGAAAGGGCCATTCTGTAATTTGTTTAATGATCAATATATTTTTATTGAAACATTATTTATTAATGTTTCCTAGTGAGAAATATACATAACTTGACTTGGTTATCAGTCAGTTTTGAAACATTTATTTCCTCCCTTAGATCAGCTTACCTGAACTGCTTCTCATTACACATGAACTGGATCAGTCCGTCCTCATCGGGCTCGCTCCACTTTAACTCCACTGTGGAACAATCCACAACTTCTGGGTTCAAAAACAAACCCCGAGCCTCTTTGTACAGCCAGTCCTCAGGAGAAGGATGCTTCTGCAGGGACGGCACACATGACAAAAAGTGACCCCACCGCCCCGTGATCGTTAACATTCCTCAACATCCAGGCTACAGTCGTCATGAACTCACGTTTGGGTCAATATTTTCTAGTATCTCTTCAATGGAGCCGTGTTGTTTAATCAGATCGATGGCTCTCTTGGGGCCAATGCCCTTGATAGTACCACAGTAGTCACAGCCCAGGAGGATGCACAAGTCTATGAACTAAATCGGACAACCCAGAGAAAGGAAATAAGACAAGGGCTTAAATACACACACACACACACACACACGGCTATTAATGTTCTGAATTTTGAATATCATTAGCTTCTGCAGCAAAAGGACAGCAAGAAGCTTTACCTGATCATTGGTGAGGCCTATTTCCTGCAGGATCCGCGAGAAATGGAATTCTTGGATGGGAAGTTTTCTAAAAAAAATAAAAAAAAATCATCGTTTAACCTTTTTTTTAAGCTACTTTTGTTAAGGGGCAGGTTCACTCAAAACGCATCACTTCATGTTTATATGATTATGTATAATCATACTTTGCTTCACTGGCAGTGAGGTGTCTGAGTAGAACGTTTGTCCCAAAGGTAAGCCCGTCCATATCCTCTGTTGCCGTGGCAAAGACCTTTCCTGCTTTCGTCAGAGCAGCACAGCTGGCCTCTGCTTCACAAGGAGCCTAAATCACAAAAAAACATATATAACAAATCGATTATGACAAATTCGCCATTTATGTTCCTTCAATTCTTTCTCTGGTGTGGGGTGGTTAACGATAGAATTACTTTTGAAAAGTGAAAACGGATCTTACCTCAATGTAAGGCACTCCCATCAGGGTCAACAGTTTCTTGCACTCATCATTATGCTGCTTGTTAACTTTTACCAGACGTTTAGTGAATTTTTCAATATTCTCCTGTTCCCCTGGAGTGAAGCAAAATACATTTCAGACATGTCGGCACATTTCTAAGTAAACAACAACAACAACAACAAAAAGTCATTTATGGTACAACACCTAATTAAAACTAGACCATTTGGTGTATACAGTGTAAAACGTAGAGAAACGTATGTACTGTACCAGTTTCTTGGGCTTGAGCTAAAAGCTTCTCCGCTTCTGCCCTCCTCTCCCCTCTCTTTTCCAGCTGAGAATGAAAATTACAGCAAAGGCAAAGTTAGACTAATAAAAAAGGACTGATGCGAAATAAGTTAACACTGAACATCCACTGAATCAATTTATTTAAAAGGACGCCAGCATGAGTTTTGAAAGTTAAAAAAAAAAAGTTTTGTGATCAAGTGGGCCACTTTCTTGATTATTTTTTTCCCCACCATCTTTACAGAATAATAAGGAGTGATCACCGCCAGGGTCGCACCAGTTATCAAGGAATATAACTACGACATGTTATTTCCAAATACTGAATTACGTGCTATACTTTAGCTAAAGTTTACCTGTAGGTTTTATAGTTTTATTTTAGGGATGTATATAGTTTAACTACAGTACATTTCAGTACTGTAATTACTCTTAATTATTTTTATTTTCACAGTAAGATTAGTTAATGACTTTTACTAAAAGTGACTTTGCAGACAAGCGACACAATCCAACAAATGAGCAGATAGAAACATTGACTAAGATTACAGACAAGTGACACCAGATAGAGACATGGCTGTATCAGTCAAAATATTCATTTATTTTCATTATTTCTTTAAGTCCAGTAAAGTACAGATAGCAGATGTGATTTCATGCCTGGTCAACAATCTCACATCTTTATATATTATTTAAAATTCTGACACAGTATATTACGTAAAGGTCTAACCTCTGATGATTTGAGTTGTGGGGGCTTGCCATCAAACACATACACTGGTTTGATTCCATGTTCCAGCATACGGATTGTCCGGTAGAACATTCCCATCAGGTGACTGAGATAAAGAACAAACCTCTGATTCAAGCTTGTAGCCAAACACTAGCCTAGGTTCATCCTATTGAACCAGCAATAACATTGTGGCAGTTGTTAATATGTCGGTTTTGAAGTGGATGTACCTTGTTGTCTCACCATCCTCATTCTGAAGAACGTTTCCATCTTGTCGTACAGCGATCAGAAACTGATAGATACACATTGAGGCATCGATGGCAATTTTCCTACCTGCAGAAATTCATAAAAACAGTTGTTTTTTTTCTCCTCATCATTTCAAGAGAAGAAATGGGTAAATTATTATCACATTCATGGCAAGGTATATCCAATTATAAACACTAAAGTAAGTAAGCAAAAACTATAATGGTGACCAAAATAGTTCTTGATATCTTGCTCCTTGATGGCACCAGGGGCCTGATCAGCAATCAGCTTAGCAAGTCCGTGTATTCCCATCTTAAGTGTTGTCTGAAACGAACAAAAGTGCAAGACTTCAGTGCAAACTGCTTAAGATATTGAGGTATAATCCTGAGGTATGTGTCCTTTGCTAGTAATTCTGTTTCCATTCAATTGGTTAGTTTGCCAAAGAGCTACATCAAAGGCATTCAGTGAGTTATTGTGTTGAGACATGAAAGGTTAAACACTGTTTCACGTAATTAAAAATAAAAGTTAAATATGCCGTCATTGCTATGCTGTACACAATTAACTAAGCTAAATAATTTTATTTTTAACAACTGACTCACCAGCTCGGGTTTGTGTAATCAATGGCACCAGATTCTCGAGCGCGAGAATTGCGTCGTATTCGCGGGAAGTCAAACAGCAGACGTGAGTGATCAATCTGTCGAGCACGACACTGCAAAACACTACAAATGACAGAGCATCGATGGTGCAGTTATGATTAAACCTGACTGAGTTTTCAGGCGGAAGCACCGAAAAGGCATCTCATTGGTTGTTTAGTGAAAAAAGGAAATCCGGTGGCTACAAAAATAAAAAAAAAAATAATTACTGGAGTCAGAGTACAGGCAGCGTGCTAAACACTGTGTTGTTGAACTCTATTGACGTTCAAAGACGATTGTAAGCCTCTTTAATTTAATTTGTTGCGGTTTATGTGAAGGGCTGCCGACCATCGGTAACGTCGTGTTTTTATTTCTCCACCCACTCCGGAAAACTCGGCCGAGACGTGGTTGTAATATTTTTTTAAGGTGACGTGGAGTCACATTCCTTCGTCTACCTGCTCAAATGTAATACATAAGGCTGTGCACCTGGTTAAAAACTCATCAGTGTATGCTAAAACTGGTGTTTCCAAGATGCTTTGCTGTAAATATTCACCGTGAGCTCCGGTATCTCTGCATTTCGGAGCAAAGGAAGCAGTGACGGGGCCTGGAGAAGAATCCGGTGGATATACTTGTTTTGCGATATTGAGTGGCACATAGAGGTAAGACCGATCTTATTGGTGAAGTCTTTGTCGTCATTTGTCTTTTGTTATAGTGAAATTCCTCTCAATAGTACAAAAAAGACACCCTAAAGTGTTTTTGAGCATAGTCTTTAATAGTTGCTATCTGAATTGTTTGTGCGGTGTTTTGCATTCAGGTTGTATGTTCTCATCACTCTCATCATAAATATTCTCATCAAAATCGGGCCAGTGTCGTTGTAATCTACATAAGATACTTGATGGTTGTCAGTTTTTTCCCCGTAGGGTTTTTTGTTTGTTTGTTTGCTTGTTGATTTTACGTGTCCCCACAGCTATTTTGTCAATTAATACCTCGTGTTTTCGCATAAATAACGTAGCCAGGCTCTACACAGTATGCTATTGTTCAGGGAAAGCCCAATAAAAGACTAAATCTGCACTCCCTGTCAGCATTGCATGCGATCTGACAGTTAAAAAAAAAAAAAAGAAAAAAAAAAAGGTTTGAGAATATCAGTAATCAATGTCATGTTTTCTCTTACAACAAATTAGTAAACATGGATGACAAGTGGTTTACAATATTGGGAATCATGTTTGTTATACATGTTATTATACAGTTTGGTTATGATTTTTATTATGGAAGTTAATGTCTTAAAACATCATGATGCACACCGCTTATGAACAATCTAGTATGTGTTTAAAGGTATGGATGTGAGTTAATTTGTTGAATTTATTTCAGTGATATAGTCTTTGTTACAACAGAATCTGATTTGAAGCATATCTGCCTCATATTTTATTTCTACACATGTAATGCAGCAGGGATTGAGACATCCATCAGCTAGCTGCCAGAGGATGATCGGCCTGGACTGCACCTTGCTTCTGATCTTGTTCATATCCTCGGGCTGGGCACTGAGTTACAAGCAGGGGGAAAATGTTACCCTCTATGTCAACAAAGTGGGCCCTTACCATAACCCTCAGGAGACATATCACTACTATACTCTGCCCGTTTGTAGGCCACAAAAGGTCAGTCTTTGTTCCATCCTGCTGCAATTATGTTGCAATTAATGAAGATAAATGAAGGAAAACCCAACTCACCTGATATATCTAACAATTTCAAGCACAGGTGCGACTGAAGGAGGCTTTGAAAACATAACAAAAAAGACGATGGCAATACAGAATGAAAAAAAAGAAGTCAAATTATGGCTGGAAATTTGTAAATTAAAAATGATACTACTACTTCCTACCATTACTCTAAAACAATTTGTTTTATGCACTTTTAAAAACAGACATTTTCTAGCCACGCTGGCAACTGATATCACTTTTTCCTTCCCTGTGTGTTTTCATGTGAACATTATTATTTTATACTACATTTGGGACTACATGGTGACTAATTTTTAACACATTCATCGTCTTCAGGTACACCACAAGTCTCTGACCTTGGGTGAAGTGTTAGATGGTGACAGGATGGCCGAGTCATTATATCATATTCCATTCAGAGAAAACGTGGACAGGAAAACTCTATGTCAGCTCACTCTTACAGAAAAGCAGGTATTTATGTTGTTTTAACTAAAGTGGGAGATACTTGTGTGCACCTATTATCACGATTAATTCAATACCTCGATTAAACATAGCAAGGACTTTTCCATTAAGCGTGTGCATGCCTTTTTAAAAAATTATTTATTTATTATTTTTTAGGTGGATCAGCTCCGTGAAGCCATTGAAGAGCTGTTCTATTTTGAATTTGTACTGGATGACATTCCAATCTGGGGGTTTGTGGGATATCTAGAGGAAAGTGGCTTCCTGCCTCACAGCCACAAGGTACTGCTGTTATGCTTGCAAGTAAATTGTTCTGATGAAAGAAAATTTTCATTTAGAATTGTGTCCAATGTATCTTAATTCAAGGTTCCTTTTTCAGTGGAACCACAGACATTGTCATTTCGTCTTGCTCTCAGCTTCATCTTTACCAATTGATTTTTATTTTACTTTGTCCTGACAGGTGGGACTATGGACTCATCTAGACTTCAACATTGAGTATAATGGCAACTCGGTGATCTTTGCCAATGTTTCAGTAAAAGATGTCAAACCTGTTATCCTGGAAGAAGGAGCAGGTGTGGTCGTGGGAGGAGTTGGTGTCGGGGGACATAGTTTGACAGTAACCCACACCTACAGTGTACGCTGGTTTGAGTCCAATTTGCCTCATTCACGGAGAGCTGAGCGACTCCGAGACTACTCATTTTTTCCAAAAACCTTGGAGATTCACTGGCTGTCCATCATTAACTCACTGGTGCTGGTGGTGCTGCTTTTGGGCTTCGTCATCATCATCCTCATGCGTGTTCTTAAGAATGACTTTGCAAGGTTGGTCAACAGTAGAAAAGCTGAATTAGTCTTTACATTAGACATAACTGTCTAATAATATTACATTTTTTCCCTCATCTTTGTTATATGATCATTTTATTTTCATACCAGTTTTGTTCTTAATTAACTTTTTTGACTTCCACTTAGATGAAGTATGAATTTTAGCTCTGACTTGGATGACCAATAATAATAACAGTAACAATAGTAATAATCATAATCATAATCATAATAAATGGCTTAGAACCTGAGAACTATCACCAGTTATCACCATGCAGCGCCACAATTGTTGTTCTTGAGGATATTATGTGGATGGAGGAAAGGTTTGATTACAATTAGTTCATAAATTTTTTGCAGAAAAGAGAGAGGGAAATGTATATTTAATTTAATTTGTAATTTTAAATGCATTACCATACTTCTCCCCTGCAGGTACAATGTGGAGGAGGAAGCCGGCTGCGACGACCTGGACCAGGGAGACAATGGCTGGAAGATCATACACACTGATGTCTTCAGGTTCCCCCCCTACAAAAGCCTGCTCTGTGCCGTGCTTGGAGTTGGGGCTCAGTTCCTCACCCTTGCCACAGGTATGGTTCTTTTGGTTCTTACTTGGCTAGTGGTTTTCTTTAATTTTCAAACCAATAGCAGGTAGTGTCAGTATTGGGTTTGTCTTGTTTGATATAATAAATTCTCTTTTCTTTCATAGTAATTATCGTCATGGCATTGCTGGGAATGTTCAATGTGCATCGCCACGGCGCCATCAACTCAGCAGCAATTGTCCTCTATGCTCTGACAAGCTGTGTGTCAGGATATGTATCCTGCTGCTTTTACACACAGATCAACGGCCAACGATGGGTGTGGAACATTATTCTCACCTCATCACTCTTCTCTGGTGAGTACTTAGATATTAATATCCTTATGTTAAGACAGGCTTTGGCAAATTCAGTCATCAAGGCCCAGATTCAAGCTGGGTTTTGTGTCCACCAGGCAGAAAATGCTTTCACCCAGGGAAGTGGGACCCCAGGTGAAAGCATGGAGGATCAAAAACCCAGCTTGGATCTGGCCCATGAGGACTGGATTTTCCCTGCCCTGTAAGATAAGATGTGACATAAGACAACGGCTAAATTTTAGTTGTAGTCTCACATGAAGATTGTAACTTAAAAATGACACTTGTCACTTTTCCCGCCAGCTCCTTTGTTCTTAACGTGGAGCATTGTGAATTCAGTCCACTGGTTCAGTGGCTCCACCCAGGCTCTGCCAGCCACCACAGTGCTCCTACTGCTGGGTGCATGGGTGCTTGTAGGCTTTCCACTCACTGTCATTGGAGGCATTGTGGGGAAGAACCGAGCTGGCAGCTTTCAAGCTCCTTGCCGTACTCGTAACATTGCCCGCCAGATCCCCACCCAGCCCTGGTACAAACACACAGCTGTACACATGGCTATCGGTGGCTTCCTGCCTTTCAGGTGAGTGTTCTCTAGCTTACGGTAAATATTCAAGTGCAACTACTGTATCTACTCATTGGTTTTTCTATTGTAAAATGCACCTGCTACAAAGTACTTTTCACACTCTTTCTTCATTTTTCCCAGCGCTATCTCCGTGGAACTCTACTACATATTTGCCACTGTCTGGGGGAGAGAAGTCTACACCCTCTATGGTATCCTGCTGTGTGTTTTTGCCATCCTGCTTTCAGTGGGGGCCTGTATCTCTGTGGCTCTTACCTACTTCCTACTGTCTGGGGAGGATTACCGATGGTGGTGGCGGAGCGTTCTCAGCACGGGTTCCACTGGCATATTCATCTTTGTGTACTCCGTTTTTTACTACTGGAACCGATCATCTATGAGCGGCCTTGTACAGAGCACAGAGTTCTTTGGCTACTCTTTGCTTACATCAATGGTCTTCTCGCTGATGCTGGGCAGTGTGTCATTCTGGGCATCTTTAGCATTTATACGCTACATTTATTGCAGCATCAAGATGGACTAGATGTGAAATCAACACACAACACACAGGGATGAGCCTTTTTTTTTTTTTTTAACATTAAATCCAACAGCACACACATCCTTTGGGAACTAACATGGGCTAAGTCCTTGTCAGGGGCTATTGAATGAATACTAGTGCTGTCCGTTGAATAAGGGATTGTAATTCTGAAGGACAGATGGTAACTTGTATATTTAAGTATAAATTGAGGTTTTTTGGGGGGGATGATGTTTTTGCATCAGAATTGTTAATGAAGTTAAATGATAAAATATGATGCAGTATGGTACTTTTTGTCTTTTCATGGTGGAAGATGAGTGTTATGTGACTAGATTTAACAAGTTGTTGCTGCTTGCAATTATACTCTCCCATAAACTCCGACATTTCAGAAAATGGAAAAATGATGTTCTGAAGTGGACCTTTTAATTGTATTGCAGTAGAGGTGGAAAAAATGCCTTCTTGGCAGAAGGGCATTTGCAAAATGTGGCTGATGGGAACAGGGTCACTGTCACCATGGTTCTGATGTAAGTCCTAATGAAATGCTTTTTTTTTTTTACTATATTGCCAGATTTAAATCGAATAAAAGTGATTGCTTTCTGTTTACTCTTAGTTTTGACTATCAAAATCAGTTTCAAGTTACTAGCTGCTGATATGTCAGTGCTGCACATTATCAGAATCAGTAAGACATTAAAAGATGCCAAAGTGAAATTGTATTGAAAAAAAAAGCATTTAAATGTGTACATCACTATTACAACTCCCTGCTATAAAGCAATCCAAAAACAGTAATTCAAACAATGCACCCAGTTTGGAGATACTTTGTATCAGCAAAAGTGGAGGACACACCAACACATTAAATAGTTTCATATAAAAATAAAATGGTACAAGGATCTGAACTATGACTAACAAATCATGTGTGCCTTGGCCCAAAAAAGCTGCCTAATTTAGGAATATCAAATACACAATTAGCAACTGTTAAGATCCAAAAGCTAAATTAAGCACTGGCCGACACCAGGCAATTTCATGAGCTGTCAACTGTCTCCCCAGTTTTGTTTTCGAAGCTTGTGCACTGGCCACCAGTAAAACCGGCTACATTGAATACATGTGGGTTTGTGGGCCAGTCCCGTTGCTGGGTCCTAATGGGTACTGCAGTCTGGCATGGAACAGTTGCCCAGGATGGGTAACCAGTAGATCCAGGGCCCACAGTTGCCATATAAAAGGCCACATTTTGGAGAGAAGTATTCTTCAAGGCTGGGTCCATCCTGTGCTGAGGCCGACCTTCCCCTTGATACTGGAAGAAAAAATAAATAAATGAACCATGTTTCAGCTACTATTTCTCAATCTCTTCATCTTTGACAGAGCAATACAACATTCCAGAAAACATAATGCAGTTGACCAAACATTACCTTTGCATACACAGCAATTTCAAAATGGATACTTACAGATGTGCTATATGGGGGAATATTGTAGACCGTGCCTTGAACTGGGGTGCCATTGTTGACGGTGTAGCGCTCAGAGACCCAATTGGTGTCTTTCTGGTGCCTTCTTAGCTTCATTCTGCGGTTCTGAAACCAAGTTCTAACCTTGAAGAAAATCAATTTGATCAGCATTAGAGGCGTGCTGCTTGTGGCCGTGTACATTCCAACCAACATTCTTTAGGGATCCCCTCACCTGTTTGTATGTTAGGCCAGTCACGACGGCCAAATTCTTCATTTCAGCAGGAGGAAGGTACCTCTGGACACTAAATTTATGGACAAGAATGTTCATCTGACTCTCTGAAAAGGCTGTGCGGGTCTTTGCTTTGGCGTTGGTAGTGCTCGGATTCTTTGGGGCACTTTGGGGTGACTGGGTGCCAGTGGTGCAGCCATTGCCTGGCTCCTCCGTGAGAGAGCTGGACACATCCTCGCTGCCGTCCGGACTCCTGTCCTTTGTCTCCTCGTGCAGGTCTGTTTGGTCGGTTTGGATAAGAGTCTCCTCCCTGTTGCTGGTAGAACCCCACGAATCTAAGTTACAGACAAATGTGCACATTAGCCAAATAACCAGAACAAGAACCAAGAAAGTTGGTTTTTGAGAAGCCAGGGTTTTAAATAAATCCAACTAATTTCGGACGCTCTCAAGCAAGTCCCACCGAACTGCAGCCAAACGACTTGCGGGGATTTATTTTTATATTTTTACGGGGAAGAAACTGGACTCAATTTTGTTGCGTTTACATTGCTTGAAGGAATAAACTCTAACTAACAGAGCGATCAGAACATATTTAAAACAAATGTATCCCCAAACAACATGAGCTTTGTGTGGTGTGCTGTGAGGGCCTACCTGGGGAGACGTAGGGTTCGGAGTCGCTGGTCGACTCGCTCGGGACGCGCTCGGTCTCCAGCGTCCGTTCGTCGTAGACGGCCTGACGTGATCCAGCCGGGAGGAATCGGTCCGTCTGAGGGGCGCCGATGTAGAGAAGCCCAGCACCCTGGTAGTGATACTGGCCGCCGGGGACATGCTGCTCCGGTGTGCGAGGCGGCGACTCTTCCTGGGTCTCGGCGGTGGTTGTGTAGTAGGTCTGGGCCACCCCAACGTTGTCGCTGCTGAAATCTGTCACCTCAGATTCACACAGGTTCTCAGCGTTTTGCCCAGGTTGGAACACGTAAGCAAGATAGGCAGGATTGTAGTTGTAATTTATGTGCGTCTTCCAGTCTGCCATATTTGTGCCAATTATTTGGATTGCGCAAAAAAAAAAAGGGGGGGGGGGGGGCAAAAAAACAATTAATGGCCTAAAATTCGTTTTCTTTGTAAAGTGGCAAATGGATTAAAGTATCCCGGATTAGAAATGGTATTTACACGTGTGAAATACAAAAAACAAACAAACCCACAAACAAACCCAGAAAGCTAGGTTCGGCCTGAAGGTGAGAGGAGCAGCCCAATTAACGCTCAAAAATTAGGCACGGCTGTTTATAAACACGTGTGTGGGCGTGGGCTGTGATGCAAATAGAAGTTTGGATGCCGATTCACCAGCTATTGACTTCAATACTTTGTGTTTAAATAGTTTTTGATTTTGTCTTTAAACGTTGAGACTATTAGAAAACTGTGGTTATAAATTCCAAGCTGAAAGCAGTCTGCATTGCCTGACATACTAAAATGTTTCAAGTGCAATAAACTAACCAACAAAATATGTGTAAAACGTCCAGAGACAATTTTGATTGTAACAGACGCTATATAAATGAAGATGAATTGAATTGTACCTAAAGTAATTCTTAAACGGTTTTAGTTCAAACAATGCACCCAAATCTTTCCTTTCAAAGCTTGTGGCTCATTTGGCCATTGTAAAGTTTTAGACTGTCCATGAGAGAAAACAACGACAAATAAGACGATTGACATTGTAAATAAAAATTGAGGGAGTTTTGTAGATTGGCCATTTTAGATTAGCTGTAATCAACAACAAACCGACAAATTATTCATCTGTGCAGCATCATTTAAAACAACTACACACATATCTTTATTTTAGTTTACACATTCTTTCCTGTGCAAGTTCACTTCTCTTTGTTTCTTCGAAGTTCTTCTTGGGTTGGGACATGTTGACACAAACTTTACCTCAATTTGCAACCCTTTTCACAAACATGACTTAGATTATCCTACATGTTACTTTTGAAATGACAGTTGGTGTTCCACCTTATTGACTGTGTTGACATGGTAATGGCCGGTTAGACGTGAAAGGAGCTGAATGAGTGAGGCTAATGGTTTACATTAGCATTTGTTACTGATCTCCATCTGGACAAGCCTTGTATGTGTGATCTTGTAACTTGCCCTGACATACAATTGTAGATGTAAAACTTTGGAAAAAATTCTTCAAGTCATTGAAGTATACAAACAGATAGTGGTAAAACAGAATTAGCTATCTTACCATGACGCTTCTGCATTGGATTCAGTTATCATTGATTTGAAGCCTTTGATTATCTTCCCATGTTTAACTGTTGACCAAAACAGAAATTGTTCAGGGGTGCACAAACCCCTATTTAGCACAAAAATGTATTGCAAAGACCATATATAAATTAAGTTTATTTAATATGTATTGTATATCAGTGTTGAACGCTTTCATATTTTGGGCGAACGTGAACTGAAGGACAGTTTTACTGCCTTATGAAAGTTACTGTTGACTCGCTCATTCTGGTTTCTGTGAACGACAAGCTCTCTCAGTTCATCTTCGTGCCAGATTTCAGGCAAAAACCCGACTAAAACACACCGTAAAGAGGCTTTAACGCGGAAAACAGCCAAACCGGCGACACCAGGCGCCAGCGTCGCGCCGGCGAATGCGTCATCAAAACAGGAAGCAGCAGCAGGAGGCGACAGCAGCAGCAGTTCAAGACGAAACTCGATTAGACAAGGCAGCAAAGATGCCTTTCAACGTAAGTGCAAGCAAAAAATAAAATAAAATAATAAAATTAAATTAAATTTAAAAAAATCAAAAGACAGTCAACCCAAATCAAATTAACTGCGTACAGCAGCGGCTCCGCCGTCTCCCACCTGCAGCTGGACAACCTGTTGGTGCAGGATGTTGTCAGAGACCTGCAGTCATTGAGTAAAGTGGAAAGCCCAACTTAATTATTAAATTATCCGAGTGTGTGTTTGTCTGTGGATTTTTTTGGTAAAATCAACCAAACTGCCATAAAATAAATCATTGAAATTTTATTTTGAAGGAGGCGGATGTTGACGAGCTCTCAGCCAATCGGGAGGCAGCAGGTGTGGTCACCTGGTTGAGAGCAGAGTTCAGAGTTCAGAGTTCAGGAGCTGCAGCTGCCGTGTGGAGGGGATGCTGAGCCTGAAGAAAACACCAGGAAAGTTGTTGAATCGGCTTAAAACCTGACCAATGGGCCCCCGGTGCATTAGTGCTAATGGCGGACCGCGAGCTCAGACGCCAAACGAGGGACGTTGGCCATGTTTGAGCACTAAACCTAATTATGATGTCTTATTTAAACATGCTGAGACATCACAAAGTCAAACAGTAAGTCTTTTAGACTTGGAAGTTCTATGTAGGTTTCTCTGCTATGTCTGATGTACTGATTTGTGTTTGTACATTCCAGGTCCATGTTGGCTGCGCTGCGTTTCAGAAATTTTCACATGATGGTGAGAAATTAAAAAAAAAAAAAAAAAGTCCATGAAGTCATCCTTTGCCAGAGATGGTGATGGTTAAAACTAGTGAGGAAATGCTAAATCTTCATGGATATTGCAAAAAGCAGGAAGTGCTAACAGAATTTTTGGTTTCCCTGAAGATAAAGTGCAGGTTCATGAGATTTAGTCCCACAGTTAAAATCCTTTGTTACAGTTTTATGTCTGTTGTTTATCTAGTGTCAGATGTCAATGCAGCACATTATTTTAATAAGAGTCTTTAGCCACGGCTTGTTAATTTCATTAAAATGAAGCTCACAGGGTTTCTGAGGAGAGCTTTTTCATTAAGACGCCAGCACCACCGGCTCCTTGCCATCAGGGAAACAGACGTCCTTCTGCACTGCGAAGGAGATGAATGTTCATGGTTGAAAGAGAAATGTCTTTTATGATTACCCCCAATGATTCTTTTTAGCTTCTGTCTGAAGGTGTGTGAATTGCAGGTGAAAACTAAAATCTGTGGCCACAAGTAAAGAGAGGTCGGTGTTGTGAAGGTCCTTCACCTTGGACAACCTGGACAAAGAAGGGATCCAGCACCCCCGTCCACACCAACTCAGGTAAGAGCTTGTGGTGTGTGTTTGCTAGTTTGCTCTGGTTGGTCCAGGCCAGTTTGACCAAGAATGATGTCACACATAGCATCAGAAGACTGCTTACTTTCTAGTGACCATCAACTATTTATTTGTTGTTCAAATAGTTTCCTTGACTTATTTTTCAGTGTTTAGTTTTGAGAAATAAATGAATAAACCAACAAGTATGAAGTGTCATCCTCACCATGCTCTCATTATCCAGCAGTCATCATCCAGCTCTCCTCAACATTATCCGCTCTCATCTATCATGCTCTCAATTATCAAGCAATTATCATCCTCTCATCTATCAAGCAGTCATCATCCTCTCATCTATCATGCTCTTAATTATCCAGCAGTCATCATCATGCTCTCAATTATCAAGCAATTATCATCCTCTCATCTATCAAGCAGTCATCATCCTCTCATCTATCATGCTCTCAATTATCAAGCAATTATCATCCTCTCATCTATCAAGCTCTCATCATCCTCTCAATTATCAAGCAATTATCATCCTCTCATCTATCCAGCAGTCATCATCCTCTCAATCATCATGCTCTCATCTATCCAGCAGTCATCATCCTCTCATCTATCATGCTCTCATCTATCCAGCAGTCATCATCCTCTCATCTATCATGCTCTCAATTATCCAGCAGTCATTATCCTCTCATCTATCAAGCAGTCATCATCCTCTCAATCATCCAGCAGTCATCATCCTCTCAATCATCCAGCAGTCATCATCCTCTCAATCATCATGCTCTCAATTATCCAGCAGTCATCATCCTCTCAATCATCATGCTCTCATCTATCCAGCAGTCATCATCCTCCTCTCAATCATCATGCTCTCATCTATCCAGCAGTCATCATCCTCCTCTCAATCATCATGCTCTCATCTATCATGCAGTCATCCATCATGCTCTCAATCATCCAGCTCTCATCTATCATCCAGCAGTCATCCATCATGCTCTCAATCATCATCCTCTCATCTATCATCCAGCAGTCATCCATCATGCTCTCAATTATCATCCTCTCATCTATCATCCAGCAGTCATCCATCATGCTCTCAATTATCATCCTCTCATCTATCAGTCATCATCATGCTCTCATCCGTCAATGTCAAAAGGTCAGCCGGTCACAGCACCTTTTCCGAAAACCCCCCACTCATATTCCACGAAACCTCGGGAGGGGGACACGGCCCCCCTCCCTTTGCCCCACCAGGTTCAGGGCAGGATTCGAACCAGACTCAGCGCGTTTATCTGCGACTTACGGTACGCGTTGATCTTGCCACTTCGCCACGGTGGAGCTGTCCTGGACTCGGCTCCTGGCGTATTTATCTTTCGTTTTCGGGTGGACCCACACAAAAGGGGAAGCCTTGGACTCGAACCCACAACCTCAAACAACAGCCCATGCCACCAGCACCGCTCTCTAGCCACTGCACCACGGTGGCACAGTGACTGGAGCCATTCTCCTGGCGTATTTACCTTTCATTTCTGGCACAGTGTCTTCTTAGCATATAGAGTACACGTATAAAACAAAATTTTACTGAAAAGTATGATTGAAAAACAGTGAAGTGTGACATAAGAAAGAACTTTGAACTTCTCTCCACAACCACCTTGAGCCAACCATCTTCCATGTGCTGGATTCTGGGTGCACAAAACACTCATTCCAACCAGGACTTGAACCAAGAACCTTCAGCACAACAGCCCTGCACCCTACAGGCTGCGCCACCATCACTGGACACTCACCTCTGCTTGTAATCGTCTTTCTTAACTCTGTTTGCTCATGCAAAATGAAAAGCAATCTAATCAAAATTAATCCACAGTAACACTGTAAACAATCTGATTCAATATTTTAATCACTTGACAGCACAAACTATAATTACCTGATTGTCTTTGCTCTTCACTGTCAACCTAATCACCACAATATAAGTAACACTGGAACAACTTGTTTTCTGAGCTGTTGAATTTGAACAGCAATACATTTAGTGGTTAGAGATGTGCAAAGGTTAAAGTACCATTTGAGTTGTGCCAGAGCATCGTTTTGAGGTCCCTCATAGCCTGGGTGGGCCAGTTGGAGAACCTCAACTGGCCGTGGAGGTGGATATTTTCCTCTCTTAGCATATGAACTGTGTCCTGGAGCTCAAAGCTCAAGGTCTGCAGAACCAGCAGAGCCAGTGGGATGAAGACAGGATGCCG
>BJFM01000488.1:133913-173386 GCA_016586285.1 Arothron firmamentum | reverse complement strand
TATATATATATATATATATATGTATATATAATATTATATTATATTAGACGTTAAAAAGGATCATGATATACTTGAAACCAGCACTATGATAAAAAATTTAGTTTTAAATTTGCCAAATAAATCTGACTTGGGAACAATTCTCATTTTTCACAGATACTCACTCGAGAGAGCGCCTCTCTTTTATCAGCTAGTCTACAGTTTATTCAATTTGAAAAGGTGTCTTTTAACTGCACTTTTCATACTGGTCATAACCTCAGCGGCCCAGTTCTGCCATGAAAACCAATTCGTCACTGTTTCTAAGCCCTCTGAGCCCCGAAAGAGGCCCAATCATTTAACCAAGAGAAGTGCAGGAAAAAAAAAAAAAACAAGTTCTTGAATAGTTACTATATCAATCCTGACATGTGGATGCTGTTGATTTAGGTCTACAGTTGAAGAGGGGTCCTGAAATATTCATCACAATTTTGATCGTTGAAACCTCTGGTCCTCTGTATAATGCACACATTCTCTTTCATGAACTTGAGTCGATACTAAAGGTAACTAGAACTTTTTTGAGCAGTAAGAAATCAAAACCAAAGATGCAACAATTGTCTGGGTTACTGTCTCACCAAGCTTGAGAATCAGCTCACCAAGACCGGTGCCAACCATGCCATTTCCTGCTTTCTACTGGATGTCTGTGCATTTCTTTTGGGATGATTTCCGATCCTGTGCCAAAGGTTCACTGACATTCTTTTAGTTTTGCATTATCCTACCAAGCAACCATCAAATAAGGGAAAAGAAAATGACAAGAATCTCGTTAACAGAGAAGGAATTAGACAGGAGGTCAGGAAATTCAGTTTTACCTGCAGCCTTGCACTCCACTAAAACAATTTGTGGACTGGACCTTAATGTGGGTGTCAGTCTGAACATTTAGGGTCCCGTTGGCCATCTTTCCCCTCACTTTTATACAAATACTACAAAGGTTCTTGTATAATCCTGCAGCAGCTATAAATACCAGACAAAAGGCCGGGAATTTATAGGTCAAAGCGAATCCTACATGCTGCCGGACTAATATTTAACCAGCGTCAGACAGTGAATCAGCAGCTAACTGGATGACCTTTAACACCATGTTGGTCTGCCGCTGCTCTGCGTCTTCTCCTACCAGACGTGGCTTCACATATCATCCCTCACGGGGAGCCTCATTTAGCTCGAAAAGCTTGGCTTGACTTACGCAGGCATGAATCCCATCTGTGGCTCATCACCAACGTTGTGAGGTAAAATCCTTCAACACAATCTGTTAAGCCACGCCGATTGCATCCAGTATATTCAATATGCTCACTCTTTGACTGTCTCCCTCTATATGACTCTGCTGGAGAAGCTAATGACTCTAATGAGAATAAAGACTGAAGGGGAGCGAGGGGGGAAAAAGGGTAGGGGTAGAAGGCAAAAAGAGGGGAAAGGGGCGAGAAGCACTCAGATGTGGCTTTGCTCAGCCTGTGGCAATGACAAACTGGAGCAATTATGCATGAAGGCTGTGACATTGGCTGTGGCATCAGCTCTTCTGCTGATCTGTTAAAAAGCAAACGTGCTCTGTAAGGCAGCGCACCACACATAAATGGATCCACACCTCATCCCTTCCAACAAACATTCTCGAGGACAAGGACCACTATTTTGGCGTGCTCATACGCGCGCACACGGATATCCGACTTGGCAGTGTGAGCGTTTCGGAGTACAAGCAGGTCAGCGGAAGGGCAAAACGGTTGTGCAATCTCACAACCAGTGGGTGAATGCAATCATTACCTTCATGATCTCATCTCCTATGGGCTCGACCCTTCACAAAGTACCACACACAACCACCAGCATTCCTTTCTCCTGCTGTTTGATACTTGAGTGCAGATTAATGGTGTCGTGCTTGAAAGAGATATTGATTTCTGAGCAGAACGTGTGCCATGTAGGCAAAGGAAACAAAAAAAGAATAGTATAAACGTGTTCAGGCATTGTTGCACTTTCATTATAAAATCATTTACTTCACTACATGATGACATTTTTAAAATTATGAGAGGCTAAAGTAGATTTAAGAAAAATCATGCAGATCTTTAGACCATCAGACTGGCACTGGCAGATAAACAAGGATAATAGCCCAGCCATTAGGAATTCTTTGTTTCATGTACTATTATACCATAAAAACCACCAGGACGGAGTAAAACATTAAAAAAAAAAAAGTGTCTCCATTCTGAAAAACTTCAGAGGTAAAACACGCCCACCGTCATCAGAGTTACAGGCGGAAAACAAAAGAGACAATAAACATTTTATGTTGTTGACAGCAAAGAAAATCTGACTAAATGAGTGACAGATGTTCTTCAACAGCTGCAGCCAGCACCCTTGAGCCATGCATGAGGCAGTCTGCAAAAACTGTCTCTTATCCTTTATGGAAAAAAGCAGTTTAGATTATTAAAAAATGAGGAAGTGCAATCTTTTAATTAAAAAAAAAAAAAAAAAAAAAAAAAAAGACACAAAGACCGGCACCTGCCAAATCTACTGTAGGGAGAAACCACTTTCTGTCAGCTCAGCACATTTCCAGGCAAATGATCGGCCAATTACACCGCTAATGATTGCATTTTGCAGATCTGTCAGATTGTGCAGGCACCGAGCCAGTGGAGATCAATTGAATGTGTTAATCCAAGCAACACACGTGCACACAGCTGAAAAGGAAGATGATCAAACACTACCAAACCCCTCTGTCTCCAAGGAACCCCGGGAGGGGCCACAACAGGGGTTAATGGCTGCACCACTAAGCTTTGAGATTTGCCTGGAAGAACAAGGAAGTTGAAGCCGAAATTGCTCAGCTACACAATAACTTTAAGAAAGATTTTTTATTTTTTTTTCATCTGGGATCGGACAGGTCGAAGCAAAAGTGATGCAAAGAGAGCAGCAACTTTGAGAAAACCGGGGAAATGAGGGGCAAAATAAAAGAGAGGCAAGATCTGAGATAAAAAGGACTGATGATTTAATCATGACGGAAAAAAAACAGTGTTTTAACATCTCACAAAAGAGGAGATGGAGAGAAAGAGATGTAATGGGAGGAGTGTAGTGAACTGATGACCGCTTGATAATCAAAGAGGATGAATGAAGGAGGAGGGTGTGTGACTAATGGCTGAGAGAGAGAGAGAGAGAGAGAGAGAGAGAGAGAGAGAGAGAGAGAGAGAGAGAGAGAGAGACGTGGGGATGAAAGAGAAAACTGGAAGAAATGGGGTTAAGCAGAGGATGGGCCAGCAAAGTTTAGATGAGAACATACTGTATGAGAGATGGAGGAGTACTACTTGGTTGGTGCATTAGATATGACAGCACCACATCTTGGGGTCATGTGTATTTGTCATTTAAAAAAAAACTAGGTTAAAGACTATACTCTGCTGTATAGGTGATATCCGTACTAATACCTCAAAACTGTATTTAATCTAATGCTCATGCCCAGGTGTCACACTCTGAGAAAAAAGAAGAGGAGGGTTTGGAGGGAAAGTGCTCAGGCTCCCGACAGATCTGCCTGAGGAAGCAGACTGGGCCGACTAGCTGATCTCTTCTTTAAACACACTTTCATGGCTATGACTTTTGATATTTCCAGTCTCTTTCATCCAACTGAAACATGTTTCATCTGTTCTTGGCTTTTCGTGCAGATTTTCAATACAAATAGTCATGTGAGTTGGATTTGATCTCTTGTTTTAAACAATTATTGACATTTCATTGAAGTTTCTTATAAAGGACATGAATATAGATCTTGAAAAAAAGCATCGTAGCAACCCGAAAAGGGTTTAAAGCACCTAAACGAACACAAACGCGCACACCAGCTAATTTTCTTAGTTATAGAACTGCACACATGGCTGGATACGTTGCAACAGTCAAATGGGGACAGATCTATCCCGCCCCCCCTTTGGTGTAGTAGCAAAGAGCAGAACCAGATGATGAGAGCATTTGCCTGCTGCCATTGGAGGGGGAGGGGGAGCAATCAGGCTTGTTAATATACAGTATATCAGTATCTCTTTTGTCACATGACTGCAAACTGCCATCCAAACCTGAATTACACTTAAGTTTCTTCATTGTATCAAATTGTGAATATTCCCTCTGTGATAAGGTATATTGAGTTCTGAACCATTCTAAGATTGAACATAAGCCTCCAAACTAAATATTAATTACCTGTAAACAGGCGTTTTCGCCTTTCTCCCCTGCAAGCTCTGAAAAAGTGTTTACTAACAGAAATAACCCCAAGGGAAATTGGATTATAAAATGAATTCTGTCAAAACAAGCCCCAGGTCCCAGCTTTCTCTTCAACTCCAAACAGCAAGACCAGGGCAATATGATCAAGGCTCTTAAAATATTTATCCCTTTCACGCAGTGTGCCACGAAAGAATTTCATTTCTCAACTCACAACACTCCGCCCTTGGTTTACGGTTCAAGAAAGCCTTTTTCTTTTATGATGTTTTATATCACTTACTTATTGTGCTCCTAATGTTATTAGGAGCCGCAGCCATTTCTCTCCACTCGTTCCAGCTCGGTTGTTTTCCACCAATGCTGGTTGGCCTCGTCGCGGGTCAAAATTTCAGGCACCGGGAAATCATTTGTGCAGCTGTTGGATGTCAGAACGTTCCAACTGACGACACTCAAAACTTCCGCACACCAACGCACGTAAACTTTCACACGGGTATTTGGAAATAACTTCCAAAAACACAAAGCAGACATTCTCTCAGGCAAGACAGCTGCCAAGCGCGGTTAGAATCCCCTGATATGAGCGACGAGGAGGTTTGCTGTTGTTGAGAAGAGAGGCGTTGAAGAAAACAATAAAATACTTATGAATAAGAGGACGGGTCCTGGCTCGACTGCGTGGGGCCTCATTTCTAAGGTAAATGCTGCCAAATAAAATGTTAAAATGTCACCAATCAAGCCATTTGATTGATGTTCATAAAGCATTAGAAATTTGAAATCAACCTTGAAAACTTTAAAAGTTGATCCAGACTCACTCTTTGAAACCCTGCTGAAGTTGACTGCTGACATTTGTGAAGGAAAACATCTGGAACCACTTTAAGGTATTTTGAAAAACACAAAGAAGCAGAAGTGCGGAAGCGGCGACACAGATGGAGAGAGCGAGACAGCAACTCTGACAGCCCCTCGCTGCACTTCTTCTCTGTTTGTTTACTTTCTCTCTGGTGTGAACATCTATGCATGGCTGCAGCCATCACATCTACACATGTCACACCCCGCAAACACTTTACGTGCACGCACAAACATTCCTCGGCTCTCAGGCATTCATAGTTAGACTTTCACAAAACAGCCCTTCAAGCCAGATCTTAACCTATTTCTTTGCATAAATCCTGCTCACACAGTCTCAAGAACCAAAAAGAAAAACCTCTCTTATCAGACTACTGCGCTCCATCGCTCTTCAACTGGTCGTGAATCATTGTTTTTAGCCGAAATGTCTTATTTTGTTTATTGAAAGCACATGTTGCATGATTAATGGAACCTTTGTCACATACTGATAGGTTTTGGTTTCAAAATGCAATTTAATGTTTACACATTTCATGTTTGCAGAGCCAAAAAGTATGTAATCTTGGCCAAAACTTGACAAGTTAATGAACCGGCCAAGATTTAAGTTCAGTGTGAAAAGGACTGACAAATAAGTTACATATTTACGTTTTCACCGCTTTTCTCTCTCTTAATCTCGGCCTTCGTTACATAACTGCTGACGCATTCATGATCCGTGAAAAACTCGGAATCAGTTTTGCTCGGTTGATCCCAGAGGTCAGTGCTGGAGAGAGAGAGAAAGAGAGAGATGGAGAGAATAAAGAGGGTGCAAGGCCAGAAAAACAGCAAAAAAGGAAATGAAGGAGGGAAAGAAAACCAATCACCGCGCTGGCATCTGTGGGATTGTGTCTGAGTAAAAATTGTGACAGCTTCTTGCGAGCCTTGGCCTCGTTGTCTGGGGAGCCAGAGATGCAAGGAAATGGCTCGGAGGAAGGGGTGGGAGAGATGTGAAACATAAACGATGGAAAACAAACTGTCACGTATGTGAAGGGTAATATGGTGGAGGGGATCAGCAAAAATAAATGCACATCAAAGACATGTCGCATATCTTTGATGTGCATTTACACATGTGGCAAAGCCGAAGAATTAAAAATGAAGCACCAATGAGGCAACTGCTGACCCCGAATTCAGAGATCTCATGAAAACAACAGGAGGTCTCCATCCTGTTGAGTATTTTGAAAAACCTTTTCCACAATTCCGGCTCTAGCAGCTACGGCTCCAGTCTCTGAAATCTGGGGCTACAGCCCATCAGCATCCCATCAGAAACAATGAGCTGCAGGCGGACACCCACAGGTGCAGGGGAGGAAGGTCTGTGTTTACCAATCATATTTTCCGACTGCGTGAGCAGCAGCAGCAGCTGGTAACCGCAGAAATCTATTTGACCCGCGCCCTCAATTTTGAACAACTTTGAAATCCACAGCAAGGTAGGCAGCGCGCTTCCGGACTGAGTAATGAGGGAAGGCGAACTTAAACTCAATTTCAGGGTGAGCGTCTGGCCATTAATAGTCATTTATCAACAGCAAGAACAACAAGCGCCAGGGCCAATAAACACCAGCTGGAGCTCTGCATTCAGAAAACCCCTGTTTCCACTGCCACGGTGACGATTGGTGGACGCAAACACACAACACTCCTGATGACACACGGGGCCCGTGCCCAGCTCATGAATTACAGAGGACGAGGAAGGACAAAAGCCTCGTTCCGTGATGTGCAATCACAGGTCTGTGGGGTAAAACACTGAAGGCTGAATGATTTGATTTTATATTCCTATTTTGGATTTACATATTTCAAGCACTGCAAACAATTTTAAATTTTTTCAAGGGAATTCTTGAAATTTTGAACTTTATCTCTGCATGCAGGTGTTAATTTTATGATTATTATGTTTGGCATCGTTAGATTTGCTAATATAACAGCTAGTTAAGCAAAAAAAACCCAAAAAAAAACAGGCAGGGAAAGGGTCCTCAAGGCTATACGGTCACTTCCTACTTCACACAGTCATTCAGTCGGACAAAGACATGTTAAAACGAATGTTTGACAAATATTAATGCCATTGCCGACACAGATTATCTTGGATAATCCATGCCTTCAGAGGCTAGCCTATATAATGGATACAGTTGGGATTATGGTTGAGGCTGGGTCATCAAATACTAGGTCATCAAGCTGATGCCACAGATTACACGCCCCGCAAGAAATGCACTACAGGAATGTGTTTATCGATTGAACCTCAGCCAGTATTGGCCAAATGTACGTGTGAATTTCACACTAACGTGAACCTTTAAGGCGAGGCGTGAAGAGCACTCTTGTTTCACCCTGCTTTACTCTTTAATGTGTTGTAAAAACGTCTCAAATTGGCAGAGCTGCATTTGTTGTGAACTTGCAGCTCGCATGTGCGCCGCATTTTTAGCCCGTTAATCAGATATGAATGATTGGTCACAGCTCCGTACCTCATCTGGATCCACCAGATAAGCTTTGATCGCGGTATGTGTGTCTAAAAAGCTTCAAACAGTGATTAGGAAGGAACTGCTGAATTACGGCTTTCATATCGCCGATAACACTGAAAAACCAGGTAGGCAAAGATAGACAGAGCTACAGATAAATTGTCCCGGCAGCAGCTGTCCAGCGCCAGCACAGCACTCTGAGAGACTCGTGATGGCCACAGGACGTCAAACTGGAGATAGAATCGGAGGGGAAGAGAGAGAGAGAAGGGCAAAGCAGAACACTGAGGAGAATGGGGTGAGACAAAAGCGTGGAAGGAGTCAGAGAAGGACGGCAACATACTGTCAACAAAAACGGGAGGGTGACGGAGAGAAACAAGAGGGCATAAAAATCCCAACGGGGATGTCTTTACGGTGGGAGTCTGAGGCCATAATTATAAAGTGACTCCAAAAGGGGGGGAACCATTTCTCAGTGCTGAACCTTTGTAGAAGTGGGGGATTAGATTCAGGCAAACCCTAGGCATTTCCTCACAGCCTCCTTCATTCCATCTTCTGAAGCGGTTACCGGCAATTTATAAATGTCCAACAAAATAAGAGCCATGTGGGTGCATTGTTCAACCCAAAGGTTCAAAAACAGTTTCATTACAAGACGCCGTCGTATAGAACCGGAAGCGGTTAAAAAGATAATGAAAAAGCATCATAAAGTTGTTGAAACAACACTGCAGAGTGTGAGCAGCATTTCCTATACTGTGAGTGTGCACTCTCATGAATAACTCAGGTATTATAGCCTGTATGATAATGTTCCAGTGGAAAGCCATTAAGAGGAAGTAAAGTCTGCAGGCTGGAGCCAAGATTCTTATCTCTGACCTGGTGTTGAACTGATGCAACATAATACGCACCATCCAGGTGTCCAGTGAAAGCACATCATTGATTACATATCAGAAACACGATACAGACTTCCATGAGCAGGACGGAGCGCTTATCATTTATGGAATTGCTGTTATCACTTCCATAAAGATGATTTTATATTAATCATGGCACAAACAAGCAAGTCAAGCAACAGACACAACTGAGACACAAAACAGTTAAATATATAGTTATATACTGTATAAAACATGTCATGTTTGTTATGCTTCCATGAAACAGTGTGCATCATCTTTAATGCATATGTTCTGTATCTGCAAGGTTTGGTTGAGGTTGCTCGATGTTTATGTGGAACGTAAAGATCCTGACTGACAGGCGAGTCCTGTTCTGTATTGAGCGACGCAGGTGCATCTTTGGGAACTCGATAGTGTGGCTTTACCACCCGTTTGCCACAGAATCAGCTCGGGTTCCAGAGAATGTCACTGTCACTACTCACATTCTAATCTGACAAGTCCAAGCACGTTTCTTCCCGCTCAATGTAAAACAAAAGTCTGAAACATGCCGCAGTTACAGTAAACATGCTTCTACACATGTCTTTAGCTGTATTATACCCTTTTATCAAGCACAAAAGGACTTGATATCCGTTCTGAATTAAATATTTGGACCCCAGAAGCTCCAACATCTCAACTCTGGAATTGGACAAATTTAATATGAATATGAAGATTGAAATAATGGTACCCGTTTATTCTGAGGTGTGATCTGTAAACTAACGCAGCTCTGGAGCCTTTGCCTTGACACATTTTCTCAGACAAATCTTCTTGCAAAATGCATCAACCTGAAAATTCAGCATATGAGATGACATGAGGGTTTCCCCCCCCCAATATTGCAGAGCTGACACATTCCACTGTAGCCTTTTACCCTTCATCTGCAGCAGTCTTGCTCTCTCTGTCTTTATCTCGCTCACCCCTCCCCACTCTCACTCTGGGGTCTATTCTCCATTATGTTTTCCCCGGCCTCCCAGTGCCCTCTGACCACTGTGCCATTTCCAGTACATACACACATCAGCAGAGACATCAATCCCAGAGCACTGGGGCCTCATATAAGCCGCATTTCCCCTTTTACGCATTTTTCTAAACCAACAGAAGGTTCCTGCTTTTTGAATTTATTGAGACATATATTTTACCATCACCTTATATTTCCCAAGCGTAGATGCAGATTTAACCACAAAAAACAGCCTCAGACATAGTTTTCATAGTGTCGCCCATCAAATATGAGTTTCATTAACTGAAATATTTGCAAATAACTGCTCAGAACTGATAAAAGAATTAAAAAAGAAAGTCCAAAAGCCACAAACACATGATAAAAGGCATCAACATAAGCTTGGCTGATTTAAACAAAAACTGTCAGAAACAGCTTTAGTTTAAGCATCTTATAATAATGGGAAGCAGAAGCTTAAAAAGAGAAAGCCTCATTTGTTTACTTCCATCTAAAATCAAAGGCTTTGTTAAGGAAAACGACGAACAACCTGACTTTTTAAAAAAAAAACAACAACCTGCCATCACTATCATGCGAAACAGCATCTTTTTAGGATGGTGAACACACAACTCACACATTGCTTTGGCCTTTGAAAGCATCTTTCAGCCAATTTAACTGATATCATTAAAAAGCATGATCATAATTGAGTTTCCTTCCATCTAAATAAAAGAGATAGGAGCCACGTGCACGCACATGTGCGCACACACACACACACAGTATCATAGATCCCTGATAAATGAGTAATGAGGATATTCTCTGTTTGGCTGCAGCACTCAGGCCACTGTCATGACCTGAGATACACAATTCCAGTCACATCCTCTTCAGCATGCACACACAGGCGCACAAACACGTGCACACCTCTAGTCCGCCTCTATAAAATCAAGTGTAGGCTATTATAAATATTTGTTTCACACTCACAGTCACAAAAAGAATGAAACCTGTGAACAATCTTAGCTTTCACTCTCGTAATCTTATATTTAACGCAGCTCTCACCCTCGTAATCTTATATTTAACACTGATTATTAAGTATAATCGCCATATTTCCTGCCAGCTCCACCACTCACTCATTTTGTCTTCTTGAAACACTATGTGTTTCTCAGCTGGAACACAGAGTTTACATTCTCACAGACAAGCTTATGCCCACATCTTATCAGCACACTAAAAGCATGATTATGCAGCACCAGCAGGTCACAGAAGCATACATGGGGAAAAGAGAATGCTGTACCTTTGTTTCTACCTACAGTATCGTGGAGAGGAGAAAGGATCCGCAGAGATAAAAGAAGGAAGAGTGACGTCCCATGTGGAGCATCAGAGAGAGACAGTAAAAAGTGGAGATAAGCCATTTTTAGTGGAGACAGAACCACCACAACTGATGCCACCATGCAAAGTACTGACAGTCATGCAGACCATGGAGGGCTGGGAAGAAGCAAACATGGAAGCACACCAGCAACACTAGTTTAACTTGAAGCCAAATGGGTGACAGCAGCGCCCATCACTGGTTTTAAAACACAAAACGGCATCCAAAATGGAAGTTTGTTATTTTTGAAGCCATGGGAGAGCTGCTGGCACAATGTTCACTGTACAAATGGACTTTTGACATTAAACCTCTAAAGACAACATTTCAAAGCTAAACAAATGAAAGATCTTCAGTTTCCATGAACAGGAAATACATTTTTTATTCTGTGCAACTATGACTTATGACTATAAAATAAATTATCGATAAGTGAGTCAAGTTTAGAAATGATAAAATATGAAGGTTACTGTCTAAAAATATCCTTCTATTAAATCTTACAACGCAACAGCGAAATTATGTATGAAACATGCATGTACTGTATGTAAACATGTGTGTATCCACTTCTGTCAACTTGCCTCCTTTAATTCCAGGCATGTTTTCTATCCACCCCCTCTGCTTTTGTTATCCTGTTTTTATTTATTTATTTATTTTTTATCCCTGCCAGCCTAGTTTCCCTTTCCCAGATGCTACAAAGGTCAAGCAGGAACAGTGCAGTGTGTCACCGCATCTTAGCTGTAGGAATAAAACCCATACACAATTATGTAATGCTAAAAATGCCTGGATGAAACAAGGACGCAGAGACACGGAGGCATGAGGAGGGCGAATGTGAAATGAGGAACATGCATCAGCCACATGCATCCTCCCTTCACAACACGCACAAACAAACCATCCCGCTATTCCACGGCAACGAGGGGATCATCACAGCACACAAATGTACACAGACAACTTGTCAAAGTGCACGGAGCGAATGCCCCAAAACCAGGCCAATGAGTGGAGCACAACAGAAAAACAATGGAGCGAGAGAGAAAAGAGTACCTTGCTCTGCCTTCAGGTGTGCGAGACCTTGGAAAGAGAAAGCAAACACGGAGGGAAAAAAGAACAGAGAGAGAGAGAAGGTGAAAACAGAGGCACACCAATACTACAGTTGTATTGTCATTTTGCATGCTTTGCATGATGGCAAACCATGACAATCACTCTGAAAGCAAAGCTTTCCCAAGAGCATTTGAAAGCTTTCTCTTGCGAGAGACAGATAATTGCAGAGCAGCAACATATGCAAATATTAAGTTGTTTACTCTGAAACAGCCATTACCAATGACAAAACATCCTTGTTTGACTTGCTAGCTCTGAATGCATAAACTTTCATGATTAAGATGAAGCAGCTCTTTTTTGTCATTAAACTTTAACTTCTTGAAACTCACCTGGTTTTCTTAGAACAGCTGTGGTGTCATCAGAGGAAAAAGAGAAAAGATTGTGCATTAGCAACACACTCTAGTTGTGTTTGCATGTGGTTTTAGCATGCAAACCATTCCACACACTTTTGAGTCCACATGTAAGGATGCAGAGAGCTGCCCCTTAACATGCCTTATCAAAAATAACACTTCCATGAAAATCCCTGTGGAGAGAAATTCAATTTAATCTGATGAATCACTTTACAAGTCAGATTATAGCACATTCTTGGCAAACAACTCTATTAAATTCGAATATCATTAGATGAATATAATATTCTGCACTCTTCATTGCACAGAGAGCCCCACATACACAACAAGAGGCATGAATCCAGGAGGATTGATGGTGTTGTGAGGTTTGTGGATGTTAGAATGCATCTTTTCAGACCCATATCGTTCTCCTCCACCTCTGCCTCTTTAAACCAGCCACCCAACATTGTATTACTGGCTGACCCACATTCAGCACACGCTTTGGTGTGTTTCTCAGGGGAATGCTCAAGATGCCTGTAACAGTATAAATTAAAAAAGAAAGAAGGAAAGAAAACCACATTTAGCTTGACTTAGCCATTGATGGCACCTCATATCAAATGTGATGTGTGATTCAGGGCAAATGAAAGATCACAGAGCAAATTACGTTTCAAGTCTCTTCAGCTCACACGTGGTATTTGTAACCTAAAATGAATATTGAGCGTTTTCTGTAATCAGAGCCCCTTGAGAGTATCAAGGACAGATGAGAAGGAAGTCAACTAATCTTAATTAAGACCGACGAGCGCAAGTGTGTGCTCAGATACAGTATGTGATCAATTTGCAGAACAATGTGCTTGATCTCCATCCACGGCTGCCAGGACCCCATCTCTCCACCGCTGACTCGAAATGTTGATTTTTATTCTGTGTCATCTGCTCTGAAAGGATTAAGTCCGTGCTGGATTTTATTAAGAAGGAAAATTAGTTTATTTATTTCCTCCCCAATCTCAAAGGCACTCCAGAACGCCTGCTGCTTTTCTTTTCACACCAGAATGACATTGGGTTGGAGAGCGGGAAGGACATTGGAAATGAGGAGGAGATGATGGCTTGTTGATGGACAGAGGCAAAGCTTGATAAATTGACCCCCGAATGCTGTCAGCCTGAATGAATACATATGTGTATTTTTTTTTTCTCTCTCTCTCTCTGACGGTGCACAATTACAAACGCTTGTACTCCATAAGCAGGCCTACGCTCTGTGTGTGTGTGTGCGTGTGTGTGTGTGTGTGTCTTCAAATACTCAGCTTCCCATGTAGATAAAACCTTTTCTCTTGCTGCGACAGTGGCTAGAACAAGCCAATGTGCTGCAGAGGACATGTGGCCTGAGCATAATCCTCTGCTCTATTTTACCAGCAGCCCTACCACTCAAATCCAAACATAATTTTGAGCTCAGGCACTAGACACAAATGCCCCCTGCTCTAGAATCAGAGCCTCTGCACACTTTATTTATTTATTCTCTCCCCCCCGTGACCTATTTTTATAGCGAGATTATTGTAACTGTCTTTTTTTTTTTTACCATGTTTGTTTATTAATCCCCGAGGCTTGGCCCTAAGGTGGCGTTTTAGCAGTGGCCCAATGCTTTGCTTGCCCTTGCCTTCAATTACCCACCTTTCATCAAACTGCTGAATATTTCTAAAGCAAAGGCTTCCTCATATCATTTACCACAAATGCACATACTGGGTTGGGATAAAAGTTTTGCATATTCATTATAGGATCCAGAGCAGCTGATAATAGCCCTGACCTTATGCATATCTCGTTGTAAATGAAACATACCCCTGGGTATTTAAAAGTCGTCCCTAATGTCATCCCTATTAATTTAACTGAATCGAATATGGGGCAGTGTGCAGATCATTACCATAAAATTGTGATATTTGCAGAGCTAATAACAGGAGAAGACTCACACTGATATTTAAGATGACCCTGAAGAACAATACAAATTAGAAGTTATCACACAAGAAAATGGCAGAAACTTTGTCTCCGGCCCAGCCTGGTGAAGCAGACGTGCGTGTTCAGTGGCGAGTGGTGTCTAATTTCAGCTCGGTGCCCTGACACAGTTAGTCGCACTGATAGATCCTGATCCACATGGGAGGAGAGCCTAAACATGTGTTTTATAAGGCCAACTGTTTATGGCGCTAAGCTGCTGGCGAAGCCGGCCCGTTTGGATAAGAACGGCAGAAGCTCACGCAGCGAGTGAAATACTGATGCTGTCCCGGCGTAAGGAACTCAGAGCAAAGCAGTGGGTTTTCTTTAGCACAGCTGACACAAATATAATAGGTCCCACTCATCCGTCCCTTAGTTTCATGTCCCATCATCACACATGGTAATTTATCCTTACATTTTCCCTTCCGGTCAGGGGGCTGAGAGGTTACCAATAGAAATATGGCTGGTGAAAAAAAAACTCCAGAGTCCAGTCTTCCCAGCCAGCCATCTGCCCATTTTAACGAGCAGCTTCAGGGGTTGTTGCTTCATGTTTGTATTGTATGCTTGCGTGTGTTGACGTGCATGCCCATTAATGCATGGACACAGGCCGTGAAAATATAAATGCACAAATGTTTGAAATGCCTCTTCCTTTTTCTTTTTTCTTTTTTTTTTAGCTCGTTCATGTGCAGCCTCAACAACAGTAGACAAAGCAGGTGTGGGTTGAGGGTTGGGCTGGAGAGCTGATTTGACAACACTGGCTGCGTCGCTCTGACTGACCTCCCTGGAGAATTTGGGGTATAAGGGGCCTGTGGTGAATCCACTCGTCACAGTGTGCTCAGCCCCGGGGCCGAGATGTCACTGTCTCTGCCCTCGTCCTAACTGTCTGGCTCAGTTGTGAAGCGCACTCTTAAAACCTTGGTTGTCTTAACCCGAGGTTGTCATAGTCCCCCTGTCAGCTCTCAGACGAATGGCGCTCCTCCCCCATCAGACTCTGTACGGAGCCAATGAGCAAATAGGATGAAGCGAAAAGGGGGCAAGTCCAGCATGTGCACTTGACTGATCTGCAACCAGCACATTGCGTGCAGTCCAGAGCATCGCCACTGGCACGGCGCTGGAGATTTAAGCTCCAAAGAGCTTCATTTGTGGAGCAAATTAGATCAAAACGAGAGGAGGGGAGAAAACAGTGACAGTTATTTTACATCTATGCAAAATCAGACACAAATTATGACATATTCATTGCAAGCAGGAAGAGGTTTTCAGTGAGCATTCCCCTGATTTTTGGTGAAATGGATTCATCCCTAAGCCATGTTAGTCAGGTTTAGACAGCCAGGAAGTAGGTCAGCGGTGAAGGAAATCTGACATGGGTCTCTTCACACAAAGTCATATTTTACAGTCCAAACACATAAAGAAAAGAACCATAGAGATTATAGTTAGATTGTGTTGGCGGATTATTAGTCTGAATAAAAATGTTAGTCCTGGCAACAGCTGGTGTCGCTACAAAGTAAAGTATGTTTTGAAGCAGTCTTAAATCAACGGGACGGAGCCAACCGAAAAGAATCAGAAAGGCAATGTGAACTTTAACTCAAATTTCAAATAAATCAGATTTAATATGGAGGAAAAATATAGAAATACATCTGTTTTCTTTAAGCAGTTGAGATCGAAATATATTGAAGAGTATTACACTTTCTCCTACAAGAAGGAAGAAGAAAGAATATTAGAAGGGTTGAAGCCATTTCTAATCTGAACAGCGGGTGTACCTTCAGGTCCCTGCACCAGCACGCAAAATCTGCATTTCACTCAGAGAAGAAAAGTGACCTGAGTGTTGTAATTTTAGTCCTATCAGCTAATTCCGCATCCACGGCTTCCTCATCAGAAGCAATCACTGCGGAAGGAAAGGAAATGCTGATCACACCTTCAACTTAACTCCCATGCGAGATCTAAAAATGATTTGAAAACCTGCAACCTGCAAATATGCTCATTTCAGAACTTGGTTATTTTTTAATCGTGGCGATGTCAAGAGCTCCTTTTCTAAACACATTACCAATAACTTTAAATAGCTTTGACATTTCTCACTTTGGTCCCTAGAGGTTTCTCACACTCTTCTGTGACCCCCAGACCTTGAAAGCAGTTTCATGAAGAACCTGTCACAATTATTGGTCTAACTTTCCTGATTATCCTGCAGTCTGGAACACAAACATCCATCAGATGTTAGAAAATACTAAAAATCACATCAAATCATAAAAAAATTAAACAAACAAAATGCAAAAGCCATCACTTACGTAGATTTCTAAATTAGAGTTGAATGTTAGCTTTTCGCAGAAAACTTTTCACAAAAAAGCTCTGATCAAAATGCAGCACTTGACACCAAAAGCTGTGGAGCTCTTACCTTCTGTACAGTATCGACCCACATATCCAGTTTTGGAGCAGTCACAGTAGGTTTCTCCGTCTGCCAGCGAGCAGATTCCACCATTCTCGCAGGGATTTTCTGTACAAAGGCCCATCATCTCCAGGCGCACTTTCTGACTGTTGATGAGCTTAGGCAGCTGCTTACTCCCATAGCTGAGATCGGTGATAATTCCCTTGAATGGCGGCAGCTCGCGAACGGAGGGCAGGGTGATGGCAGAGGTGCGGATGTCCCCCGGAAGTCCTCCGAGGAAGAGGTCACTGACGATCTTCATGAACTGTCGCTGGGGCCTCACCTCTCCCGTCTTGGTCTGGCCGTCTACGGCCAAGCCGGTCCGCAAATTGTGCCGGTTGACGGCGGCAAAGTGCCAGCGGCCGTCGTTGACCATCTTGTCGGAGGTGATGGTGGTCTCCGCACAGTCGATGCTGACGCGGAGCTGCAGCTTGCCCTCGGACACCGTGAGGAGTAGAAAGTCACAATATCCGCCATCATCAAAGTAGAGCAGCATGCCTTCTGGTTCTGAAGTTTTGAACTGGAACATTAGGTCACTTCTGGAGCTGGCGTCCCAGCGGATGTAACGAGCCCACTGACCCTCAGAGCCAGTGAACTCCAAACCTGCACTCAAACCCAGGACAGTACTTAGCAGCAGGAGGACACAAACAGGTAAACTGATGGGACACATTGTGGAGAAGAACAAGATGCACCAGAGGACGGTTAAAACTGGGTATGAATCCTCAAACTGATAGCATCTGATCAGGGCTGGGTTCCAGGAACCATCTGCTCAGTGTCGCGTTCCAAATAAATCATTTTACAGAGCAGTAATTATATCCCTTTTTTATTTTCAACTCAGAAACAGAACTCAAGCTGAATGTGGACAGAATCAAATCTGAAATCTCTGCTTATAGTATAAGAAAGATATGATGATAATATCCAATTTCAGAACCAAGTGGGGGGCTTAAAGTGCTGTGATGAAGGAGATCCTTAGTCCGCGTTGTCAGTTGTTCAGAGCTGCATATTTGGATTTTTCTCTGAGGCGACCAGGATTGAAAACCACAGCCTTCATCGTTGGTCCTGTTCCGTGCCACATCATCCTCAGCTTCAGACGGAACTGTAGTACACAGAAACACAAGCTTTTCAGCAAAAAAAAAGAGTGACGGGGGGGTTGATTTTTATTATTTCAGCATTGGTGCCTTCAAACAATGACAGCACTACTACTTAATGAAAGTTTTATTTCTGTGGACGTTCAAGCACTAAAGTGCTGATATTTCAAGGTGTGTTTGACCTCAAATGTTATCCTTCTGTATGTAAGGGCCTGTTCACTTGGACCTTTACAATCATAAACAGCTATTCAGAAAAACGCTGTGGCGCTGTCTGTTGACAGTGGACTCACACCATTTAACACTTTTAAAACGGCCTTTTGTGTGAATCTGAATAAGCGGATGGAAAGTGTGGGATATTAACCAGCTCCGCCGCAGTTGCTTGTTGCGCCTTCATTCATATTGGGTTGTGCCTCAATTTGTTCAGCAGAGGCAGAAATGACTCACGTGGTGAAACTTTATATGTGTGTGTACTCCTCCAACCCTTTTGCCCTTGCAATTGTTTTGGCAGTGGGCTGCCTAGCAGACAAACGCACTGTCCAATCATGACGGTAACACAGGCCCATGCAACACAATAGGGCCTTTAACCACCTGCCCTGAATAGTTTATCTTGCCGCAGCAGGCAGGCTATTGAATTCTAGTAACCGATACCTATGCTAATGTCCCTAGTGTACGCATGTGTGTTCTGGTGCATGAGTTTCGTGGGCCTCTTTGACAACACTAGATTGCCTGGCTGGATCATTGTCTTTGTCTTAAAAAGTGACTTCATGAGACAATATAGGTTAAAATCTCCTGTGTGTCAATCCAAAATTACCTGTGGAGAAAATGTGTGAGAGTGTGTGTATGTGTGTGTTTGTGTGCGTGTTCCTTGAATAAGTAAAGCTCAATATGCCTGCGAAACCTGAGCCTCCGGTTGCCTATGAAAATTGGAAAGGGATTCTATTAAATTAACTTCTTGTGTAATGGCTGAGCAGAGCATGAGGTCTCCTGCAGGATAAATGACAGGGGATGCTAATGAGGCTAGCATGTTGCTGCAGTACATGCAAGGCTCACAATTATAACCTGCAGCATTTCTTATCTAAAATTGAAAAATACGACATATGTGTTGAGTGGTTTTTAATTCAGTTCAAACATTCCTACTCCAGCATCAAAGCAGAACCTTGGTTCAGGTGTGGTTCTGTGTGACTGGGGTCGGTCTAACTAAATATCTGAGCTGGAAATGTACTGATGCATGTGCAAGTCATATTTTTCAGGGACTGAAATCAGTTAGTCATAGCGGCATCCTTCACTGAGCTCAGGTTACTCAGGCAGTTCTGCCATCCTTGAGCTCAGGCTCACTTTCTTTTCAGTCCTGATCCCAATGGAAAATAGTTCTTAAATTAAACTGCTCACTGGAGGGTCAGCTGATGTAATTGTTGGTATTGAGGGTCAAAAACTTTTGACAAAGAATTGAAAAAACGAGTTTAGTTTGTTGAATGAGCCATCGTGTCCTGGATAAAGCTTATGATAATATGTCCTAAATAGCAAAGATCAAACCATTTTAGTCTTGCCATGACAGTGTCCATTTCAAGGTCTTGCCTTGTCAAATGTCTATTCCAATTTACCCAGCACTAATTGGAACTTTCATTTTGACATGAAATGAAATCTGTATGTTGGCGCCTACTTTGCTTTTCACAGCAACCATGTTGTGTAATGTGAAGCTAGATGTAATTAATAAAATTAATTAAAGTTCCATTTAGATTGGCAGATCACTTCCAGCAAGCAAATATGTACAAGAGCCACACCTTGTTTGATCTGAGTGGAACAGGACATCAATTTGCATCATTGCTGTCTCTGCAGTCTTGTGCCAGAATGGCTGCTGTGAAAAAGATGGCTGTAGGTGCAAACACAGCCTACACAGCTTAGCTTCCTCTGCTAGCCTCCCTGTGGGCTAAGCTCAATCAGGCTAATGTGGTGAAAAGTCCAATTTCACAGAGCGTATTTTACTCACCCTCTCACTCACAGGCTTGTTATGGAAGATACCCTTCAGTGAACCCCACAGATGACAGTAATGTTACCCTTAGCATGGCTCATTCTGGATGGCGAAACCAGCTAATTAAGAAGCTATTTTTGGCTACTGATAGGGTCCCATGTTGCATTGCACCAACATTAACCTTTTTTTTTAATGTGATAACTTTAATGTTAATGATGCAAGTATTTTCTTTTTTATTGGTATGTCAACTTGAATCATTCAAGGCAGGTTACAGTCAGTTGCTACCAATAAAGGCTATAAATGATGATTAATAACTACCCAGCTTCAATGCTTCAGATTTACTGGCATGTTTTGTAACAGATGAGTCCCCATCATGCATTGCAGAGCCCTTCTACCCCACTGTGCTGCCTGTCCGTCATCTTATGGCCTGGAGGAACAGTTTCATTCACACAATTTAAAAAAAAAAAAGCACTAAATTACTAAATTATCACCAGCATGAATACAAATTGCATAAATGGCAGTGTATTTTTAGGAGTTGCAGTGTCTCTAGAGAATTTTGAGAAATTCCTGTGAGAAATATTGCGTTCTAAGACAGCAGCACGATTGTCACAATCAGTGCTTTGTATGTAGCCTAAAACTGACTTTTTATTCTTTTGGGGGAGCAAAACTAGTCTAGTACTTGTCTTCAAGCACATTTTACCTGTGTGAATAATAAAATATCTTCCTTGAGCTTGCCATAATGCCAGAAATAAAGGCAGGCACGCTTTCACTGTCGGTGTTGCGCACAGGAAAAACGTTAGTTTTGCAGCGATATTACACCCTCTACTGCCAACAGCCGTGCTCTCATTAAATTAATCCAACACGGATTATGAACAGAGCTTGATCTGAAGAGTTGGAAGCGTCAGGGACAGCCGACCTGCTGCCCCAGAACAGAGCATGGACCGTCTTCCAGCCGCGTTCGGGCTTTTCCTCTGCTCTTCACACGGTGGCAGTCTGGCTGTTATTGATGGGCATCACAATCCGACTTTAAACGCGCTGCAGGTGAAATTCCAACAAGAGCCGCGTTTTTGTTTTTGTTTTGTTTTTGTTTTTTTTTAATTTTTTGGAATGATTCCATGGAATAGATTTGACTCTGTCTAAGCGCGCTGTCAGTGCGCAGCGCTCCTGGTCGAACCCAGAACTGTCCCGGAGGTGGTTCCGTGGATGGAAACTTTGGATCACCGCGTTGTTTACTCGTTCCTACATTTGTCACGAACTGTGCCTTTCTCCTGGGGACAGGGCTTCCCCGCAATCCAAACGCTCCTGTCTGTTTTAACTGCGTGAGAGATTTCAAACTAATCTACTAAACCAGCCCGGCGCGTTCGCATCCACGTCTTAATAAAGTCCCCGAATTCACATAAATTTCAAAAACAACAACAATAATAATAATAATAATAGAGTGAAACCTCCAGTTTTTTCCTACCTTATCATGCAAAGTCGATTCCGTGCAGATATGGCGTGTTTGTTCTTTTCTTAAAAACGAAAATAAAAATAATCCAGATTAGTCCGCCCAGAGACGATGCTATGTGGTATTGTCTGTCCGAGGAGGAGAGATGGTGATGGTGCTGATGCTGGTGATGACGGGATATTAAAAGTGAAGCGGCAGCTGCGCTCCTTCCGCCAGATCCGTGAACGCGCACCTCTCAGCTCGGCTCGCTGAGCGCGAATGATGATGGAGCCGTGGATTTCTCCCACCCTGACGCTCTGACCCGCCTTCTGCAGAGTAGAAAATTCAAATCCGAGGGAAAAAATGGATCATCCGGGCAAATTACCGCTGATGAAGATGTCTTGTTTTTATCTGGAGCTTCAGGCCCAAACTCTGAGTCCGTGTTTGCTCGAATTAATTGATCTGTTGTTCTGGTTTCAGGGATGTGGAGCTGTCCATGGTGCTGAAGCCCTGGCTCATGAGAGAGGCTGAGAGGAAGAATCAGAACTGCAACATATATGTAACATATCATCAAGACATAACAACATTGTTACATGTAAAGAAAAAAAAACGGTATCTGATAAAGCTGAAAATTCAGTGTGCAGTGGAAACATAATCCAAATTTCACCTGATGGTGATGGCTGGATGGAGATGATGGTGATTGTGTAGGGTGTAATATACAGAATAAGGCCCAAGGTCAGTCTCGCCTGAGGGCCCTGATCTGATCTCCGACTTGGGGACCCAATAATAGTGGCTCACTCCAGCAGTGGGATTCTAAATCTGGAGACGCCGGGCTTGTTTTTCTGTGGCGCGTTTTCAAATTCTGGCTGATAAACAGAGCAACAGCCTGAGGCATGCCAGTGACTTTTGACTGAGGCACGACTACAGGGAGGTGAGAAGAAAGACATCAACGGCCTTCTGTTGTTCAACGGAAAATGAAGCTTGGGCCGATTGTGGAGGCCTGAATCGTTCCAGAAGCAACGCAGCAAGAACAATACAACTGCGTGAATGTCCAGTGATGACCCAACAAAGAGCATACATTTTCTTTTATCAAATATTTTAAGCTGGTTTTCGCAACATAAAACGTGTAATTAAACTGCAAAAGGTGTGTGGGAAAAACCTTTGCCCGGGGCAGACCACAGTTGAGGAGGAAAAGAAGACTGTTGAGAGTGAAAAGCAAGAAAAATGAGGAACAAACAGACAGACAAATTAACCCAACACCCCAGGTTCTGAATTATAATCACATGATGAACGGCCTTAAATGAGCCGCTGAGATCTAATACGAATCAAATGAAACAATCTACTGTAAATGGAGGACATTTGTTAAAAGACTAGAAGGCTAAAAAAAAAGTGGGTTGCCCTGGTTGGGCGACAGCGACCACAGACTGGACCTTGACAGAATGTCTTTTTGTGATCTGTTGACATTCAAGGACAAAAGCGCCGCATAAACTGCTAATCTGAGTAAAAAAGTTCACTCCAGGGCTTTTACATCTTAGCAACAGCCACAAAGGCATGAAAATAAGTCCTGCACTATAATGCTGACTGTTTCTGACTGCTGATGGATCACCTGGCTTGTAGACTGAATCAATATCAAAGCTAAGACCCAGTTAATATGTCCTGGGATTATGAGCTAATTAAAGCATAACTGTGATGAGAAGATGAACCAGCAGCTCTCTCTAATGAGCAATATCAGACAGACAGATGAGGAAAAGGGCAGAAAAACTCCTGCTTAAAGGTGTCGCGTGTTAAAAATGTAAATGAACGCTAACTGTATGCACGACCTTCATACCTTGCTAAATATGCAAGAATGACAAAAAAGGATAAATGCGGCTTGTGTACCCTCCGCTCTCACTCTGGGTGTCATACCTTATTTTCCCTTGTGTTAAAAAGGCATAATAAATGAATTACAAGCCTTTGATGGCTGCTTCAAACTGAATTCAACACAAGTTCCTGGTTTACTTTAACGCTCCAGCCGCTCTAACGCCGTACATTTGCAGCTGCCATAGTATGCTGTAATGTTTTGGACGTGATATGTGTTTCCAGGCATTGATGGGGTAGATTCCTGCAGCAGGACTGTTGTACATGGCTGTAACACAGAAATCTAACGAATGTCAGCTTGACCAGGCCGTCCAGCAGCAGCTCCTCGTGACACCTCTTACATCAGTGGTTTCATCTCTTGAACGGGTTCCGTCTCATAGCTGGGCACAAAACGACTGTCGGTTACCACGAAGGAGCAAGAGAGTTCTCCAAGGAGCAACGAGAGGCCAAAAAGATTCAGTACATCATTTTGGAGAATTCATAAATAACCTGGCAACCCTTTAAATGAATAATTTTTCTATTTTTTTCTTTTGTCTATAGAACGTTGTAAATTGTCATGGCATTCCGAGTGATAAACACAATCAGTCATTGTTTCCATTTTCCAATAACGGCTTCAATAGTATGAGAAGCCCTCTGGATCTGCCTCACAAGTCTGCCCCGGGACTTTTTGATCTTCAGCTGACTCCTGCATGACATCAGCTGCAGTTCTGCACAAAGGAAGGTGCTGAGCCTCCATTTACCTCTGATGCAGCAGATAGGCTTTTCACCTATTAGCTCACAGTGTTAATAAGGCCTTTTGTTAAAGCTTAGTTGTGCTGACACGGTTGTCATATGTGTCTGCTTAATATGCACTTTGCAAATCCCCATTTTCTCTTTTGACTCTCCTGAGTGTGGTGTGACTACTTTCGATGCAGGAGCCAAGAAAGCTGCAGTGTGCGCATGTTTTTTTCTCTGTGTGATATAAACACAGGTAACTACCAGGAAACTAAATGGAAAATCTTACCAAAACGAAGAACCCACTTTACCTTCTTCGTCATCTGAAAAGAGGATTACTGACTGAAAGACAGCAAAACCTTGCACAAATACAATACAAACACATCCACCAGGCAATTTCAGTAAATGTTGCATCCTGAATGTGGTGGATTTCAAAGTAAATACTGATGTGCAAAGTGGATAAAAGATATGCAAAAGCCGATGTTTCACACTGTGAGAAGACAGACGGGAGACTGTGAGCCAGGTTTGTTTTTATGGTATGAACACCTTAAACCCTAAGACCTAAAGCCCGCAAACACCAGGCAAAACATCTAAATATACAATACAATTTTCAAAAACCAGTTCAAATTACACTCCAGTGATACACAGGATTATAAGAGTGGGTGAATAAAGTTATTGATCTTCACATTTTCACATTCTTTTTAACCTCTTTTCATGCTCATTCTCCTAAACAGCGTATGGTCCTCCTGCACACGCACCCACACAAATAGCCTGACCGATGCATGTGAGTCATTCCCATGAGGGTGAGCTCAAACAATGCTTTTCAACAAGCCTGCTGCCAGTGGGCACCACCTGCTATGCTGTTATCAATAATCCATGAGGGTCCTAATAATGCTATACTATGGTTTACCGCTTCCACACAAAGGTCAGATGTGCTCAATTTTCCCTCCTCTCCCCCACACAAACAAAAGCAGCGATACTGATTGATCATAATTGCACTTATTTCGCCTGAAATCCCCCGCTGTGTGTCTGGATGTCCGTCTTACTGGCTGCTCGGTCACTTAAGAGGCCCCTTAGAGGGTCAAAGTGATTACACTATCAAGGACATCTATTAGAATCCAATTTGGCCTGGTCTGGTCCTCAAACAGGGTCAAGCCAACCTCCTTAATGGACCTTCATTTATCTCCCAGGGCTCGGGAGCAGTTGCGTGCGAGTTCTGCAGTTTGGGTGGCTGAGCAGAATGGATGTGATATTTCGATCAATAGGTCCTTCTTATGGGGAAATATGTGATGATATACAAATGATAAAAGGATGATATTTCATGGTAAATGTCAGGGTAATACAGCCATCGATGCCCAGGGTGGTGGGTTGTTAATACTGTACTCACTCTAAGGCTGTATAGCACATATGGAGCTAAACACAAAGGCCCTTTGAGAATTACCTATTGTGGGTTGGTAATCGTGATGTATAGATCATGTTCAGAACATCTATACATACATTTCTGCACAGAAATACTGACATACATCACAGCTAGTCAGTGTCAAGCACCATGAGTAGCTGCTCCTCAGAGAGGAGATCCATCACTCCCACAGGGCCACAGGTTTAAAACATCCCATCTGAGTAACACAGAACACATTAGGGCCCCTTGGATGACTGCTTTTATTTCACAGCTCTTCATTGTGAAGTGAGATTATTTCTAGAAGTTTGAGCAGTAGTTTTGCTTCATGGATGAACCTACTGCACATTAAAATGGTAACTCTTCCACCACCGTCCAACCTCAGGGAACCAAAGGTGGCTTCGTCTGCTGTAAACACATTCACAGCTCTCAAAACCCACCCAAACACAAAGAGTGCATGTTTCTTTCGCTTAAGAAACTTTAACTGAAGCAGAAATAAGTCAGAAAATGTGTGGAAAAACAAACACTCAAATGTTAAAGCCTCTTCAAACCAAACAGTGTAACCACGGCCTGACATCCATTCGGATTTGTGATATACAATTGCAAAACTCATTAACAGGAGTGTTGTTATCACCAAAAGAATGAATATAACCACCTCCTGGAGGTATTAACATTTTCATATAGCTTCTAGCATTTTTATCCTTCAATCCTAGAGGATAGAGGATGGTATCATAGTCTTAAGACCTCAGCAAAGATGAAAATCTGCCCCAAAAATCAATTCCTTTGCAAAATATGCTGCTCCCTGTGCAACCTGAAAACATAAAATGAGGATTTGTGTCAAAATCCTTAATGGCAGCGATTGAATTGTGAATGTTTGCAATGTTATTAAATTTAAAAAATGCAAATCTGAACCCAAATCTCATCTTCAGTGGACTTTTAGCCACAGTATTAAGCAATATTTTACTTCCAAGTGAAACAGTGTTCTGAGCAGGCTGTGCTGTACCAGAGGGGGAAGAGGGAAAAACCACAGCCAGCCAGGCACCCTGACACCTGGCACGACCGATTGTGTGATATTTAGGTGTTTGAGACATTGTCCAGATGGTTGCATGAAGTGGGATCACACACCGACAAGCCCACACCCACTGGCCTGCAGTTGCCTCACACGAATAATTCATGTGAGCCAGATGCACGACAGAATGGCCATCCATTTAAATGGAGGCTGCTTGTTCCACGTTCTCAGAAGGGTCAAAAGTTTGAGTGCTTTGCACCCGACCACACCATTTCCTGTCTCAGCAGATTTTAATGTATATGGTAAGATAATATCTTAGCATATACCTTAATATCTATAAACTGGTTCACAACAAATTAATTTTTAATGTGACTTACCTTTCATTTCATTGCAAACAAAATACCAAGCTTCCTTTAAAAATGATGTTTTTACCCTATCAGAGATCTGGAAATAAAGTATGTGATCCACGCAGAGATGGATCTCCTTTTCTGCATTCTTGAAGAAGAGGCCAGAAGAAACTGGCTCATCGTGGTTATCTCATATTTTACATGAGAAGAGAGACAAAGGTCAGGCTCCAGATTTTGAAGGAGAATGACAAAGGAACAGAAAAACAGGCAGACGCTGACGTCCTCTTCCCCTCGTAAAGACTTTAACTTTTTAAAACAATTAACTGGCAGGGTTCACCAAATTTCAACAACAATGACACATTTCTTTCACTTGCGGGCAGCACGACTGCTTATCAAACCAGGCAACAATACAGCACTGGGGAATGAGTCATTTCTCCCTCTGTTCCAGCCGCAATTTTACTGGAAATCACACGGAACATGAATCATGTGGACATTTCTTTATTTTCTCCACACACGCACGGCTGTCAAGAGGGACCCCATTTGTTTTCTGAGGGAACAGTGGAAGAAGAGCTTTGAAGCCATCCGGGAAGATGAAAAGAGAGGAGAAGAAAAGGCCGATTTTATTGAAGCTTACTCTCTTTTGGAATATAAAGCCTATATGTATTAGAACAAAGGGTTCGCTGCCTCATATCAAAGTGGTGGAAGGACTCTCAGGTTTGTTGGGTATCAGTGAGGGGGAAATCCCACTGCTCCCAGTCTCAAAAAAAAAACAGTAAAACCAGCAGCATCCTCTCACCGTCTCAGTGAAATTACCTCATTCCTATTACCGCCCCTCCATCAGCAGAGTAATCACTCATGTCTCAGTGGTAATGAAAGGTACAGCAGTCACTTCGACCTGCAGAGAGGGAGCTTCCATTATTCCCCCATTGCTTTGATGGATGAGTCCTGGGTACGATAGCAGGAGCAGGACAGAGAGAGAAGCAACACTGAGAGGAGGAGATAGAACATAAGGCAGAAGGGTAATTCTTAGTCTGCTAATGTTTGCTTCTAAATCTGAAAAAAACCTGCTTTCGGGGGTTGAGGGACACATCATTATACGCGCGCGATGGAAAGTTAGCTTGTTATTTGTCTGCTAAAACACAGTTGGACATTAATACAGGAGTGCTAATAAAGATGGAACCAGGCAGCAGCTTTAGAAATGGAACAGTTCCAGCTGAGGCGTTTCGGTAAGCCACAGAGACAGAAAAGGCAGCGAGGGATGTGGCCAGCGAGGCCGTCATTTTTCATAGAATGCGTATTTAAATTCCCCAGCAAAGGCTCGGGTTCGTTTGCTTTGGTATTTCATGTGCCATGATCCTTCCTGCTTTGGAACACTCAGCGGTGTCTCGGAATTTAAATCAAGAAGACAAAAACGAAACATGCCGGAAAGGGGCTTGTTTTTGTGTCATCCTGCAAAAAGGTCTTGCATCCACATGGACAGAGTGCTCTGTTTGTTGGCCTTGGGTCAAGCTCACCGTGGGAAAAAAATAAGTTATATAACCAATTTGTTTTCATAGTTTGCAACTAATCTGTAGCTTCAGTCATCACAAGATTCAATTTACATTCCAGGCGCTGCGCCATTGCGGAACAACAATTTCTCCTGTCCCCCCCCCCCCGACAACTGGATTAGTTGGTAGGTGTTCAGTTTAGAAAAATATTAAGAATAGTGAAAAGATCCTCCTGAGGATCTTTTCTTCAAGGACAAAAGAGAAGGAATCAGAGTGGTCAATATTAGCTTAGCGGCAGAAGGAATACAACCACATTCGGGAATATGCTCTCATTTACTTATGATTCTGTACAGAGTTCACATGTTCTCAGTGGTCTGTGTGGTTTTCTCTGAAGACCACATGACTGCACAATCCGGGCTGGTTGGAGACTCCAGTTCAACCTCAGACATATGGTTCATTTGTAAATGGTGTGGGTGCGCAATGATGGACTGGCTCTTCCATGTATGGACTTTTCACTTTCAAAGAACTTCCCTAATATATTGACGTTTATTGAAATTATTACTGTTACCTTTTTCTAGATCATTGGGGCAGCAAGGAGAAAACTCATTTAACAACAACCTTAACGAGACCGGAGTTAAATGGAACTGAGATGGTGAATGCACAGGAAAGTTCCATAGAAGGACCCCAGGGGGAGTGGGAGGGCAGGGATACAGGACAGGTGTGATGTGTGTGTGAGCTACTGCTGACTTTATGATCTGACGTGTGCAATAAGAGATATAAAAAACATTTTGGATATTAGTGACCGCCAGACGCTTCAGTGTAGATTTTAGGCAGCCACTTTGGGGGCTGAGTCACACCTATTTAAGCCTAAATCAAGCTGTGCCCTATGAATCAGCAGTGCCCTTGTGATTCAGCGTCGCTGATTTGGATCTGCAATGTCCTTCTCTCCCACTTAAGCTATCTGATTGGCTTCCCGAGGCAGCTTCCTCACGGTTATCTGATGAAGAAACTATTGATTACTGGTGCAGACGACGAACGGATGGAATGAGTAAAAAACAAAAAGAGAACGCTCCCTGTGCCCATGCTCAGACCATCACCTGGTTGGCTGTAAATGAACGATTCCTACTTTGTCTCACACCGAAGCAATTTTCACTCATTCTTAACCAGATGGATAGACTGATCCAGAGTTTCTATCACATTTATTCATTTCTTAAGCAACGCTCTGACCAAAACAATGACGGGCTGTCCACTGTGACACGCAGTGTTTGACATATGTAAAAATTTACATTCCATTCTTAGTCTGTAGTAACTTAATTGCTCTGCATATCTTGTTAATGTTTCCTGCTTCAGTATTATTTCATTATTGACAGTCAGAAAGCAATAAACCAGTAATGTACAAACACGTTTCTGTGCTCATCTTTTAAATTTCTTGAAAAAGATTTGATGGTTAGATAGATGGATGGATGTACTCATATAAGACATGTTCTGAAGTAGTGATCATTGAATTTACAGGATCTGTTTTAGTTGATGAGTTTTTGATTTTCCATTACCAAATAATTGAGCCAAATGTCCGTTTCCATGTCGTCTGGTAATTGCTTTCACTTTGTAACATTCTAGTTATTTTTTTATTTTTATCACAATGATGTAGCCTCTGCTGCCCATTTGCCATCTTCTGATGACTTTGTTCTCTTCAGCCATTAATTTTTTTAAATTACACACTTAAAACACGTTTAAGTAACCATGACCATGGTGGGCCTGAAAGCCTTCTCTTTATTCGTCTTCATGTGGTTCTTCCACGTGTCCTTCTCTCTTCATCCCTCTGAATCATCTACGTCTGTTTTCACCAGTGCTTCCTAGAGAATTTACCTTCATTTCGTCGCCTTACAAACGCCCTATTTTGCACTTGTGTTACGCTTTTGTTTCCGTCCCATTGTGATTGTCTCAGGAACATGTGCTGTCAAACTGATGATGCTTTCTTACTTTAATAGTTTTTCCTATTCACGTCAGCTCTCAGCTGCTGTTGAGTGACTGATGATTTCAACAGAGAAAAAGTCCTCCTTGACATTTTAATCTCACTGTCAGCGCAAGTCTTGGCTCTTCAGAATTTATAGAAGTTATTTTAAATTCTAGTGAGGAGTTTCAAGGACAGCACAGTAATCCTTTCAGTTGGGAAATATCAATATTTTAAAAGTATAGATGTGAGTCATGCAGTGACATATTGACATGGTGCAAAGCTAATTAAACAAGAATACATAATATATGTCCACATATACCTCGAACCATAGCTCTATTTGCTGTATTTCAGTTATTTTGAAGTCAGTATGTGAAGTCAGGTGTGGATCACACCTGCATGATCGGTCAAAGCAAGCAGAACAAGTGAAGAGGGTAGCAAATTATATTAGAACATAAAAAGATACAGAAAAACACAATACTGCTCAAACATATTTAACTCATGATTCAAAAGTGCAGTGAGATGCTTAAATGGTTAACAAAAATGGAGGCTGAAAGTCAAATCCCACAACCTCAGCAGATATATTTTATCTAAACCATTGTTTTTAAGAATTATTCCAACATTCTAATAGATAGCAGCTTTACAAATTATATGCAATAAAGTTTCCTTTAGAGCGTTTTCAAGATAAACATGCATTTGAAATGATGAAACATCTTGACATTCATCCCGTATTCTCTCTACTACATCCATCAGATCAGTATCCCCCGCACACACCTCCTCACGTTCCCTTCTCCTCTAAGACGGGGCTGTAAGGCAGATGATCTCCTTTGATTCTCCTGGACTAGGAGGAGACATAAGAGGTGGGGGGAAAGAGAAAAAAGAGGCGGGAAAGGAGGATTCGCTCTCATCCTGCCAGAGAAGGACACTTGTATCCTTAGGATTTCTGTATTCTTCCAAGAGCTGAGGCACTGCAGCGACGAAGAGTGAGGAAAGGGGCAGATCTCACATCTCTACACATACATCCAGCAAATAGTTTACATTAATGCAACTGTTTAACAACACGAAATCTTTTAACGGGAGCATCAGGTTCAGCATGCAACCACTGATTGTCCTTGCAGGTCAAACAGTTTAGTTACTGCAGTAAAATTGATTGTATTAAGGGAAAACGGAATAACAGAGCATGAGGAAAAGATTTAAACTTCTATAACTGTGTCGACTCAGGTGATAACTTTTGTTCTGATTCGGTTCTATATGAATAGTTGAACACAGTGACTTCAGGGTGCTTTATATAGTATTGCTCACAGTTTGAGAGGAGCTTTAGGGCACCAAGAAATTGGTTCTAATTTCGAATTTTTTTTTATTATTAATCGTAATTGCAAGCCAGCGACTGCTTCTCCTACACATACGGCATTTAAGCACCTTTAGATTTTGGCTGCAACCCGAGAGAGGGAGAAGTGAGAGGGAGGAGGAGATAAGAGAAGACGTCTAATTGATTTGGGGGCTTAATCCCACCAGAATCGAGTGCAGAGTGATTGAGGCGTTTGAATTGCCTCTGGAGGAGCAGCGCGGAGGTCATTTAAATTGAGCGTGGATCAGTCTCATGTTTACTCTGAGGATTTGGCTCCTGCTGGGAAGACGAGACTCTCAGTCTGTTAGCATAGATCATCAGCGGGGATCATTTGGGCAAATGTTGGCTCTCCCACCGCATTGAGTCAGTCACAGAATGTGCCGGAATAGCAGTTTATGCACCGTTCCAAGCAGTTTGCCCTCAATATATGTATCTACAGACTGTTCCTTTTTCTACTTGTTTTGCCCCTCTTCATGTTAGTAATACTTTGCTTTTCCATGCAGTATTAGAAGATTGGAAGAGCTAGCTTCTCTCTCACCAGAAGAGAATTTTCAGGCCCGAATTGACTATGGTTCTTTTGACATTATGAGGTTAAGCACAAAAGAATCATATTGGAGCTTAGGCCTGGACTAATATTGGAATGTGACCATGAAAGACATTTCTAATCTGCTCAGCCAAAATCACATTAACTCCCCACATGCATTTTCTCCACATTAACTGAGTCCAGTCTGGGAACATTTTCAATAGGATAGTTTCCCTTTTAAATGGGGCTAGTGGAGAAGCAGTGGGGGAGAAAAAAAAAGAAAATGCTTCCCGTGCAACTCATCTCAACTGATTTTGCAAGAGGTGAGAGATTTCTGTAGACTCAAGCAAGCGTACATGAACGAAAACAAAGCTCCAGTGTAAACGGAGAGGAAACACAGTGCAAATCTATCAGAGGCAGAAGAGAGACAAAGCAGCAGTCCATTCCCAATATGAGGCAGCTCTCCGGGCAGGAACATAAGAAATGGCACCCTGTTGAAACGTGAAGCCAAGCAGCGTGCCACAAGAAGACAGATGATTGGCTGTCAGGATCTCTCTAAGACCCGCTGATCATCACACCGAGCACGCAGACTCTCTCGTGTCCCCGCGGGGATTGACAGAGCTAGGTCTGCAAAGCAGGGGAAGGACCGGGCGGTGAAGCGGAGGTCATAGGGAGTTCCTCTGCTGAAGAGAGGACAGCACTTACGGTCAGATCAATATGTTTCTATAGCCTTTGGGCCCCCCTGTAATTACATACCATCTTTTACCAATATGTAGTTTCATGGCCAGTAGCTTCGACAGGGGTGGGATGGTCTTCAAACATGATTTTCTCACAAGTCACTCCTCGGTATTGTCGAACCATCATCTAACATCACCCCTTTTTGAGAATGTCACCATAAAGGTCACCTCTGTGTAGTGTTGAAAAAAATAGAAATACCGCTTGTAAAAAATTTTTTAAAAAAAAGGTCAGAATTTTATGATTTAGTGCACTAAATTAATTTAATCATGTGAAATTTTGAAGTGAAAGACAGACAATATTTTCCACAACGTAACACCTGACAGCAAGCTGACACCCCAAATAAATCATTGTCATCAAGATTGATTTTCCAGATTTACCAAGTATGAGATGATACAGATTTTTAACATATATATAACTGAGTTTGGGTTGGACGTTTTTGCCCATCAAAATTTTTTAAATCAGCAAATTTTTGGATTCTTTAACGTTGCTGGATGATCTAATAATGCAGAGTGATGACATAGTTCCCTATGTCCACCCACACTTTAAAAGTCAAAACCAAACAATGATTTTGTTGTTTATTTAAAGACCAATTTTCCTCTTGTTTGACACAAAAATAGAGACCAAAGTTTATGATTTCATCAGCTAAGCAAAAACAACCATGACTAGAAAGTGAAAAGAAAACCTGGAGATTTGACTGGTTGAGTGAACTTGAGCTGTTTTTCAGAACTATAGGAATGGCTGCCCTTTTCTGGGTTTTAGGGCAGGGCTGCAGGTGAAAGGAAATCAATGCTACCAAAAACCCAAAGAATTTCAATCTAAATAAGAGCTCACAAGAATGTGCAAACAGCCAAGTTTGCATGCGGACTGGACAATCTGGGCAGGAGGATGGGAGTGGCAGGTGAGCGAAGCCCTGCTTGCAACAAATCAGAGGGAAGGAGGAGAGACAGGAGTGAGCCGAAGAACTTAAGGCTTTCATCAGGGTTGTTAAACCCCACACGAGCATTCTGATTGCATGAATTCCAAATTCCAAAGCTAAGTGCATTTTTAAGATGACATGAAACAACACCTGATCGAATGGATTCCAAATTCCAAAGCTAAGTGCATTTTTTTCACTGTTGCACTGACATTCAGTGCATCAAAAGTTTGGGAGTAGTTTTATAGGTAAAGATATGACAGGTAGATAGTGGTGCTGCAGATAATAGCAGACAGGGCAGCAGCACTGAGCCTCCAGATAGTCTCTGTGTGCTTCTCCCAAGCCGAACAAAAGAAGATAAGACCCTAATCTCAGTAATGGCAGAAATGGCTTTTTAGTCCCTGTGGAAGCAGATGAGGGTCAGTAAGCCATGGTTGTCCTGGTGTGATCCCAATCAGCAAAAGCACTCCTCTGAGACTTACATACAGCGGTGGAAGAATGTGAAAGCCTCCCCCACTTTTAGTGCAGAACTAATTTGTACAGTTTACAATAAATGCCCGGTGCAGCGACACACCACTGGTAGGCCTATTAAATTTCTCAATGCACAATATCTTAAAATTAAATGGCAATAAGATCTTTGATGAAATCCTTCTTGTGGTGTTGCATAATCCCACTAACACGCCCAACCAAACACATAATTTGTGTTTACTTATTGAGATTACTGAAACTGGTAACTGCTCTTGGATCCCTTTGGAAACATATTTGACATGTTTTTGCAGCAGTAGGAGTAGTTGCAATAAAGGAGCAGTCTGCAGTTCTAAAAGGAGTGATGTGACTTAAGGTCTTCCAGATCTTTTTGCGTGGGAAGATGGAAAATAAGGGAGGAAATGTCAATGCTGAGGAGCAGCAGGGGGCTACGTGGGTTCCCCCTGGTGACGCAGCTGCAACTTTGGAATTTGACAATACTGACATTTGAATCGTGGAGAGGAGCTGCTGTTTCATCTGTCGGAGAAATCAGCCCAGTGTTTCCTTTGGCTCCTTTGGGGAGGAGGCCCATTGTACCCTTGACTGCCTGCAGGGACTCTCTGTTTTACCTGGCAGTGGGATGTCTCCAGGAACACTTTTTGGCAAGAAGCATCAGTGATTGGATGGATGGATGGATGGATGGATGGATGGATGGATGGATGGATGGATGGATGGATGGATGGATGGATGGATGGATGGATGGATGGATGGATGGATGGATGGACAGTCAGTTGGTAGAGATGTAACAAAGCGATCAGTCTACCACCAGCTAAACGTGTCTCATGGGGGAAATATTGTTCTGAAAGTAGCAGAAATGGCTTTAGCACCACACTTCAATCACTCAGAGGGAAAAAAGGAAAGCACTCTGGAGAGAAACAGATGACAGCATGGTCAAGAGAAATTCTTAAAAGAGGTAGAGAATAAAGTCCTTATTTATGGTGAGCAGGAAGCATTCCTCTGTATATGTTTCTGTCGTGAAATCAATGCTTTGGCTCTGTTTACTTTGTTTAGCTGAGGCTCGTTATTCTCTCAGTTCTTTAATGCACACTTCATCAGATCAGAATGTGCCCAGAAATATTTGATTTAACTCAATGTTCAGTTTTAACCAGATAACCACTGTAACAAATGTTCTTCAGCCATAAGTAAACGTGTTTTTCCGTGTTGGGGTTAACCTAAATGTTCTATTTACATTAAGCAGAAGTGAAAATTAGGATAATATTTCTTATTTTTCCCAACCACTTTAGAGAGGGGACCCGTGCCTCTGAACCCAATTCTCAGGATGTCTTACTTAGCAGGAGCTTATAGGAATATTTGTATGTTTGTTTCTTGTCTGTTAACCCAAATGATTCCAAGCTGACCCTCAACAGTCGCTGCAGACGGGTGGAGGCAAACAACAGTCGAGGCACAAAGGAGACATGTGTAATCAGAGTGGAGAAATGTCACTTTGGCTCCTCCTGCCGTCATCATTGATCGGTTAGAGTCGTAATTAAAAGCGACAGCTGTACAATCGATAATGCTCCCCCGGCTCACCCACGGGCAGAGCTGCCCGCCTCACATACCGTTGGGAAGCTTTCACGGAACCTCACCAGCCGTGTCATGCAACAGCAGCGTGTTGGCGGTATGTAAGAGTGATTCCTGCTGGCCTGGCTCGTCTTAACTCTCACACTTCCAAATATAGTCGCAAAGAAGACTCAGCAGAAACAGCCAGAAACCAGCCATTAAATTCTAATGCTGGCCTGAGAAGTCCCTCACATCCTCGACAGGGAAGATGAAGAGGTGTCGTTTAGGTGTCACAACAACAGACATGGCTTATAATAAAGGCTTAATGGAGTCCGTTTGTTATCTCCAAAGTATTTTCTGTGTTTTCTAATTAGAAAGTTCAAACTCAGAGTGGATTATGAAGAGTGATTTTAATATAAAGTTCATTTCCAACAAACAGATGCTCGCATCTTAAATAAACAAAGATCTTAAGCAATTGTTCAACCGCTTATGCTGAAAAATGAAAAACAACATGAAGAGGTAGCACTTCACAATGGTTTTTAAAGCCATATGTGGTCTTGGCTAGGCTTTATTATTTTATGAGTGCAGTGAAGAGTTATGATCCCAGATTTCCTTCATAACAGCTGAAGTGAAAAATCAATACAATAGCAAAGTGAAAGAAAAAGTGAATCTGAGACTTTACTGGAGTCAATGCAAAAAAAAATTGCTGGAAGAAACTAATTTGCTGGATGGTGCAGATAACGATCACACTCATAATTTTGGTGGGTTGATTAAAAAAGACCTGGAAAATGCTTTATAATTAGAAAAGTTACATAACAGCTTAATGCTCTGCTTTGCTTTGAGCGGAAAAACATCAGAGCCACGACAATATTAGAAAAGATAACTAAGTAAAATAAACCTGAAGTTGCATTACATCAAGGACTAGAGAAAGAAAAAAAACAGGAGAGAGATTTTACAAACCCCGAGACAGCTTAATCTGATTTGCACTTTATTGCCTGACAGATTACTTTCATGAGTTGAGACACTTAAACAAATTTGAAAACATCACACCCCAGAAGGACCATGCTGACCTTCCATAGATGCTTTATCGGTGGAAACACAGGACAGACCTCCTGCACTGACACCTTTGATGTGTGGGGTCAAGAGGGTGTCGGACAGTGAGATAACAAGAGGACTCGTATAGTTTAATCCAATTTTTCTTGGAATTTGTTTTCAAATGTTGTAAATGCGGCACAGATGAGGAAACAAGCATTCCCTGTATACTCAGAGCACATTAGCTCTGCAGCCTTGGCTTTCTGCTGCAGCAATTGTTTATCTAATGAATAATTAAAAGTCCGTGCATGTATCCAAGGGAGTGTGCAATTTCAAGCGATATACGTGTCATTGTGATGTGTGTGTCTGTGTGTTTGTGTGTGTGTGTGTGTGTGATGTTACTCTTTGACCATGCAACCTGGATCAAGCAGGGATTTAGTGGTTTTGAAGCCCAGTGTGAGTGACCATCAGGCACACAGACAGAACAGAGGGTGCGTCCGACGTCAAACCTCAAACTAATCTACTCATGGCGTTATCTCCTGCTAAAGGAGCTTACAGAGCCCCTGTCGACCCCAGGGGGTTTTCCCAGATGTACATTCAACGCTGTCAACACGCAGTATGATGTCACTTGTTCTTGAAATCAGAGGCTGTGACACCATTTGTGTCTACCAACTTGGGTGCAAATCACAGAGTAAAACTGGAAATTAGGGAAAAAAGGAAATATACACCTGAATAGAAGAACTGATTTTCTTGTCCCTGGCAAGAGCAGCACAGCAAAGGGCACCAGGGGAAATCTGTAGAAGTTCCACTTATCCGCTCTAACTGTATTACTGCACGGAGATGTTGCAAAGTTATTCTAACCGTTACAGTCCCTTATGCCGCGTACACCCACCCCTTTTCCCAGTGCTGGATATTTAATGAATTGTGGACTTGTAAACCGATGATCCCTAAATAAATATTCTGTCCCACATTGCATGCTGAGATGGTTCTAATGCAGTAAGCCTCTGTGAGCAGGGTGCAATAATTGAGTCTGCTGGTCAGATTCCTGCTGCTCTGGTTTGTTAACCTGGGAAGAACTGGGTCAGATCGCAGAAGTTACTGTTTTTTTCAATACAGCTCCCTGTACTCAGACAAAACCCTGAAACATTTCAATGCATTAAACATATCGTTGCATTTGGTGTCTGCATCACCACTTTTGATCGGACTGCATCTCGAATTTCTTCCTTAGTGCAGAGAAGATGGATATGTAATGTATACGTAAGTTAACAGTGTATGTATATGTAATTTAACAGCATATGCAGCATTTTTCAAACAGTTCATTCCCTGTTTTACTGTAATTGTATCCAACAGCCAATTGAATATGAGGCTCCGTGCTGCATGCGTCTTAGGCAGGATAAGCCTTCAGCTTGTTATCTGAAATGAAACGAGATGGAAAGAGCATTGCAGAAAATCCTTCTAAAATGCCAAATATACCTTTACTTAAATGTGTTTTGATGTATGGACATGAATTTGACGCTGTCCTTTGTGTTGTGTTACTTTATTTTTAACACCTCAGTCCATTAATTTTTCCTGGTACCAGACCCAAGATCTGCTTACTGTCATCCAAAAAGCAATTCCCTCTGCACAACAAAGTTCTTCATTTCCATCCAATCCAGTTTTAGCAGCACCTTTTAGGAAGAATAGCTGTTGTCAGCGAGACTGCGTATGTACTACTGCTGCTCGCACTGAAATGAGACTGAAAGCTGATTATACATAATCCATCAGTGATTAATCAACATTAGCCCACTAAAGTTTGCATTCAAGTCATTGTATTTCCCATTTAGGGCCAGTGCAGGAGCAGATGGCTGCACTCATGCTGACAATATTAATCAAACTTCCTCACTATTATGTAAGGAAAACATCTCATATGATTAGGGGATTAAAATGTGAGAACAGCACAGATATACGTAATGTTGTTAATTTTTATAATTGATTTTTATTAAAGCGAAGATTAAACCTTGCAAACTTTTTCCATACTAATAACTATTCATGACATTTAGTTGGGGGTTGGTAGTTACAATTATATTAATATCCTTTTCCCTAAATGAACCTCTTAAGAAATAAAATCCTAACTTTTTTGAATTTCAAATTTCACACTGCAGTATAAGGACTTCAGCAGCCAGCACAATTTGAAATCTTGCTGGTTTAAGATGTTTTTGTTACACTCCAACTCTTTACTATCGTGTGTGAACCAAAGTGTCCTTTCCAGTAAATCAGCGCGGGGTGACAGCAAATGAGAAGTCATGAGGGCAGGAGCCGCTGCTTAGTGGTGATTGGGTAACATGAATGCTGCCCAATGCAGTCATTATCCTGCTTCCCAGACAGATGACGCTGCGGTGAATGGGGGACAGGGGAGAGAAGATCACCCAGATACCGAATTCATATTGAGTTGAGGAAAGAGGCTTGGATGGAGGTAGGATAAAATAACAGTGCTGTAAGAGTGAGGTGCACTCTTCTTTGCATAGGTAAATCTTATGTGCCAGAAACCAAATATAAAAATATTCATTTGAAACCATCAATTGATGGTTGCACTATGACTGAGTGTATTATATTGTGCAGAGCCAAAAGATTGAAGGTTCACATTTCTGCCTCACCCATTAGTGTGTTTCAATGGCAGTGAGGCAGTACAGGCGGACAGCATTATGTACCAGTACATCGACTGGAAAAGCATAACAAAGAGTCAGAAGGTTTGGTGTAGCCTTGAACGTTTTGCAGTCACAGACAAAAGAGAATGTCAGGAACGATAGAAGAGTTTGTTTTTTTTTTCCCCTCCTCTATTGAGATAAGGAGCAGTTTGACAGAGTCACATTGCCAAATACAACAGATCCCCCAGAGGCTGCAATTAGTTGTGTGATGTGTCTGAATATAATCAAGGCTAACCTGATGAGTCAATTTGTAACGTGTCACCTAAGAATATTCCCATCCTCCTCATGTCTTTAAAGGAGAAATTGTGCAGTCATGTGCGATTATACGAGGTTACAGTCAGGCAAGTGTTGTGGTTGAAAACACAAAGCTCCACTTGATGGAGAGCCACTCAGAGGTTGATGCTGCTACCACCTAAATGGAGAAAATACTTGAACTCGTGTGTACGCGTTTGTGTGTGTGTGTGTGTGTGTGTGTGTGTGTGTGTGTGTGTGT
>BJFM01000488.1:121678-132604 GCA_016586285.1 Arothron firmamentum | reverse complement strand
GAGGAAAATTTAACAATACAATTTAAAGCCAACATAAGTTTAAGCAAAAGAAAAAAAATGTTGTACGTTTTGTTGAACAGACTAACAGTGTTTCTTTTGCACCAATCAATTCATTACTTCTGCTGAACGCAGCCTTTCGTCTGGAAAGCCCTGAGCTATGTGGCTTTGGTTTTGTACTCTACCTCCAGCAGGTGAAAGCAGCAGCCAAAAAGGAGTCATGTTCACTCCTACTCTTTCCCCCCGAAGCTCAGCGCTCACCAACGCCACTGGATTATGCAAATTGTCTTCTCATGCACCTCTGAGCATCGAAAGACACATATTTGGCATGAAAGAGATTCTTTATCTTTTGTTTGTGGCTTTAGTGAGGAAGCAGCGGCGTCTGCACTGCTTTGTTTGTTTGCGGCCTGAGGTTTGAAGCCACTTCCATTCCGTCATCCTTGTCACAGGTGCTGCCTTTCAAATGTTTCTAAAAAAAAAGGAGATGAGATTCTGGGACCTTTGCCCTGCTAGATGCTGCAAACACAGCAGCCACAGCCGTCGCCTGCCTTTAAACAGTGGAATCAGACCCTGTCCATGCAGAAAGTCTCTTTATTTTCACCATCTCGCTGCCGTCAATCATCTGTCCTGCTTATCCACCTCCCTCGCCTTTCACCCGTCTCTAACAACTCCAAATCATGGCATTTTGGCGTGCGTCATCGCACATTTCAGCACAACCAACACATTTGAGTGCAGATAACAAAGTCATGATGATTTGTCAGGACCATTTTGTGTTGGAAATCTGTCACTCACATCTGCTCCACCATTGTGGAACACAAAAGAGAACCGTCATGTTGGTTGGGATGTTCATGCAAGTCAAATTTGTAGTGAAGTCACACTGATCTGTGGGGAATATTACATTTATAATAATTGTCGTCTAACATGAAGCCTCATTAGTGAAAAGTTGCATTCTTAATTAAATAAATCATCAAAACCGCCAAATAGACAGAAAGGCAGAAAGAGGGTAATGTTAGAAATAAAACAGGAATAAGAGGTGTAAAACACACGGTTATTTTGTGTTGCAAGCCCTTGGGACAGAACTATTTTATGCCATTAAGTCCATTTGCTGTGATCCAATATTTGTAAAGTACTGCAGGAAACCTGCATGTAGTAATAGAGCTCTGCACAAATGCATTCTACAGTGTTACATGCTGGAAAAGTCAAAGGCAATATAACTGGCCAAATAATGGTTATGGAATAGTCGTCACACATGCCCAATCTACACTGCTCAAAAATATAAAAGGAAACTAAAATCACCCATCCCATATCTCACTGAATACACTGAGTACATGTTGTTAATAATGTGAGAATAAGCGAGGAGTGGATTCAGACTCAGACTCAACGTTGATCTGACAGTCCACACAGGAGGCAAAATCGGGTCCAAATGCAGACCGACCAAACAGATGGACTTTTAACTATTGATGGCGTGCAAGAAGGACACGCGGAGCAGATAAATGAAATCTCAGAAAAGCAGGAGACGAAAAGCAGACAACGTGATGGAACACACAAAGGAAATATGGACAGAAATGGTAGCTTTTGTCCAGCCAATTACAGGGGCAGATAGTCTGAGTAAACATCGCAAGAGCTGCTGGTGCCACGCTGGTATTACTGTAATAATGTTACTTATCAAATTGCCTCCTTCTTCCCTGTGTAGCACGTCATTCTGTGTGCACAGAATCTGAAACCAGTGCAGATAATTGGAACTCGGTACTCATTGAACCGCATTAATAACAGTAATTTAAACACTGTGGCATGTCAAACAGTTGAGAACCTTTGACAGTCCGGCTGCAGTGTTTCATATCTCGTTTGTGTGGATTTTAGTTAAGGTTAAGAGGAGAACCCCAGAGATTAGTGTTAGGAGAACAAAGATTTAGCCTCTCCTTTCAGTTTCTCTTGAATCAACATTTAATAACTAAGATGCACACCAAAGTTGTCTTCTCAACACAAAGGTTCGTGCTTCGGACTAGAAAATAGTAGAAAACTAGAAAATAGAAGGAGCTCCCCTGGTGTCTTTGTTTCTTTCCTGTACATCTCAGCATCGCTGCATCCGAGCCACACTTGTCTGTCATGCTGTCACCTTATTCCATCTTTATGAAGAACTGTAAACAACTGTTGGTGTAATTTGCCTTTTACGTGTTATGGTGTAATCTTGTAGAAGAGCAACTCTCTCTCTGCACAGCCGTCAAAAAAAAAAAGCCAGCGAGGCACCAAACACAGGCACCCGCATGACCAGCTGGCCTGCCAGTCAGCAGCACAGCCGGGCAGGCAGACTTTACATGACGTTCTGGGCTGATTGCTCACCCTTGCTGCCCGTGTCAGGATCAGCCATTGTGGCCAGAGCAGAGTGGATGGGCTCAGAGCCGGAGAGGGTGCTGAATAAAACACCCCTGGTAAGCAACAAGAGGCTGGAGTGTATTCTGAATTGTGCAGTATTTACAGGAGGCTGGCACATCACCGACAACACACGGACAAGCGCGCAAAGTCACACACGTAAACAGAAACGACAGTCGACACCGGGCAAACACACGAGAAAACAAGCACTGCTGCTTCCCTCTCCATCCCCTCCCTCCTCCCTCCTCCTTCCTCTCTCCTCCCTGCTCCCCCATCCCCGCTCCTTCCTCTCTCCTCTTTCCTTACAAAAGTGGCGAGCAGCACGGCTGGACTCCGGCCCTGTTGGAGTGGTCAGCAGTAACAGGATTAGCCGGGAGAGAGCGTGACGACACGCCAGTTTACCGCCGAGCGCTGTCATTATTGAAACACATTACACACTCAAAATGGAGCTGCTGGAGCCAAACTACTGTCGACTTAATTACTTGCGGAACACTTTACAGCCGCGGCGCATTTTAATAATTTGCTCCTGTTCTCACCACTTTCTCCTTCACCCACTGGTTTTAGAAAAAGTCGGCATGGGTTTCACTCCACAGCTTTTTTACGTCTACGTTTTATGCAGTTAACACTGTTTTATAGACAACTAAGTGTGCCAGCTGCACACTTAGGAGGACAGGAAGCCTAGAGAGCAGCAACTTTTAAAAAGCACTTGGCGTTTTCAGAACATAGACACTGAAAACACACACACACACACACACACACACACACACACACATCCTTGTACGCCAACTTTACAACCATGTCTCAAACAGACCTTAACGTGTGAGGACCAGCCAAAATGCCCTCACATCCCAAAAATGCACCAACTTTGCTAGTAGAATGAATGTTTTGGTACTCAGCATGTAGCAAGTACAAGAACACACACACATTCACACACTTCATACTGAATGGTTGCTCTCCATGGTTAACTTTCACAGCAGCCCCCCTCGGCCTGTGTGACTTAACTCAATGAATAATGCATAGGCTCATATATTGCTGCGCCGCAAAGCCCAGAACTGTCAAGAGCATCCGTGGATTCTCAATGACGCTCTCGAATGGTTATGTAGGTATGTCAAGTATCCGCTGGAGAGCCTGGACAGTTCAAGTCCAGGTTGCTGGGACTGTATTTCCAGTGTGTGTAACTCTGCATGAATGTAGGATTATAAAAGGAGGAGTTGAAAAAAGAGAAAGATGGAAGTGTGAACACAGAACATGGGGGGACTGCTTTTAAATCACAGTCATATATGATATGCATGAGTACACGTGCAGGGAAATTGTCAGGGTAGGTTAGCTGCACATTCTCTCATTTGCATTATATATAGCCTACATGGTGTATACGGGTGTCAACCCTCAAGAACAGAGGAATAACAGTGCTACATAAACTTAATGTGATGTTTCCAAATCAATTTTTTTTTCTGCTGTAGGAAAATGCAGCTAAAGACTAAAAAACAATGTCCCCACATAACTACTAAATGAAATTGTACCATGTCATACATCTAAACTAAAGGAAATAAAGACAGAATCTCCCCTTTCCCATAAGGCAGCTCAGTGGGGCACTTGTGGTGAGGCTGCTGTATCTCATTTTAAGAAGTGCATTTATCTGCTTTAGGGGCCTCACTGGATGAGATAAATGATATCACCTGCAGTCAGAAAGAAAATCAAATAGATTATGTTCTTAGCGTGTTGCAGTGCAGGTGGCGCAGGGGCCTTGGCCGCTTGTGCATTCATGCAATCAGTGAAGTGGCTGTTTGAAAGGCTGTCTCCTCGGCTTCACTTTGCTTTTGTTTCCCACGCGGGTACGTGGCAAAACACAAACAGGCACACAGCCGCGGGTCTGTGTGTTACATATTTGAATGCACTATGATTTAAAGATGGAAAAACAGAATAGAAACAAAACATCTGTGTAGATAGACCTGCAGAACAAAACACCTTCCTTGTAACACGAGAAAAACGTAGTTCACACGACTATTTATGGAGAGTGTGAGAAAAATTCTGATAACTCAAAAGTCGGTGTAGAACAGGAGGGCGTTTACCAGACAGAGCAGAGAGCAGCTTTGGATTAACAGGTTTGTTTGCAGACTTACCATTTGTTGACTGAATGTCCAGAGGAAGGGAGAGAATCCAAAATCAGGCAGAACGTCCACAAACCAAACACCAGGAGCACCAATGGTTGGACACAGCTGAGGCACAGGTGGGAAAACTGGAGGGAAAAGTCCGACAAGACAAGACAGAATAATGTCATCAATATCCATCGAATAATTCACCAGGTTTGTTTCCAACAATAACAAGTGGGATCCATGTAATCCGCTATAAACTCATTATTCTCAGCGGAGAGCTTATATGAACATACTGGGTAGTAGATGTTCTGGAACAGGGGTGGCCAATCCAGTCCTACCAGAGCCCCTATCCAGCAGGTTTTCCATCCTACTGGGTAGACAATAGGTTTCACCTGGAAGTCGTTACCTTGGTGACAGCAGTTGTCTATCTGGTGGCTCCAGGGGAAAACTGTTGTCTAGCCGGTAGGATGGAAAAGCTGCTGGATAGGGGCTCTCGTAGGACTGGGTTGGCCACCCCTGTTCTGGAACATGCTTTTCAGTCCCAATCTGTTCAGATATCAGTTTCCATTTTGCTTTGGTGTCTAAAGTGAACAGAACGTTCACCGGCAGTCAGTTGCAAAGTTTGTAATTGGCAATCAATTATTCACGGGTCTGTTTTAGTGGGAAGGTGGATTTAATCATCTGGTGTCATCTCCTATTTTCTTTAAAAGGTGGAGTTCCTCTGAGGATTAATCTTCCTCGTGATGCTTCTGCCTTCGTCTCTTGGCCAACTCCTGCTAATTGCTTTGGGAGAATTGCACATCTCTGCAGGAGGAGGTGGGATGGTGCATGTTTTTATCAGAAAGATGCAGACTGCGGCCAATTAATTCAGTGCTTTATTTGTGCCACAACTCATTTTAAAATCAAAGATACAGAAATTCATTCCTTTTGAGAATGTCTGAATGCCAGGTTACTTTTTTTTTTTTTTTTTTTTTTTTTTGGATGTTAATTTGGACAACAGACTTCATTTTCAAGTCAATCTAGATCACATCCCACTTTAATGTGCTTTTCTTTTTATATGGCACAGAAGCTGTCTGCAAATACCAGCAACACACAGTTCTTAAGGGGAAAAAAAAAATAGGTGTGAAGTTCCAGGTGAGGAACAAGATCTGTGACTGAGGCGCAAACAAGGCTCGGAAAAGAAAAACTTGGAATTAGTCCGTTACACTAATACGGCTTCATTTCTCAGCGTTCTTTTTGGGCTGCTGAAGACAAGCGGACGCAGATGAGCAGACCGGCCTGAGTGAAAAGTTTAATTCTGTTTTAATGTCATCAGTCGGAATATTCAGCAGACGATCACACTGACTTTCATGATGGTATGCATTGATGTCGATCAGCACTTTTCTTCAGTATCAGCCCCTTTGGGCCCACCCTGATTGCACAGATGGTCTATCAGGAAGCTGATGATGTGCTAGTCACCGTGGCGCACCGAAACGACGGGACTGAAGGTATAATCAGTGTTGAACAACTGAGGGTGTTTATTACTGAGGTACCATGCTGGGCTGAGATCTATAAATTCACTCCATCAAATAAACAGAGCAGAAACTGTGGACCTGCAGCATATCTTGAACCATTTTTTAACCGCTCTTATTCCAATTTCATTTTAAATTGTCAAGTGCTTGGCAAAATGATTGACAGCACGTTTCAATGAAAGCGTCCTTCACAAACATGTATGATGTGTTTTTCCCATGCTCCTCACCGATGACTACGATATGTAAACATTTAAAAAGCACGCTTCACTCGTGTTCGAAACAGTATCTCACCGCTCGCCTTTCGGTGAGCTCCCCTCCTCTTACCACCTTCATCATTTGGCTCTGATCATCTCTTTGAAGCTCTGCCTCAAAGAGTGGCTTCAAAGCACCATCTCTGATGCTAACATGTTGCTCCTTATGTGAGGAAAATAGCAATAGATTGCTGCCGCTGCTGTTATGATTTCACTGAGGCAGTATTGAATGACTGAGGCTGAATTTACAATTAGTTTTACTGGGGAAAATCATTAGTGTTTGATTTGTTCAGCCTTTGTGTTTCACTGTGGTACAAATCTTGCATATAAATTAGTTTTAACATATTCTCACATTGGGGTGCATGTCTGTGTGGGGCTATTTAGGTGTTGGTAGTGGTGTGCAATCAGCCAATCGGAAGTGTCTCTTCTGTCGGTATGTGTTAATTTTGCTTGATAGAATGTTTACAAATCCAGATTAAGTAGCCATAATTCTGGTGTTACCTGACACAACCATAATTAAACTCCTGTTTTAACATTTTGCTGCACTCTAGGTGTCCGACGGCAGGCCGGTCACACCTATAGGAGTGACAAAATGAAAAATGACTCTGCACACCAGCGTCGTGGCTGTTGACAGGGTATCATCTCTGGTTACAGGAGGTGAAGCCACAGGAGACGACTAAGCACAGTTTCTGCTCTGCGTAGTCCGCCGCTACCTGCTGGGTGTTGGGCGTCATCCAGGCAGCTGTCTCCTGATATCAGGTCACTGACAAGAAAAGCACTCAGCAGGGGCTGGTAAATTAGTCTGCAAGTTTTCATACTTTGTTGGTGCAGATATGCATTTGTGTAGACACTGCCTCCGTTCAGTGCCTCTGTCCAAGTTTTATGTTCCTGGATCTGTTGCTGGTCATTAACTTGAAGCCCAGTGCTGGTTTCTGTGCCATTGTGCTCCATTTCTCCTTAAAGGGATCCAACTATGTGCAGTTGTCTGGTTTAAATTTTGAAGCTTATGATTGTATGTGAAGAATATTTATTTTAATGGCACTTTATGTCAACATAAATGAATGAAACAGCATTTCATTAAAACACCCCTTTCATAATAGATAAAATCATTGTACAAAGTGCTATATAATCGAATAATTGATCGAGTATGTTGCGCCATCCTTTTCCTTGTGCTCATCACTAGTCCCATTCTGTGAGAGAAGCTCACCTGTCAATGTGTCAAGATTGCCAGACGATATGGAGAATTTAATAAATTGTACCTTTACTCATGTTACTTGACAGCCAGGCTATACTTGAATGTCAAGATAATTGGCAAAAGAACTGTGATGCAAATGCAAAGGAGAAGATGCACTCTGACACACTAAATGATGGAAAGTGAGTGAAAAATCCTTAAATGTGGTGTGTAATAAATGTGTGCATGCGGTAAGTTTAGCACTGATGCTAATGTGTTAGCACATGAAGATTGATAGGTACTCCTTTCGAACCGTCTGTGATGATCTGCCACGCTGGGATGGTTGTCACTTAGCTGACTGTCTCCTACTGCCTGGAGACATTAACTACATGCAGACAGGCAGATGGATGACAGCGCAGGCATCCCAGTGAGCACTCCAGTAAACCAGTTCATGGTGATAAATGACTGGGTGGGGATCATGCACAGTTAGAAACTGAATAATCACATATTAGTCTCAGATCAAGGAGGTTTAATGGTCTGTATTCAGACTCATCATTCTTCAGTCGCTCAAAATTTTCTTTAAATCTGTTATTTATTCTGTTATTACGAACAGACGTTATGTTAGCTTAAGGAACATATATATGAAATAATTTTACACTGTGTTTGCATGAGCATGTGTGTGTTTGTCCTCGCCACATACTGATTACAAAATACTCATTCTATGAGCAAAATGAGGACTTTTTTTGGGAAGTAAGGACATTTTGGTTGGTCCTCACAACTTCGACGGCCTGTTTGAGGATTAAGTCTTGGTTCTAAGGGCGAGGTTAGAATTGGGTTCGGGTCATGTTACGGGTCGGGGGTAAGTAGGGATGGTTCGGGTTAGGGGCTGTGGTAAACATAATGCCAATGGAAGTCCTCACAAAGACAGAAGCACAAGGATATGTGTGGCTTTTGGGCTTCTCTCTGTTTAATTTTGCTGTGTGTATGAGCTGAGTGTGAGCTCAACATGTAAATAAAAGTGTGTTCTTCATTCTAAAACAAGGTTGGGCTCATAACTAATTCAGCCGCAGTTTAACTTTGGTTATTACATTTGAAATTATTGTGAATTAATTATGAGCCAAATCTCAGTTCAAACTAAATATTTTTTGTGAGAAGGTGTCATTTGGAATCATTTGGACTCTTAACACTGGTTTTGTGTTCTGTGGCACATTTAAGTCATGTTACTGGACATAGGCCTCTTTATTTCCATGCTACATTATTAAAGTGTATTCATGCAAACAACTATCAACTCTATACACAAATTAGAAAATCTTTCAGTGTTTTTGTTTGTTCATTTAGGCTGAACTCCAAAAAAATACCTTTTCTTATAAAGATATTTTACTATATTTTAATAGTGACCAATATTAATTTTCCTTTTTTCACCTTGTATGCCGGTGCTCTTCTTTCTGGATATCTCTAGTTTGTGAATGTTTTTATTGTTTATTTGCTTGTTTTCTCAGTTTTTATACTTTGGTTGCATCATTTGTCCTTCAGGCGAGCATGTCTGCAGGTCGTTGGATGACTCCTGTTCAGCAAGAGGCCTGAGGTTAAAAAAATGCCTCCATGCTGCATTCTCACTGTAGGCGATTAATTTAAAAGGGAGAAAATGATTGAAATGCTCCCATGTTGTTTGCTCTCAGGGCATATTTCCTTCTTGTTCCCTTTGCACTGCCGCTCACTCGATGTATTTTTATAGAGCCCCTGGAAGGTTCAGATGTCACCAATAACAGAATAGGAGAAAAAATTCAGTAAAGTGGGTCCAGAGATTATGATCACATTTTGTTATTACATTCATATCTGTATCCTCCGTAAACGTAATGTTTCCTTTGCATGGTAACAATATAATATTTGATATTTAGTCAATTCAACTGGAAGAGGGGGTTCTCGTCTTCTATTGGGCACATGAACAGGAAGAAGAGGATGTTTTTTTTCAGAGTGGCTTTTTTTTTTTTTTTTAAAGGGAGAGAACCATTAAGAGCAAAGGGGCAATTAAAGTGATCAAAACTGTGTGCGTATTGACCATTAGCAGGAGAAGTATTGGAAGTGTCTGTCGAACAGGTTTCTGAGAATTTGGTGGAGAAGCTGTGTCAAATATGCAGAGGGAAAAACACAAGTGGGAGAGAGCAGGAAGCAGCTGTGCAAACATCACTGTAAGGCCACTTTAGAAAGAGCCATTTCATTAATGTGAAGGATTAATAAAGCCTGGAATTATGAACAATTCATATCACAACCATACAATTTATTTAATAATTTACCAGCACAACTGACAGGATGCTGGTGGCAACAACAGGGCAGTTTCTGAATCTTTCTGTACTGGTGATCCATTTCATCAAACTCTAAAATACTTAAATATTGGAGGTGGTCAAAACAAAGCTGGAGCCATTTTTCCTTGAATGTGGCTGTCTGGTAAAAGGGCCCCGTGCTAGCTGGGCTTGCAATGAAAAGTTTTTTTGGGCGTGACTCATCATCGCCAGTAGGGGCTGGTAAACGACAGCATGCACTTTGACCAGCTCATGGCCCCGGTCGCCAGAGTAAATCACGTTTCATTATTTCATTAGAGAAGGTCAGAGCTAATTTGGGACAGTTTGGTATGAGTGAGGAGCTTGGGATGAACTGGGATGGTGGTGGTGGAAAGGGTGAGAGGAGGGGTTGCTATGCTGGTGCTAGCTGGAGCTGCTGGATCTTTATGGTAAAGATCTCCAGCTGAGATTTGCAGATAAAAAGATAGAAGATAAAAACTGAGTGAAAGTATGACCTTGCCATTCCCAGAGAAGATAAATACGCTTCACTTTTTTTTTTATATAATAAAATCTCTCTCACAGTTACAGTGCTGTTGCGGCTCATAGGAGGTGAGGTTACAGAATAAAACTCAGAAAGTCAGAAATGAATCCAGAAAAACGTAAAGAAATAGCTCCAACTACAACTGAAAGGAAAATAAATTTAAAGAAACAGAAAATAGATATGTGACAGCTTTTTGCCAGCTTGGTGCTGGGAGTTTGCGTAGTTGGCAAACAGCAAAACAGTTTTAGTTTCTGCAGCTGATTAAAGGGAGATGCAATTAGTTTTTCATGCACAGTGAAGTAATCCCATGTGGAGCAAAATATATTTAAACTCAGAGAGTTGGTGTTTAGTGCTTGAGTTTCATAGCATTTAACGCAAACTTTAGAAAGTGTTTGTAAAAAGCAGCTGTTCAGAGACAGATTTACACTCTTTAACATGTTGTGGTTGGTTGTGCAGTCAGACTGTGTGGTCCCTCACTGGAGAGATGCTCAGCTTCACCAATGTTCACCTAAGTAGCAGAACACACACCTCAGGAGTCCAGGCCCACACGGACGACTTTAAACATCATCCCTATCTCAGAATGCTGTTTCCCGACGCTTCTCACCTGTGGCTGCTCTTCTCACCCTCGCACCTGCCGCTCCTCAGCACAATCATCACTTCCATCCACCACCCATCCTCCTCTCCTGCACAAGCTGTTAGTTCCCCCCCCCCCC
>BJFM01000488.1:79517-121633 GCA_016586285.1 Arothron firmamentum | reverse complement strand
CAAGCTCCATTTCCCCTGACAGTAGCTCACAGCAGGCTTTTTGTAGCAGTGTCGGGCTTATCAACAAGAAAATATTGCTAACAGTGTCTCACTGTTTCCAATTGTCACTTGTCTTCACCTGCTCCTGCTGAACCAAAATCCATGAAACACTTTGCCTGTTTGATTGCTTGAGAAGCAGCCCTTCCTCAGTGATAGCACAGTTAATTGGAGTCATTTGCTTCGAGCTGTTTTTGTAGTGCCTGTTTCAGTCAAGTGGAACATAGTGTCGTTAAACTGAGTGTCTTGGCTCTTCCTCCACAGAAAACACAGACCGGCCTATTATTTAAAGGAGAAAGTGGGAGAATTTGGGGTTTGTGGAAGGAAAGATGTGTTAACACCATATTTTAACATATCATATAATTGCCTCATGCAGACTAACAAGGCACTCTGTTTTCTACTGGTACTAGATATCCTCACATCCATGAAAAGATTCTAATAATAAACACAGATGGACCAATCAGTGCCTCCGTTGCATCTCAACCGAAAAACAAAATGCCGTGTACTGTATTGAAATATTTAGGCAGATTTAAATGAGGCCTGATAGGACTTTTAATTATGCAAAAAAGAAAATATAGTCTGCAAGCTTTATCACAAAGCATAAATGATGAGTTTCAGAGTTAACACATTTTCAAGAGTGAATTCCTCACATAAATTAGACACCTTCACGGAGGATGCAAGTGTTCCTGCAGTGCATCACTTAGAGAAGCATGAGTGAAGTTCTCATTCTCAATATGTGACTAGACTAGCATCAAGCCATCAGCCATGAATGCTGAGACGAAAGACCAAGACCAAGATGCCAAGGGACACCCTTACTGATGTCTGTCTAACAGGTTTTACAGAAAAGCACCCTGTTTGCATGACTCCTCGAAATCCTATCTTACACTTTTCATGTTCCATTCTCATCTAATTTTGGGTTAATTTCGGCATTACTAAGCACCACTTGGCAAACAGTACAATGTTGCCCCCTACTACCAGCATTAGTGTAATAAACACACATTACTTATTTTGTAAATGTAGTAGCCAAAAGCACTGAAAACTTGGGTGAAAGGCTAGTTCATGAATCCAGTTAAACTTTGGGGAAGCAGGAAGACATCTGCATGCACAAGATGGGCCGAGGCGGTCTGATCAGTACTGAGACAAGAGAGGGCAGCTCAAAGCTAATGCTGTGTGATGTCCAGCTGCTGGCTCAAATCTGCTGCCGCCATCTGTTTGGCCTTGGTCGTTTAAAATGTTCTCATTCTGACACCAAAGAAGAAGTGTGTTTGTAAATTGCACATACAGGTTTCCAAAGCCTTCTGGTGAGTCTCCGGGGATCTTGCAGCTAAGTGAGGTAAACAGCTGACAAAAATGCTTTCTGTTAGAGTAAAGTGCCAATAAATTGTTGTGACACATTGGTCATGGATGGATCAGTGGCTCAACGCAGCCTGATCTAAGTTTGATAAATGTTTTGCATTTAGCAAAGGTCAAATGTCTCTATTCTCTAAAATGAGAGTCCTTTCCTCCAGAATTCATCCAGAATTAACCCACTTAGTAAGAAGTATGGAACTACCTGCAAATCATATTGATAGCTGAAGATTACTTTTAAAGATCCCGTCCTAGAAAGTTCACAAAATTGGCTGATTTATCTCGAGTATTATGGATTTTTAATGTGAAGATTTTAATTTCTGACTGTAACGTGAGCTAATTTCTGTCACATCTGTCCTTTTACACAGTGCTGTGACAATGAAATATACATCTCAGTTACATGACAGCCAAAAGTCAAACTTAATTTTCCTCTTTAATTAATTGCATTCCGATTGCATGACAATCTAATTGACCTCTGCTCAACCCAAATAGAGATAATAAAAGTCTGAAAGATGCTTTCAAATAAATAACACAGGTGTTTGCAATTCAGTATTCAGAATTCGCTTCTGAATACTGGAGTACAGGAGTGAGTGTACCCATCTGAAATTCAAATAGAAAACCCTTTCATACACTCAGAGATCCATAATTCTGTTTTTTCCATTAAATTATGAGGTCTTGTGACAGATATACTGTATGTCTGATGTCAGACTGTGACTTCATGCATTCCTAACATTTTGCCCGGAAACATGATCTGAACATTGTAAAATTACTGTAACGGAACACTCAAATATCTGTTTATGGCAAAGATAAAGACAGAATATGATGCATGCATACATGATGCAAAACAAACAAATGTATATGTGTATTTGAGAGTGGTTCTCCTCATTTGCCACTTTCCAGGGCAATGGAGCATACATAATTCCTACTATTTTCACTACTAATTATAGAGCTGTTGGCATTTGCTTCTTTCATCATCTTTTTTTTTTTTTTTACTTTTTGTATGTCCCGGAGGCGGAGATTTTTTTTTTTTTTTTTAAAGAAAGACTCACCAGAGTCTTTAAAGATGCTTCTTGAACATCTGCACATTGCACAGGCAATTTGAGATAGGTCTCCCACAGGGAAGCAATATGGATCAGGCCTGATGAAAACATGGAGTGGATCTCAAGATGGAAAAGCACTGATTTGATCTATTAAATACAACTTTTATTTTATGACTACACTTCCTCAAGCGCCTTTTACATCCCCAACTGTGAACATCTGCAACGCAACTGTTTAAAAAAAATGCTTCCTGATTTCTTTTCTTCCTGTCTTTCTTTCTTACACCTCACAGCTGTAATGTGTGATCAGCGCGCTGAAAGAGGCTTCCTATCTTGCATTGCTGGTCCTTACCAACTCCATCTACTGAAAGTGAAAGGTTGACTGCTGCTGGAGCTAAATAAGACTTCATGCTCTTGTTTTTCCATGAGGTTTTTTTTCCCCCTCCCTGTCATGTTTTTCTGTGTCTCTCTCTTTCCACCTTCCTCTCAGCACCGCAACACCCTAAACACGCATGTGCACAGAACGAAAAGCCCCGGAGGAACTTCTCAGATGCACAGATGGCATGAAATTAAACCAAAAATCAAATTAAATGAGAACAAATTAAGAAAATAAGTTTGTTTCCAACCAAGCACCATGTGATAGCAGGTGGCTGCAGCCTCAGTGTGAAGTTGGTGTCAGCTATTGTATTAATTAGTCTTTCAGAGAGTGAGCCACCCTCTTCTTACATTTTTTTTTAACAATGGAATAAATAAATAAATAAATAAAACTATTTTTTGTCTTAAAAAATGGATACTTGTACACAAGGATCAAAAGAAAGGGATGTGTTTCTCCACATCTGTCCATCTGTACATGCTACACAAAGCAGGAGAATGTCTAAACATGGATTAGTTCTGATTCCACCGCAGTGAAAATACAACAGCAAAGTAGAGTTTTTAAAGTTCTTGTTGAAAATACAGCTTAGGTTTTAAAGGAAAAGATGAGGCAGACATTGAGGAATGCATCTCCTCTATTATGATTAACTAACTGATAACACCCCCAACACCACCTCCTGGCAGCTCCACAATCTTCTGCTGCTATTTAGATGAAAAATGTTCTGTTTAAAAAGGTATTTCTTTACTTTTTCATGAAAAATGCATGAACATTAATGCTTCCAGCTTAATCTGCATGACTTCCTCTTCAGAGTAATGCTCCTTTTACTCATTGTCACTGATTAATTTATCGCAGGTGGCCTTTTCTCCTGTAAACATTTCTTCATTACTTTGCCTCAATAACGGTCATGATTTTTATTAATTTTTGTCCAACAGCTTTGATAATACTCGTGGCTTTTCTGTTAGATTAGGGAGGGGAGGATAGTTGCCTAAAGGGCTGCAGTACATGTTGCTGATATCCACCTTTTTTCTGTTCTGGAGGTCTTTGGGTGATATAAACACTGCTGCCACAGACGTGAAAAGGCCCACTTATCCCGTCTGCTTGGCAGCAGCTCTCCATCAACTCTAAATGTATGCTGAAGGAACTTTTCACACATCATCTCTGAAGCCTTTCTATTTTATGTTCACGCTGATTTTCGTCTCTTATGCTCATTATAAAAATAATACTTATTCTTTGTTCATACAGATAAGTTAGATAAGAACATTTTCTTATTTGCAACAACAACAACTATGGACCAACCTTACCTGTATAACACAGGATAACATCATTATTGACAAACTACCATAGAACTCACAGAAATGTGGGTTTTATTTAAATGTTGCAACAGAATCATTTACAGGCAAACACACAGACTGATCTGTTGTACACGTCTGGGAACTGCACACTGCAAGCTCCAATCTTCTGCCATGAGCATCTAAGAAGTTCCAAAGTATCGGCTAAAGGAACAGTGAATCCCTCATTTATTTTTTTCCCAACCCAAACTGGCAACCATTCAGTCAGTGAACCCCCAGTCCTCCCGGATGTGACTAAATCCTTTCCCAGCGTTACAGTTGCAACTGCAGTTCAGTCTAAACCTGCTGTGGCCACTGAGCAGCTCCACTGAAGCACGCCGGGGTTAATTGCCGATTTCAAGGACATCTTGACCAAAGCTGCTCAGCTAAGCTACGGCTCTGTCTGTTTGTGGTTTGATAAAATTACAGAGGATAATTCACAGAACTAGCAGGCATCTAGAGCAAGCGGCGGGAGCAAAAGAGTCCTGTGATGAAATCCAAAAGAAGGCCAGACGATTGGTGTCTAAGTGCTTTACAGTTTACCCTTGAAACCAGCGTTGACTCATAACACCAGCAAATTATGAGAATCTTCCAAAACATTTCAGGCATTCAATATCCAACCTGATCTTGTCTGCAAAAAATCACATTTGTTGCTTCATACAAACCCTAAATCCCCTGGTGCAGTCAAATATGCCCACATTTATGCAGCCACAATACCATTATTACTTGATGAACAATTTGAGTGTCATACAATGCTATATCCCCAAAGAAAAGGTACCCACGACGACAAGCAGAAGGAACACTTAGTGTCCTTTATAGTTTTTCCTTTCACAACATAAAATCTTTGAGACACATCTGCTTTCATCCTTGATAAGAAGTAATGGGCCGTTCAGCAGGTTACTATGAACCTTCAGGATACCTGAAAATGAAAGACTACCATCATCATGCTCTACAATTCAGTCCATTAGGTCCAGCCATTTCTTTCATTTACGCGTTATGATCTCTGACAGCTTCTGTGGATGAATATGCATGGAGTTTCGGCCGGGTATATGTTGAGGGATGGTGCCGCTAACCAGTCAGCGGCAGTACAATGACCTGAACTAATGAACCATCCCAAGGAGCTGGCTGAAATTATCAGCGGTCCTGCTGCAAACATGACATGTTCTTCAATATTTGAAGCTTTTGTTTCCACTACGCTTTATATCCACTCAAGTATTTTGTGATATTAGAACATTAACCTCAAAAAAGTCAATACCAACATGGACAGTGTAAATGAGATCAGTGTTACCACGATCTTTTATGATCTTCTCCTACACAGTCATCTTAAATGGAATCTAGATGACTTTTATAGAACCTCTGAATGGCCTTCCACAGGTCCAGGTATGGAAATGGTTGTAAATCTACAGTAGAAGCATATGGTCAATGGTTTATTCACAGTTCCAGCTAATGAGGAAACATTTAATAGTCCTCATATGGTCTAGTCTAATGAGTCTCTTGCTAAAGCCTTAAAAGCATTCACTGTTCCGTGCAGACAGTTAACAAATACTATATAAAGAAACAGATTAGAAACAAATTAGCCAGCATATTCCAGCAGCACACAACGTCTTCCATTTATGCTCAGACTGAACCACATTGGCGTTGCAATTTCTAACTTGGACTTTGATTTTTTTGATTTTTTTTTTTTTATTAAATGACGGTATCGCTACAGTGAAATAAAGGTAAATCACATTTATCTTTATTATCTCTTTCTGCAAGATTTCATTTATCTATTACACGTATGACAAAATGATCTCAAAAGAGATAATCGCTTCATTACTTCAAAAGTAATTATCTTTGAGTACAAATTAGCAATAGACATTTGCAGAAAGGGTGCATAGATCTGTTCTGCATCGACATGCAGTTCTTTATCACATACTTTACTGTTGTCTCAGCTCTGCTTTCTCACCCTGAGTTGGTTGGTGATGTTGTTGCCCCTGACAACCTCTATCTTACTTGGGCACTTTTCTGTATATGCAAGCTTGAAATGATCAAAGTTGTCATCACCCTTTAGAAAATATTGTACGTAGGCAGATTTAGTCATCTGAATCTTGACAGCCAAAGGATGAGGTGGGGATTAACAGAGAATACATTGTTTTTAATAATTTTCACACACAAATTCACATTTTCACAGCTTGTCTGTTTTAAACAGGAGATTCCTCACCCTCTCCCTTATGAATGATATCTGGTGCGTACCGCAGCTTAAACTTTACAACCCCGAGATTTTTCTTTGTTTCCCATAACTTAAATTCTGCTAGAAAAAGAAAAAAAAAAAAAACTCCAGTGGAATAGTGGCCTGGGAAGGAGGTGGGATTTGGCAAAAGATGCAACTGATCTTTTTATTCCTGGAATAATTTGTATGGTTTGGCAACCGCAGCAGCAGCATCATCCCTTATCAATGTCTGCCAAAAGCCAAGCAGTGGCCTCATGGGTGCAAAATCTCTGTGAAATACTGTTTCTCATCACCCGCGAGAACGGAAAAAGAGCGGAGAAGAGGGAAAAAAGAAGGATCGTGTAAAGGCGGGGCAGAGAGGATGAGAAATAGCAAAAAAGACTGAGTCAAACTTTTGACTTCTTCAAAGGAAAGAGATCGTGTCAAGCCAAGAAAAAAGGAAAGAAAACTGGGCAGTAAAACAAGGGTTAGAAGGTATTACGATGGAAAGGTAGTATCTAGGTTTTACAGGGATAAAAGGCAGAATTCTGAGTACAAACATGGTTTACAAGAGCCTCCAGGAGAAGCCTTCAGCTCATTTTAAGTTAGAATGTAATATATATTCTCTTCAGGCGCAGATTTGTTTTCAACAAACCATTTTTGACCTTTTTTTCTCTTCTTTTTTTGCTTTAGTAAATGCAGGCCAAATTTACAGTCTAATTATATGAACTGATTAAGAAAATTCAGTTTGCTGTTGTTGGTCACCTGCATGTACCATTTCCTGCTGTATTTTAGTTGCCTGGCACACCAGGAGATAGCAGAGAAAATGAAACATTTGGAGACGCATGAAATAATACCCCTGCCCCTCTGTGCAGTGCATCACGAAGAGCCTCGCCAGCTTTAACAGTCCTGTCTCGCCAAATGCTAACATCCCCCTATCAGCATTCCTGAGGTGAAGAGTTTGTTTAAATCAGCTTATCTTTGAAGTCTATTCTCTTGATTCACAGCGGTTTAAGAGCTTTGAGTCCACCTGTCTCTCCTCAGGTAGACAGAAGGGAACGGGGCTGTCTTTCCACTGCAGATGTTAAACAATGGAGCAGTGTTCCTGTAACAACACACACACACACTATGCTGCAGTTTGGGACTTCATATCAGAAGATGTAGCGCTAAATATATTTGTACATTAAGCCAAAAGAGTGTTTAGTGTAAAAATATTAATGAATCTCTTATTGACATCAGCTTATCAAGCCAGGGTCCTGACATCTCAGACCAACGTCTATCCATCAGGGCTGCTGCAGCTGAGGTGAACGACAGCCAGTGTCGGTGTTTGGGATCACCACTGTGCTGTGGTTTAGGAGTCATCGCAGGGGCCAGGCTAAACACACTGACCTTTGAGTTTTGCTGTTAAATTGACTTCTGTTAAAGGGCACCACTCCTTAGATAAATGCCACGATGCACCGTGCCTCCTGTTTGTCCCACTGAGCGCGACCGTTTTTTGTTTTTTTTCCCCACCTTCTAAGTTTGCTATATCATTTGCCAAAATCCTTCTGCATACGAATGTCAAGTGGATTTCCAGGGCCTTAACACACCTCTCTTACATGCCGCAGTACTCTTTGGCACTGAACTTATTCTGCAGCATTGCACTCTTAGAAATAGTTTTTCTTCCTCGGAAACTTGTGGAAGGTTTAAACATATGTGACAGAATTACTCTGGAGGGAGGACTCAACCATGTGCAGTGCTGTAGTGCAAAAAAAGGAGTAATAAATCCTCATTTTTGTTTTCCATCTAATAAAAAGGCCAGTAACAGTTTCTTATGTGTTATCATCATATTAAATATCACCGTAAAAGAAATTACAGGTAAACAATAGCGGGCAATAAGGAGCTCGAAATTAAAACAGCAGTATACACACTGTGTCCTGTGCCCAGTTGCTGGACTGAAAGCACCAACTGGCCTGCTTTTCTAACACGAGACCTGATGGAGATAAAGTGTGCATTTGTACTACAACGGAGAACCTCAAACTGCATTTCTTAAACTGACCCATTGTTTTTATCTGCATCAGAACATGGCCACCGTTCCCTCTGTGGGTGTGCATAAGCTATTATCTGACTTAAACTTTTATAGCCATCCTGTTTGATTCATTAACAAAATCCCTATGCCATTACTAAAATATCTCACATCTCTCCAATCCACCAGTTGTTAATAAAAAATAATCCAGTGTGGTCATGAAAATTTCTTTAGAATTATCTCCATATTGTGAGAAATCACTTTGTTTTGTTCCGCGTGAAACTGGGCGCAGACGTAACACGCCGCCGGGCATACAGATCAGCATACATCAAAGAGATATTCACATTCAGTCCTTCCAAAAAACCTCTGGGAATTCATTCATAAAAGCCTCACGGCGACGCTTCAGTCCAGGCAGGGAATATTGGGGAAAAACCTGAGAAGGAAGACAGATGGCTGACAGAGACTGAGGCCAGACGGAGCCTTCTTGTAACCCTGCGCCGCCTGGAATCCGGTCTCAACCCCCCTTCTCCAAAGTGTTTCATCTCACGACTAACGTCGTCTCACATGGCGCCATTAGCGGCTGCGAGCCTATCGGCCACACTCCCACTTTAAATATTTAATTATGTCAAACACAGGCTCGTTACCACTGTCTGGTCTCACACATAGATGTGGGAAAGTCTACAGTATTCTATCTCTGCCTGGCGGTGAGAGCAGCGAGTCACAGCCAAAGCCTTTCCTGGTGGAAGGTGTGCAGAAAATCATCCCTTCTTTTTGCAGTACATGAAAAATGTTTTGTGTTTCAGCACGGCATGTGTATTAGCCCCATGTGAATGAGGGTTGTGACAGACCCATTACTATCTGGGTCAGAGGCTACGTTGCTCTGCTGAGACTCATCCATTTCCTCTCACACAGCGGATGCATCGGGGGACTGACCACAAAAGCGTTGACCCATTCCTATCAGATATGCACACACTCCCTCACACACACAGCAGTGCAGTCCTCAGCTATCTGGTGTGACAGCTGTACTCTAGTGGTACCATCTCTATTCCTTGTTCAACGTTGCTCAGACACTGCAGAGCCGCCGCTTCGATCAATAAAGTGACAAATTGACAAAAACGGCTGTGATAGGGATGAATAGCTACGGCTTCTCTTCTCTGGCCCTCGTACAGCTGAAATCAGAGTGGATATTAAGGAGATATAGATATACTGTGGTAACCCTGACATTGCAGTAAATTGAAAGGAAAAACATCGATTGAAGCCATTTATTTTCATCAGCTGTGTGTTTTATGGAAGAAATCTATTAAATAGTCTGCTCACTTTTTATATCCACTTGAGCTTTTAGTAAAAAAAAAAAAAGATTCTGTATGATCTGGAGGTTCTTCCTGGAAAAGATCAGAAGCCGGTTTGAATGGGAGTCACGGTTTTTCCTTCACACATCTATGTAGCTGCCTTTCTTCGTCATGTTGATGCTGGTAAACATCTCCACTGCAGAATACTAACGTGTCATATACTCTGCTAATTTTGAGGCCAGGCTTTATCCCAGTCGTATCAGCCTGCCTCACCTGAGAGTGATCATCTCAGAAATGTTGCTGAAGTTGTATTATTGATTTAAACCCAAGGGAAAACATTATTTAATGGTGCTTAAGTGCTGCTCTTTGATGGATGGTGGTTTGTGGCCAATATTTATTCTGGTGCAGCCATCAGAGGATTTACAATGTCTCTAAAGCAGACCCTTAAATCAGTCCGATCCCATAAGTAGTCACTCACAAAAGGGAGAAAAAAACTCTTTTCTTCCATGTGTATGGATCATATGTAACATGTTTTAGTGGTTTATACCTGTTACGTGCAGGTTTACCCAATGCTGCACTTGCTGTTCTCCACTTCCCGCCCCATCTGAATTTCACGCATCATACGAAGAATGTGATTGTAAACCACATACTCACTTTTACCTGATGGACAGAAGGATCTGTGTAGAAAACAGACCTGTACCACCTATTTTTAAAAATCTTAGTGTCATCTAGAGGCCTTTGCTCAGATAGGGTGGACCTATTCCAGATCATCTTCTTGGAAGGTGGTCCAGGGTTGTCTAGCTGGGAAAAAGACCCTAGAATAAATAGAAGATATGCTGCCATCTCCTATTTAGCTCAAGAACTCTCTGCTGTCTTCTCAGAGGAGCTAGAAGAACAAATTGGGGCTTGAAACACTTATGTAAACTTGAACTGTACTGGAGAACATACTCCAGTGGTGATTAAATTCACGTATGTGTGTTAAATAAAACTGATGGATGAGCAGCGTTTAATGTTTTACTATGATGAATCATAGAAAATCTGACCGCTGGTGGGTTAGACACTTTAGAAGACTTCTTAAAGAGTGAAAAAATAAAACGGAATTTTAAATTTTCTAACTGAGCCCACGATGACGGGAAAAGGGCTGAACCAGCAAAGCATCCATTCACTCAGCAGTTTCAGTTGGTTCAGCCGGTCCATTTTGACGTATGAACACCCAGTCCTTGATTCACTTTTAGCACATCTATTTGGAATCTCTGACTCAAATTAAGAGCACATTTAATAGACAAGTTTAAAACCTGGAGCACATTCATGAAACTGCTGTGCTTCTCTCATCCATCAGTTTACGACCTTCTTCTGAAACCAAATTATTCACATAGAAAAGATGAAAATTTGCATCAGAGGTTAAAGGAAAAGTTATGAGGAAAAATTTAAACTAAACGAATCTGCAGGCTGGATGAAGACGGATGGGGGTTGGGGGTTAAAACGGGCTGCATCAGAAAGCAGGAGTGTTGCCGTGGAGAGAGAGCGGGAAGCAGCTCTGGTGTGACAGTGCCCACTTAAGCCAGCCTGACAGCAAAAATCATCTCCACTGTCAGTCCTGAGCAGTCAGCTCAGGATATAATGGGAATGAAGGGAATGTAAAAGGTGTGTGTGCGTGCGTGCGTGCGTGTGTGTGTGGGAGAGAGAGAGAGAGAGAGAGACAGAGGGGGAGAGTGATAATTGCAACAGGGGTGTCTAGTGATGCAGAGAGACAGAATTTGTCTGCATTTTGGTTTAATCGTTGCGTCTTCCTTAAACATCTGTCATCTCCAACATATCATTTCTCACCGGCTGACTTATTTGGGCCATGACGCAGCAGCTTTGTCACACTGGAGAAATCTGCTGCTGTGGTGTCCAACCCTCTGGCTCCACTTCATCCCAGTATTTCTGAATGGTTCCATACATTAGTGTGGCAGGACTATAATAATCAAATTTAATTATCTGCTCAGAAATATTTTGTTCAGTTTTCTCTTTTGATATTTTGCTTGTTTTGTGTGGCTTCTAACAATCATTTTAACATTTGTGACTGTTATAGGAGCAACAGAATGTGCAAGTAGAAGAGTTAATGATGCTGAATCTATACAATCTATATTGAATCATCAGCCTTCCGAGAGTGTCTCATGTGCAACAAGTGATGCACATCACACATTTTATTCCAGTTATGTTGTCATAACAGCACACTGGAATTTACATCTTATTTGAAATCATTTGTCACCTAAAATAGAATGAAAATGTTGAATCATGTTGAAAATTGGCTATATTTTCTGCATAAATATTGTAATGACAAGGTGTGATTTATGAAATTAAAGGTATTTTTGTCATATATTAACTCTCTCTCTCTCTGTATTTATTACTGAGGATAGATGTTTCCTCAAATAGTTTTCTTCTTCTTTTCAATTAGTGAAGTTGGCATGATATGAACCAAAATTTAGTTAAATATAAGACTGATCCCTACGAGGTCACTGCATGCAGACTGCGTTGAAGACTGCCAAAAACTCCCATTAACCAGCCTCAGGCTTTTAAACTTTGTCAGGCTGTTTTTTTGTGAATGGCCCAATTTGTTTGTGCTCCAATTTATTGGTTAATTCTCTTTTTTTTTTTGCTCCAGATTTCATGTTTATGAATAATTTGAAAATTAATTATAACTATTTTTATTGATGTACCAAAGGAAAAGAAAGAAACAATGCAATTTCCTGCTTTTTTTGGCAGGGTTCTTGTTTCTTCGGCATAAGAGACGTCATGGCCAAAGAGAAAATTAAATAAAATATCTCCCTCGCCAGATAAAAACACTGGTCTTGGAAACGCTGTGGGGATCAATAGCACGGAGAAGAGAACAACAAATTCCAGTGGTGCATAGAATTTAATTCAATGTCTGTGCAGCACTGAGTCTAAACAATTCCACATTTTCGCCTTCTGCTTGAGTTATACGCTGCAGGACAGGGCCCGTTGACTTTATGGAAACCAAAAAAGAGATTATTTTCTTACTCTCTGCACTCCTCTCCTTAGCCTCTGTCCACACCATCTCCACGGGTGTATTTTCATCCCAATGTCTCTGTTTTACACCCTCCTCCTTCCAGCCCTCCCATCTCCCTCCTTCCCACTGTAATCAGAGCTGCGAGGAGTAATGTTTACAGGGTCCTCCCAGGGGCCTGCAGTGTGACACGTTTGCTTTACAACTCACCTCAACCTTCATTCCCTCCACTCACTTTGGTCAGATTACAGGAGAAGCAACAGAAAATATTTGCCTCGATACACACAGCCAGACACATCCCCAGTCTCAAATCTCCCCCACCCCCTGCCACGCTCCTTCAGCCATGCTAGACCAGTAGGAGGCCGTCTTATCGCTCTGCTCAAATGGAGCCTCCTCACCAAGGGCATCTTGGCTGCACAGCGAAGCTTTGATAACTCTGTCAGAGTTCGTCAGACGGACTTAAATGATCCTATTTCAGTCACAGCTCGCTGTTGGTAAAGTAAGACAAACTGAAATGTTACGGCTGCAAAAGTCCCACTTTTCAGTTGATATCTGAGTGCTGTTGGCCATGTTGACATACAGCAAAAATAACGATAATAATGGTAAGTTGCTGGTTATAGCATCATTGTTTCCAAGATATCCCTTTAAACTCAGGAAATTTGCAATACTAGAGCAAAGAGCTGCTTGAAGAGCAAAGGGCAAAGAGCTGACTGTGTTGGCCATGACAGAAATCGGCTGTGACACTCTTTCTAATTGTCTATTCCTTCTATTTACCGCCACGTCAGGCTGCCCCAAGAATGCGTCATCTAACTGCACTCCCCAGGCCAAGAAAGCCTCCAGAAAAACGCTGTTAAGGTATTGGGAGTGTAAAAAAAATCTTAGGTTATCCTCAAAAATGCGATGTCAACACAGACAACAGTTGCGTTGGGGCTTTTGTCTCGTCTACTCGTGTTAACCTCAGATGGGCTGATTGATGCTGGAACTGACTGATTGCTCTTGAGGGAAGGTGGTAATTTCTCTGTCACATTGTGACTGATTATAGCTCTGAAATATGTCACTGTTCCAACCCCATCAGAAGTTTTGACAGGAGGGTTTGACGTGCATTCACGCCGGTATATAGACGGGCAGTCTATGGGAAGCCGTGTTGAGTAATACAAATGTCTCTCACCATCCGCCGCAATGACACCTGCGTGTTTTAAATTGTCAACCCATTATTGGAGATGAACACAGTGTCTCCTGTTATCACCTGTCTCAGTGTTGTTGGCAATTCTAGATATGTTGTGGGGAATATGATATCTTAAAAGTTGATAAAAACTGTCAAACAGCAGACAGAGCAGATTGCATAGGTCATTTGTTGGTGTTTGTGAACAGAAATGAAGAAGGATTTTATGGTAATACATGTCATTTAAGCATGTATAAGGTATGAAACCTTTGATTACAGTCATCTCTGTTTGTAAATATGATTTAACTCATCTTTTTACAGGACAAAGGCACACAAGATGCATTCCTATCTTGATAATACACCCTTACAAATACAAATGAGCCAGTTTTTCCCAAATTAAAGTGGATTTTTGTTGATGATGTTGAATGATCAAATATGCATGCAAAGTAGAAAGCATCTAATTTTCTTTATATATTTTTATGCAGCATTTACCTGCAGTATCGAATGTCAGAAATGTTTGAATATTTGTGTGCATTCAAGAGTTCCTGTCTCACACTATAGGGGGAAAAAAATACAACAAAAAGTTCTTGCCAAAAGGTCTCCCAGCAACAGATATTTATGCATATAAAGTAGCATATTGTAGCTATGCACCACTGTGGAGACATGACAACTGAACTGAGTTATATCCCTGAGTTAAATCTTACAAACTCATTATTGTAGGTACATTACAACTGGAATAACTAGTATTTTCTAGGTGTATATATATGTATATCATGAAGATCTTTGCAGTCAGACGTTATCTTTTTTAAATATACGATTATTTTGATAGTTGCTAGTTATTATATTCGGCTTTATTATTAAAAGCTACAGTTTCCAAATCAAAAAGGTCATGTTTTTCAAAGGTCTCCATTGGCTGTGTTAATGGCTGAGAGTCCTCCTTTCAAGGACCCGGCTGGGGAAATTCAATCCCATCACTGGACTGAATTTAAATGAAGAGTCAAGGGTCGGGTGTAGCATGGCCATTATCATACTGCTCATTACTGCTGGTTCGTTCAGTTCAGGTGCTGTGGCCTTGTCAGAGGAGACTGGAGAGAGGATGAAAGGAATGCATGTTTTATAACGCCGTCCTTGAAAGGAGTTTAACATATTTACTGCAACAGCGCAGGAAGATGTGAATGCAAGCATACTTTGGGTGTTCCACAGTGGGCAGGAGTAGAACCTGAAAGATGTCAGCACAGGGAAGCAGCAGAGGTCAGGGGAGTAAGGGTCCTGCGCTGTGTGTGATTTCTGCCCCGTCAGAGCGTCTTACACCAATCCTTGTCGGGTTTGCCATCAATACTGGCTTTTATGTTGGGAGACAGCAATCAATGGATCTCCCTTTCCCAGAACGGATGTACTCCATATTCAGCGGTTGATTTCACAGCTGGAAATCCGACACAGCACTTAATGGATGTGCGTAGGTCTCTGTGCGTGTGTGGTTTAGGGTACTCTTGTAGCATTGTGATCCAAAGTGATTAAATGCACAGAAGGTGTATCGAACTCTGCAAGGCCGGTTATTTGTTTTCCACATTCCGATTAGTGTTTTCATAATTGTAATGGGAACTCCATAACACCCTGCCCATCTTTTCTCTCCTCTTCTCTTCTCAGCACGTCTCCTTTCTTCTCTGAGGAGAACATTGGAAAACTTCTCAGCATCCATCCTGTTGTGAAATATTCATAGTGTAGTCAGAGGAGTCTTTTCTGTTGCTCAAACTGCTAAAGAAAACCGAGTTTCAGAGGAGGAAAGAAATATTTGTTAATCCCAAAATTTGATATGGACTGATGAAGTGATAAAAGCAGCTACGGTTTGCTGCAGTTTTCTGCTGCCTTATCTAAACACTTTCCAGATCAACTAAACGCTAGTCTCACAGGTGGGAACCAGATACAAGCATTTTTCTCACATGCAATTTAGTCAGTTAGTGTTCTGGGTAGTTTTCCTTTCCATAGTCTGGTGAAATATCTGGAAATCCTCCACCAAAACCCAGGAGAGGAGGAAATTCCCAAGTGAACAGATGAAAGTTTGCATCACACAGAGACGGCAGTCAGTTGCATGTGTGTTGACTGTATGTTATAAAAAGATTGCGGTTTACTGGGTATGAAGCTTTGTTTTAATGTTAATTAATCTTTAAAAATGCATAACAATTAGCTGGTGATAGCAAATGTGCAGGTCTCTGCTGCAAGCCATGTCCACACAAATGGAAAGCCGAGGTCATGCACATCAACCTTTAGCACACAGACATGCTTGCACACACAGGTGCATCCACACACACACACACACACACACACACACACACACACACAAACACATGCATGCACGCACACACAAACACACACACATATCCTTTTACTATGCAGTGGTTCGTGCATATAAATCATGCCCTTAATGGACCGTGGAACACCCTGAGATGACTCGGCTCAGTCTCAACTCTATGAATAGCAAAGTAGCTCCAGCTGCAACTGCCAGTCATTGACATACAGATAACAGATAAATACTCTTCCTTTATAGATTAAACATTATCTTTGCTAGTGTGATGAATGAAGGAATCGTTGTAATTGCAGAGTTCATTTTTGGAAGGAAGCCAGCTGGAGCAGAGAGGCTCCAACAGCCACAAGAGCGCAGGAGAGCTCATGATGGTGCAATTGCTAAGCTAATAAACTTTCCTACATTAGCTTTGCTCCACATGCCTTGCAGTTACGCTTCTGATCACCGTTGTGAAGCAAATCGAATGACAAAGGAAGAGGTTTTCAGGCATTTTGCTCATAAAATGGCAGACCTAAAATGAAGTTACATGTAACATTGTTTGTTTGGTCAGACTGTTTTATTGGTCTGGAAATAGCCAAGGGAGTATTTGAAGGTAATTTGAGCAGCAACAAGAGCAACAATGTCTGCTCAGTGGTTCCAGAATTGAACATAAGCAGATTTTGCAGTGAAAGAGTTTCAGTAGGGTCTATAAGCTTAATAACGCATGTGTTACAAATGGGGGAAAATAAATAGTTCCGCTCCAACATTGAAGTAGAACCTGTGTCTATGGGCCAAGGCGAAACTGATGGTGCACAGATCAGAATTACTCACTAGAAAAGACCTCCACAGCTGAGGGAGCAATTCGGCCCCAACGCCGTCTGTCAACCCTGTGATTTCCGCTCAGAGACAGAGAGCGAGGCTCGGTGAGGAGCTACGATTTGATGGGTACATGCTGCTTAAACAACCAATCGCCGCTGGGCTTTTGTGCCTGCGTGCAAGCAGGGAGAGGCAGTAAGAGTGAAAAAAAACATGTAGCCTTTGAGGGATTGACTTTTATTTGTGGCATGATGTCACATTTCCAAGCATCACACCGGCAGTTGTTTGTGTGCGCCGGGGGATTTTCTGTAAAACGCAAATGGACCTTTCCACGTTTTCATACTCATGAGAGAGGAATCAAGACAGAGTTGAGACGTTATTTGTTTGTCATCATAGTGGCAGATTTGCTCATCTCTGTGCCTGCAGCAAGACACCAATTTAAATGTTAACATGGATTGGTTAATACTGATGCAAAAATAGACATGTCATCTCCCTGATAAAAACACTCCAGAGCTCCATATTCACTCAGGAGTCACTGACTGATTTCCGACTGTATTTAGGTGCTTTCTTAGCTTAGTGTTACCATATTCTGGTAACACTGCAAATAAATTATTTTGTTTCTGCAATATTCAGAAATATTCTAAACACCCTAATATCTGTAAGAAAAACTAATGAATCAGTTGAAAATGAGCTCAAACAGCAATACCAGAGAAGGAAAGAAACATTTAACTGAATAATTAACTGAGCAATTGATGAGAACAAAACAAAAATATTACAGTTCAATGATTCCTGGCGAAACCTGACAGAAGAGGTAATATTGCAAAGTTTAAACCTGTAAAGATTTGGCACTTTCACCTGCACTTACGGAATCAAAGCAAAATTAATTAAGTCTGTTTGGCTTTTTTTAATCTACTGTGTTCTCTGTAGGTTTATTCAGCTTTCTTGATTGAGATCAGACTCCTCGATATTGGTTACTGTTTGCAAGCTAATTTACAACAATTCTGTAATGGAGAAACATATTCATGCTGTTTAGTTTTCACAGATAAAGGCAGAAGGCCTGAAGGAGCTGGCTTGCAGCTGGTCTCATACTTCATTCTGAAATATAGCAGCTTCTGTTAAATCTAAGTTGGTTTGAGCACGGGAACAGAATAAGGTTGCTCTATTTTTATGCTAATCTCAGTGGTCAGCCAGGGGCAGCAGTGTTAGGCACTTTTCCATTAAATGGCTGGAGCTGATAAGCTACACTCGCTTTGTCTGATGTTGGCAGCGTAGGCTGTGGTAATATGTGCACAGTCATTAGGACGGAAAGTCAAAAGATAGATAATTGTTCACGTCGGCCTTCCATGGAAACACCCATCAGGAACCGGTCAACAAATGTGTTTCCATTTTGCACATCAACTATTTTGTATGAATCAAAATCCACTTAAAGTAGGCATAAAAACTTTTACATTACCATTTATGTGCTACCTAAAAGCATGGCCTGTCTGCTCTCTGATGCAAATGATGAAGTTATTCTGTTTGTTTCATATCAGTAGAATCTTCACTTACTTGTTCGAGAACGCATAAAGTCAGAAGCCGCAACTTTCAATCAAAGCTCTTAATTAACATTTAAAGTGTAGCTGTTACAGGTTTCTGCCATGCAGCATAGATGGTAAATGAGAGATAAATAAATCTGATCATAAAAGATTAACAGCAAGCAAACTATACAGTATCTGTGGGGTCTTCAAACATACTTGCAGTGCTTTCAAGGGGTCCTGGACTACCGGGTCATTCGGGGAAACCCCTGTTTCTCAAAGAAATAATGAGTTCCTTCAACACTAAAGAGGCAATTGATGTGGGCCAGAAGGACATGAGGGATTTCAGGCTCAAACTGGCATCAATTTGTCCGAAACAGTTTTTTAGATTGCGATTTCTATTATTTATGCTCTCCCTTTCCCCCTCATACTGTCTTCAACGTGTGGTAATCCTGTAATGTTGTCAGAATCAGCAGGGCATGTCAGCCTACTGCTTTTAATCATTCTCAATCAAGAGGGCTTGTCCCCTTTCTCCTTTCATGCAGTCTTTGTCTCTGCAGGAAACACACAAAACGGAGAAGAATGAAACATGTGTGTAACCTTTTCAAGGACAGATCGCTGAGAATGGGCTGTCCGGCTGGAAAGCACTTTAGGAAAAGAAAATCACTGGTGCGGATAATACAGAAGAGGGGGAAAATAGATGAGAGGGCCTGAAAGCCAACTATGATGACTTCTATATATAGCCGCTGCAGCACGTGGCGCGAGGCTGCATCACTAAGACAGTGTGATTTTCCAGTTAAAGGGATTTCACACGGAGTGTATTTGTGTGCGCACATGCATGCATCCTCCCATGTGCATGTGTTTATTAGGACCACAGATTACGCTGAGCACTGCTGCCAACCAGAGGAGGGAAAAGGTGGGGGAAGAGAGTGGCTGAAGGAGCTGCGACGTCCTTAATTGCTAAGCAAACAACCACCGGTTATCTCTTTTACACGACAAATTCCTGTCGTCCTCTGAAGGGCTGCTATTGTAAAACTTTTCTATTCAGCAATTCCTTACAATTAAATGATACAAGCACCATTTTTTTTCTTGCCAGACTCCGAGCATATACGGATTTGCATGCATCTATTTTGCATTATTCAGCAACACGTTTTATTCGATGTGGAGTGCCGCTAAAAGAAACTGGGTTGCAAATTATCACTTTGATGAATGTTAAGTAAAACAAATTCTGACTGCGCTGAAAGAGTAATCAGAGGAGAGTTGTGGTGCAACTATGAAATTGCATAAATGAAGGAGTTGAAAAGGAAAACTAAGTGCAAAGAAATGGGAAAATGCAGCATGTTTATTTTTTTAAAAAATGATAATCTGTCAAGATAAGAGCAGTCGAAGTTCATATTTGCTGCCTCCAACATTTTATTTAACCTGATTTTTGCTGTAAAAGCTTCAGGATGTATAAAAATATTCTTATTAAAGTTAAGCCAAATCTGACACATTCACTACTTTGAAACAGGGGACGAATCATTAGCATGTCAACAAGAAATGGATGAAATAAATAAGTCTGGGATTTTCTCCATGAATAATTCAGCTGGGTACAAGCTTGCATTCTTATAGTATTAAATAGGTCTAAGATTAAAGCAGGCGAGCAGTGATACGGGTCCTGGTCCTCACACAACTCATCTTGTGGATGTGTGGGTGTTTGTTGTAATCACAATATGGGCCTTGAACTTTTTCAACTTACTCATCAGAAAAGAAAAAAAAAAAACACAACTTTAAACTCACTCTCATCAAACTCCACATTATGAAGTGCTGCCGTATGTGCTGCATGCATGCAGACCCATACGCACAGAATGTGGGAGCTTCCTTTGCCTCATTGTAATAAGAAAAACATCTTCATTAACTCCTGTGGAGCCCATGAATGGTGATGGAGGTAAATAAAAGAGCTGTGTTTGTAGAATAATGAGTGTGCCAGTTGCTGTTCAGTGACTCGCTGCTGTTGTCAGCAGGTTTTGAATTACTGCGAAAAGCGGCGGCGCTGGAGAATAATATGAGGCTATTAAAATTGCTATAAAGATTATAAACATAACCACCTTCAAACCTGAGTAGATGGAAGGTGATTGGCAGATAAGAGAGGCTGAGCTCAGCGTGAGTTCATTACAGCGAGATGATATCAAGTGAGCATTAACAAGGTTAACACCCACCGGGGTGAGTGGCAGGAAATGTATGTAATGAAGCAGTGGGTATTTAAGAAAAAATACAAAGTAGGCCGTGGAATTTCATGTTGACAGCAAGTGTGTCGCGTTGCAGCGTCACCAGGTTGTGGAATTTTCAGTGAGGCAAGTGGAGCAGCGTCACGCTCAAAGCCTTCCCAACTTTCCCCCGAGATTCCACCATCAATGTGATTAATGCGACACTGAAATTCAATTTAGGATTATTAAACGGCGTGAACTGATTTTAATCACCTTTTTCGAGTAATTGCGTTTGATAGAAAAGTCCCGGAAAATTCTGAAAAAATTCTTCGCTCATCCAATATTCCAATTTTGGATTGATTGTTCAGGTTTCAAAAGTATGACTAAAGAAGTAAAACTCACAATACAATGATCTTAAAGACAGTTTAAAAAAAAAAAAAAAAGGCCTTGATTCATTCAGCTGCTGCTCATTTAGCTCTGATAGAGGTTATAGGAGAAGGGTCATCATTTCTATTCTGCGTTGCTTACATATTTATGTGCTTAGTAGTTTACCTCAGTTAAAAACAGCCCTACCGGTGACCATAATGAGCTCTTTGCAACATTAGGACAACTGGACTTATCGTCCTCCCTGTGAGCACAGTTGGAAACCAGTCAAAGGCACAGATACCAGTAGATTTACCAGTGTGGTGATAAATAATTGCACAGAATCCGCTTTTTTTTCCTTTTTTTTTTTTTCAGCATCATGCATCAGTGTAGTTTCCTGCACAGTGCAGAACCAAAGCCTGCAGCAGTGCTGGTAGTGGAATGCAGAGCCGAGTAGGACAGATATTCTGCCCTGGAAATGAGCAGAAACTAGGTTATTAAAATCCTATCTGTCAGCATGTTTGATATCATTTTTGTTGCGCTCAGTTGATAATGTTGCTTCATTATTTGCGATTCCTTTGCCCAGGCACGTGTCCACGGCTGCAAATGGAGTTTACAGGCTCCGGCTCAGTGTTACTGAGGAGAGTTAATGAGAGAGTTGGCAGAGTTATTAGCTGATGGCTGTAAGTCAGTGATCTGTGTGAGAGTGGACTGGCTTCCACACGTCATGCACAACCTCACTGGAGCTGAGTTCAGTCTCAGCGAAGCTCATCTCATTTACACATGGCTGTCTTGAGGAGGCTGATGTAAACTGCTGTTATGAAGATGATGGTGCAATTCAGCGGTCAGCTGCGGGTGGGCATTCCCAGGGGCCAAATGCATCTAAAATGGAGGCTGAGCCCGAACATGGCTTCATATTAGAACATTATATCTACTGTCACATTGTTAAAGTTACACCAGAGAATCTCGTGATGTCAGCTCACTGATTATTCTTTTTTATTATTATTATTATTTAAAAGACATGACTTTTGAGAACAGTTCTAAAGCACCACTATTTCATCTCATTGGAAGATATTCTAATCTTTTATGTTACATCTTAATGCTATGACATGGTCAGGTATGGCACCAGTAATTAATTTGTGGCGGAACATTAAAAGACAGTGGACATCAGCATCACACAAAAAACAACATATTATGATATTACAGCAGTTAAAGTACTGCAATTACAGCACAGCTGGAATAGACGCTGTAATGAAAAAGGGGAAAATAGATTAGCGTGCCAAACCACGGGGAAAATGTGGATAGAACATTGCACTATGTTTCATAATGCATCACAAAGTCTACAAATATAACTGTCATCAGGTTCTGCCAGTGCTAGACTTGTCTAAACAAAGAGAGTCACGGGTCATTTTGTAGACTAGCACAACACTTTTCTTAGTTTAAAAAAAGGGAATTAAATACTGTAATACTGTAAGGAGCAGTGAGCTAGTTTTAATCAAACAAAATTTTGATTCACGATGTTTAAAAGCAAACTAATGGCTTTAATGACTCTTTATTTGCCTTTTTTATGACATGACATGATTAGAATTGCATGATATGTTTGTTAAAATGAAGACAAATGTTCACAAATGATGCATGTTCAAAAGTAGCATCTAACTTTCCTCAACTTAGAAGGTCTTTTTGTTTTTGTGGATGCAACAACACTGTCACAGTAATAACAGCACCAAGCCAGTTTGTTACTGCTAAATTACAGTCGGTAAGGAACTGATTTGAGTGACGGGTCCCAGATCCTGGTTAATAATGTTCCTCTCATATTTATCATCCTCCTTGTATCTGGGGTCAAGAGAGACTGTATAGACATGCCCTGCAGTGAGTACTTATTATATAAAATCACAGCTTTCTGTATGCTTATTATGTAACGCAGCATCGAATAAAGGATGTGATGACAAATCACACAATGCAGGGACAGCGTTCCTGTAATAAGATGCGTTCCTCTGCAATCTGCAGAAGTTTCTCACTGTCCCTCCTCGCTACACATATTGTTCTCTCCTCTTTCTGCTTTCATCCCCTGCCTTTCTTATGGCTTCTTTTCAGCTAGTTACATCACATGTGTGTGGAAACTGATTCAGAGTGACCTTGCAAATTTGCAGATGGCTGCTTTTGTTGAATACTACTTAGAATATCCAAAAGAGAAACTGGCAATGAAAGCCCAAATGGGTAAAACAGTGCTACGAATCCACCAGGGAAGTTTGTTATTTCACTCTATCAGTTTGCCTCAAGGAAGAGAAACAGCTTCAGTGTAAATGTGTGTTAGCAATAGATGGTTTGTGAAATCATGCATTATCAGTGCAAAACTGTTATTTATGAGTCTGTTTATTTGTCTGTCCTGTCAAATAGAATCGGGGTCAGATTCTTGAACACACAGATAATGAACCAACGATGAGAACAATGTAAAAGCATTTAAACATACATGAACAAATTCCATATGCAGTTTGCAAAGATGATGGAGAAAGACAATTCATATTAGACCCAATGATTCTTGTAAGAACACAGTGTGATCCACCATGCTCCTTGACTGTCCTTTTATAGTGGGTGCATGTGTAAAATGCCTTTTGTTCCCTCAGTCACGGCTCAGTCCACTCAGTCCAAGAGAGCCAATCAAGAAGGAGCGAGATAATGAATTACATAACAACAAAATTCCAAGTAATTTGCTCTCACTCTCCACAACCGTGGCCATGGGGACAATTAGAAAAGAGAGATGAAAGGAGGAATTCATGAGTAAAAAGGGAAAAAGAGACCAAAAGGGAGCAAATAGCAGAAGCAAAATGAGACAGCTGACCTTTAAAAGGTTTTTACTGACACCCTTTAACATGATAAAGATGGCGAACAACTAAAAACCCCTCTTGTCTCTAGCATTCAATGTCAGGGTCAGCCACAAGGTCAGTACTCTGCTCATGTAATCACCTTTCCTTTATCATTTCTACATATTTCTGAGAACCTGGAGAGGTTAAAAAACTATAAAACTTATTTGTATCATGTAACCTAAAGCCTAGCTAAAGTATCACTTTTAGTAGTAAACCTAAACAGATTTCAGTTCAAATCAGACTAATAGGTTCTAATTTGTCAACTCGTAGAGAGATGGTGTAAGTAACGCAATCATAAATGTAATAATTCAGTTTAAACTTTATAAAAGACACTTCATATCTCACGTCACTCTTTGGAGACTGAGATGACTCTGCCAATTAACCTCAGGCTTTACAGGATGTGTTAACATCAACAAAGTTGACACAAAGGTTGCAGGGATGTTTTTTTTTTTTCAATTTTGGAATTAGAGAGGAATGCCATCCCCTGCTCCGGAAGCTGCGAGAGCCGTTAACGATGGTGGGATGAGCTGGTCTTTTCAGGACTCAGTGGTGAGGAAAATTCCAAATCATTTTTCACTCGTGGACTCACTCTCAGCCCAGCAATTAGAATATTCAATTGAAACAGCAAACTTTGTGCCAAGCATCTCTTTTATAGTTGGTTCTAGTAATGGGATGTCTCTGAAAAGCTGATATTGAAATTTTCCTCCACAGACATTTCAGTCTATGCAGATAAAAACAAAACATTCTGTTCAACCACTGCACTCGGTTTAATTATTTTAGTGAGCATTCAAAGTCTCCAGGGTAATTACTCTTATTTGCCTAAAGGTAAAAAGAAAAAAAAAAGGTAAAAAAAAAATCAGCTTCAGTAGTCGGTTCCTGATGTTACAAACTATTCACTAAAAATTTTAAATGGGGAGAGGGAGGCTGCCTGTTTTCTCTCCTTCTGTTGTGCACCATAATCAATTTGCTCTTGTTTTATGAAGGTACCTTTATTATCCTTTGGAACGGTAAAAAAAAAAAAAAAATCAGAAATTGCTTTGGGGCTGTTTCAAGATATTATCTACAGAAGCTTGTCCGAAGCTATTAATTTGACATGAAAACAACAGTATATACCTGCTTTTCTTCCCCTGGTGTTAGAGATTTTGTTGTTGTGGCTATTTGGGGAAAAAATGTGGCATTCTCACAATGAAATTCTGTGTTTTTTAAGCTTTGCTATAAGGAGAGAAGCCAAAGCACAGCTAATTCAGCTTTTTCCTTTGTTGCCCAGCTTGATCTGCCAAGGGAGCCGCCTCATTATAATGACGGAAACGACTGCAATACTAAAGCCTGAACCTGTCAGAGTGTGAAAACAAATACAGGGCTTTACTGAAATGCCTGGTCCTGCTGCTACTACCTCAGGAAGATGTGTACTTTGCATATGTTGCATGGTACCCTCAGGTGTCAGCAGATTCCTTTGAGCCTTCCGTTTAAATGTTTTAGACGTTTGGGCGAAGCTTAAACGTAACAATTCAGATGCAGCTAAAGGTGAATTTTGGAGCCGCATGTTTTGGTGATTTTCTTTTAGTTTAGAAACAACATTTTAGGTTCAACAGGACAGATGTCTCACCTGGGTACATGTTATATCTGTACATAGACTGGTTAAAGATATATTCTGTTGTTGCGGATTCTCACAATGCTCACGGGCCTGGGTGGATCACAGACAGCTCTGACACAACATCAGCACCCGACACGCCGAGCAGAAGAGTAGATCGCTGATGGCATGAGCAAGCGTGGAATTAAAAAGCAAAAATAGATGCATGAAGAAGGAAAGACAAGGAAATGAAAAGAGAACAGTCTGAAAGGACATTCAGATGAAGAATGAAACTCGGCAATGAAAGCACTTAGGTGAAATTGGAGGAGATAAAGGAGAAGGACGGAAATGAAAAAGGTGTAGTGTCAGTAATAGGAAAAGTTTGAGTGTGTAATATTCGCTGGTGCTGCTGTAGGTTTAGCAGTGCAGTGTATACATACGTGCGTGCGTGCATGCGTGCATGTGTGTGCGTGTATGTGGTCAATCTATCAATAGAACCATCATTGTGAAGTATAGGCAACATTAAGGTGACGCACAGTTTAAGCTTAATGTGCAGTCAGATTTGCATCTAAACACCGAAGACCCATCTGTCATGCACGCTCTCACAGTGCATATTTTCTTCAGGGTTCTGATGATGAAACTATTCATTGTGAAGTTTGACCAAAACAAAATCACACATGCAGTGCTGCTGAGTCAGAGGAGCCTGTCTCTGAGACGAAGTCACCTCACTTAAAACTGAATGCCAACCACACTTAGCATCATACAGCAGCCCGTGTTTACGAGCACTGGTTTAAGTTAGGCTGCACACAATGTTTCTGCATTCTTTATTGTGCAGTAGCCTCTACCAGGCCGATCTGCACTGTAGGAAATACTTTTTTTTTTTTTTTTTTTTTGTGAAGTAATGTTCTGCACTGGCTACCTCAGGTGTATGTTGTGCACAACAGTTGGCCTAACAAAGATGAAAATAGTGAGGAGCTGTAACAAATGGACCGCTGCAGCGCCCCGTAAACTTTCCTTTGTATACACAGCAAGGGCACGAAGTAAAATGCACCATTCCTGGACTGAGTGTGTGGACCTCAGCAGTTCGGCTCCTGGAAACCAACATCTGCATGAAGGGCCATCTAATTTACACCAACAGATGCGGAGTCAGCACTTGATTACCATGTTTGTAAAATGTAATATTCTGTTCATACTGGTGCTTTAAATCAAACTACAAAAATGGCCACAGAGTCAAATTAATCTATAGGTAGAACACTTATGACTAATGATACTAATGATGTCAAGTAATACTTAATTATTTTACAGCTTTCCGCTATTTAAAAAAGTGAGCCTTATACTGTTGCATCTATAGATCAATAACTTACACATCATAAATCTAATGCCCATATGTCTCTTTCTACACTGCACACTAGATTATGTCGATACAGGTCTACCGTTACATCTGAATAACTGAAGCGTGAACATATAGAGCACACAGATCCGACTGCTGTACACACTCCTTGAACTGTGTGTGTGAGATCAGCAAAGCAAATCTGCTCCGGACAGACAATCCCTGTGACAATGGACCTCATGCTTTTATGATTGTGTGTGTGTGTGTAATATTGTTTTGGACCAAGTGAATTTCAGTGAATGCAAGAGGTGATACGTTCTACGTGTCATGAAATCTCTCACATTGTGCACTAGTTTGTCTGGTTCATGAAAGAATTGGACGCTGTTCAAATACATGTATATATAAAAGATTGGATGATATAAAGCCAAACTGCCATTCAATTTCCTTTTTCAATGGAAAATAATACCTCACTGTCTAACATCTGTCAGAACAGATTCCCCTGATTCACTAGTTTGACACGAGCAAGGGTATCCTCTACTCCTCAGGGAGGTTTGGTTGAGGATATGGAGGAGTGGAGACAGACACTCCTCATAAAACTTCCATTCATTGACAAATCCGACACACCGTTGGAGAGGATTCTGACAAATTGGCACGTAAGAGTGCAGTCTCTGTTATGATTTCTCATTTTGGGATACAATACTGCTCATGCAGCTTGACAGCAGAGATAAGTCTGTTTCTGACACTCAGGGCAAGTACAACTCAGATGAATTCAGTGCACACACACACACACACACACACACACACACACACACACACACACACACACACACACACACACACACAGAACTCAAACACCTCATTCTGCTTGTGTCATCAAATGCGGCAAATTTGTACTCAGAGGCAGAATACACTCCACCTGTTGCCATGGCACCTGTGCGGCGTGATTGCGATCACACAATCATCGGAGGCTCATGGGAAATAAGCATGAGAGAACGAGTTCTCTGGAGGAAAAGAAGATGGACGGAGACAGAAAGAGAGAAGGGGACAGGGCAGGCAGGGAGGGGAAGCTGAGCAGACACAACCAATAAGAGTAACATTTTGTCTGCAGCAATGTGAATAAATTATTTGACTTTGCCTGTTTGCCAAACACAATGATTCCTAATTCCCTAGCAAGAAGGAAAACACATACAGTTGACAACTGGCATGAATTATTAAACCAAAAGTAAGATAAATTAATAATGATGATTGTATGATGTGTCTGCTGAAGGCAGACATGAGCAGGCCGTAAGCATTAGCGAGTGGGAACACTTTGGGAAAATTTTCCTTGAGAAATGAAAGCAGATGATAATGCAACAGGCTGCAAGCACAAATCAATTCCCAGGACTGAAAGAATCCTATTTTTCAGCAGCACTAGCAGCATAGAGATAAATTCACTGGGAATACAAACCATTGATTGACATGTGAAAGTGTCTGATACTTCAGACTTCATCAGGTTTATTACAATATCTGGGTCAGTCCAAAAAGGATGAAATTCAAATTGCCAGGCTAAATCTAGACACACAAAAGGGTTCAAGAAGTACAAGGAACGAGAATTTCTGACACTAGAAAGCTGTCTCAGAAGGCAATCTGGCCCAGAATTAAGAAAAATGGGCTTAAATACACCAGAAAATGGAAGAGATAATCAAATACAATGATGGAGAGATTCAAGATAATTCTAATTCAATTAAACCCTGAGGACAGAAACTAAGAGACCCTACAAATGTAAATGTAAATACTTCTCCTTGTTTGAAGAGCCCCACAGTCTGTGTCCTCCCTGATGTTTATGTAGTTTCGGACCGTAGTTAAAAGGCAGCAGAGTCGGTGTAAAGCTTCATCCGGTGGGTTTGGAGGTGCAGGTTGGACCTGTCAGTGGTGGAATGAGGAATAACAATCTCTCTAAGCTATCAGCTAGACTCTAATCAGCAGAGAGATTTTAAATTCAGTCTGGGGGGAAACAAACTCCCACTTGGCCCAATTTTTTACCATTCTGTGACATAACACACCAGCTTATGCCCAAAGCTCATAATGTTCTTCTTCTTCTTCTGTGATCCAGCTAGTCTATCTTGATTTCTCTCTGCCACCCACCCGTCTACCTCTCATATATTAGCCCTCTGTGGGAGTAAACTCAATGAGTGTAGCAGACTGTTTAAGTGAGTCTCCTTTAGCTCATTCCCCTCTTCATATCTCTTTCCATTAGCCTCACTGTGTTTCATCTCCCCTCCTTCCTCTGAGAAATCCAAATTAGCCTTTAGCTAGCGACCCCCACCAGCAACACCTAGCGTTGCTTCAAAATATGACTAAATAATTCACCCAGGCACATCTACCCATCACTCTCCATATTCTCCCTAACCTCTGTGTGTCCCAGCCTCACCTTTAACAACCCCACCATCACAGCTGTTTTTCTCTTCCACCCCAGCAGCATCTTTCAGTTGTGGGAGTATGAGCCATATTTAGAGCAAGCTATGGGAAATTTTAAAATGCTAAATGATGCCATGGTTGTGTGTTTGAGCGCAGAGCTTCACACTGGGACCTTGGGTGTTTGCTCTCACTACACAGCTCTAACCAAGCAGATGCTCCGTGGGGAACGAAACAGCAAGCCTAGCAGTTTCATGGCACTGCCATTACTTCACGCTCCACAAGAGGAGGAAGAGAAGTAAAGAGTAGTGCTAAAGCAGTTGCTTTAGAAAAGTTGTGATCGCAATAATGCTGGTATCCTGGTGCAGAGAAACGGCCAGTAAAACATCACCAATGAGGGTTTTTTTAGACCTCATCGGTGATGCTGTGTTTCTAATATTGAAAAATTACTTTAGAAGTCACCTGAAGTAGACTGGAAGGATTATATTTTGTTTCAAAGCCCCATTCTGAAGATCCTGGTTATCATTCTTTAATCAACGTAACTTTAAATCTAAAGTAAACTGTGGGTGGAAGGACTGGAAGCCTATCACACCTTGATGATTGGTTCAATTCATTCTTCTTTTTTTTTTGCTCTTCCTCACCTTCCACACTCATTCTCGGGCTCAGCCTGCTCCCAATTGCTGATTGCCCGATTGTTTCAGTAATCCGATTATTGTTCCAAACTGTCCGTTATCACAGATAGGACAGAGGACATTACAGGCAGAAAATGCGTGTAATCTTGCTGGGGCAACATTAATTTTGCATAATTCTTGAACTTGCAAAAGTAATGACCTCCAAATAATTTCAGGTTTCTATAGTACTAATTTTATGTGCCTGTACAAAGGACACAGCATGTTGCCACTGAAATGTAACTAGCTTACTGAAGATCCCTTTGGCCGAAATTGTGCTATTGTTTCCTTCTAATCTTTTGAACGTCTAAAGGTTGAACTTTTCCTGTGGGAAACAGATGACTAAAAGAAAAAAACTTAATAAAATAAAACTTCAGGTCAGGTTGTACTGTTATTGTGCCCCTTCAAATGGTTGTCCAACAGCTGTTCAAGCAAAGCCTCAAGAATTAAATGTACAGTCTACTCAGCTGTAACTCATGTCATGCTTATTCTTGACATTTAAATCCTCATGTGGGCTGGAAGGGACCTGCAAGTCTTTGTCATTGCAAAAGATGTTTCTATTGACTTTCTTTTTATATTGCAACGAGCCCAGTGCAGCAGGGATCGATAAAGGCTAATGCTGCTGTTATAGTCCATTCTCTCACATTAAGGCTGGATTGATCAAAAGGCTTTGGGTTGCTACAGTGAGGGGACTGCATGGGCAAATGTCTGGAAATCTATTCTTCTTTTTTTTTTCTTTAAGTAAATTCAAAATGGTGGCAGGAGAGTGCCGCAAACCTAATCTGAAAACCAAACAGGTGTTGTTTTTCTCTCCAAACTCGGGCTTTAATTTGTCCCTTTTCCCTGAGGTTCTCACACATGTATTATTGGATGGGAGAGAAATGTATTATGCATGTCGATAAAAAGTCTGCTGATTTCTAAATAACACGGTCATTGGGGAGTTCGGAGAAGAAATTGCTGTTGTGTTTACTGAACACAACAGAGAAGCATCAAGAAGGCTGTGTGAGCAAAGATCACTTGCATAAAACACAGAGGACTGGGCCCCAAAGCTACATCAAAACTTATAAAAAATGTCATTTTGCCATTGAGATGTTTTCTGAAGCTGGTTTGCAAAGCAGTCATCAAGCAGGAATGAGTTGCACTAGCATTACTTGGCCGTGTCACAACAATTCATTGACTCAATTCAACTCCTGAGAAATTGAAAAGTGATCAGAAAATGAAAACTTTGCGTGTGTCTTTCACATTACTGCAGCTAATAGTAGCAACTAATAAAACAACTCTAAATAGCCCTCTGAGCTTGTTGTCACTTTCCAAGTTATGTAAATTTCAAATCAGATTAATATTTTAGGCTGTTTGAGAGACAAATATGTGCCAGAAATTAATCTGAGCGCACCTTCTGGGCCCAGAAGTAGAAATGCAATTTGTTTTCTGGACAGCAGAATGATAATCACAAATTCTTATGATGTCATCATTGTTTTAAGAATAATATTGAGGATGCTTTGGATTGATGTCAGTCCTAAGAGTATAGAATCTTTGCTTATCTCTTTCTCATTAGTGCACAGTTTATGCTATTGCATGTGTGCATCATGAGAAGGAGGTGATGCTGTGAGATGCATTTCTGCATATTAAAATCAAGGCTGAATATTTTTCATGGCAAAGTTCCAGAATAATTATGATGTGAAGTTTAGTGTCTTTGAAACCACCAGTCATTGTGCTGCGTCATCTCATACTTCAAGTCTTCAAGTCATCAAGCGATTCAAGTCTTTCTCTTAGATTTGTTCATTTGGAATCACCCTTAAAGTTGCATTTAAAGCCTATAAGTTAAAGAAGTTTTTAATCCATGCACTATGACTGTGCTCTGGCTGTTTATCAGCCAAATAGCTGATTTTGAGAACTCCACCCACTTACCTCAACTGTATTTTGTTCTTTCTACCTATAGACTTGTTGTTTTGTTGCTGCGCATACAGTAAACTGCCATGTGGTGTGTAGTTTTCTGAATGCTAACAATAGCAGCTTTCCTAGAGTCACGCGCAAAGAAATTCCCAAGAAGAAATTCTCTAAAAACAGACATTAAACTGGTCCAAGACCGGCCAGAAACGAACAGAAAAGCAAATGATCGATTTCCCAAACGGAATAAGAATTAAAGCTTGTGCCGTTTGGGTGCAATTGGGTCTGTGAGGTGGAGGAGTGTCGAATCCTTTGTCCCTCAGGCCTCGAGGCACCTGCTCTCCACTCACCGTCCATCCCGCAGGAAAACTCTCATTACAGCCTGCCATTACGTTTGAATGCATCTGTCTCTATAACCTTGAAACACTGTTCATTCAGCCAAAAACACTTATATCCAGTGGGAGAGCGGGGTCAATTGAGTCAATGGCAAGTGACTCCCGTTTTTTTCCCCTCAAAGGCCTCAGAATTGACAGGGTTTTTTTTTTTTCCTTTTTTCCATGAACCTTACAAGGACAAATGTAGGTTAACTGGACAAAAGGTGTTTCATAAAGAAAGTCATGGTCCTTGAAGACCTTTCTAACTGTTATGAGCGCTACATGTTCCCTTTTAGCTAAAGGTGAAGGTCCCCCAGGATATGTCAAATACCTGCAGTGTGTCAATGAGAAGAAAAGTAGGAGAAAAAAAGAAAAGAAAAAAGGAGCCTTTTTCCCCAGATGCTGCAAATTTCCTTCAAGTTGAAGCAGGACTACATTCATATAATAACCCCTTGATAATACATGCAACTTGCATTATTCTATTTTGTTTTTAATGTAAAACTAAAGCAAACCCAGCAGGGGGCACTGAGACCAGGGAAAGTCGGATTACAGAGTGGGGGAGACGCTAACATTTTTTTTCTTCTGTCAAGCATCACTAATTCGCAGTCAAGGCGAGTGTGATGAAAGGTACACCCTGTGATCTTTTACTCACTCTCACACACACACACACACACACACACACACACACACACACACACACACAAAGTAAAACGAGGGGGAGAGAGTGGCAGCAGTTTAATTTGAGTTTGCCACACCTCACTGCCTCAGAGATGCAAAGGACTAGCCGGCATCCAATATCCCCGCCCTTAACTTCAATACTTCAGTGGTTTGCTGAAGTATATACATATATATCATCATATTCATCATGCCATAAACTTGAATATGTTTTATTTGGTATTATAAAGAGAAAAAAGAGAGTTAAACTGTGGAAAAATTCCGTTATTGTGTATGAAGACACGTCTATATTTTTAAAAGAATCGTTAAAAAGTCACTTATAGAGTGCTATTTATGTTTCTGAGTGTATGCACAGTTATACACTGACCAATGCACATCAAAATGTATCAACCAGCAGAAAATAAAAGCATGTGTTTACTGATGCTTTGGGGAGGAAATACTGTTATATTTGTGAGCATCTTCAGAGGAAAAAGGAGCCCGATGTAATTTATAACAACAGACTTGGCAAGACAATTATTTCTGCATCCAGACTCTGCTAAACTTACCAGATGCTCATTAATTTATTCATTTCTGCCTGTCCTATAGAACAGAGGGATGTCATGGTTTGGTGCCACAGCAATTACAAACTTCAATGTACATTGTCTGTTGTGAAAAACATGCCGAGCATTTTCATTTCTTTGTTTGTTGGAAATTCAGCATTTGCACATGGAATTTAACTAATAAGCTGAAATATAAACCTATGCCCTAAACTGTAATCTATAGCAAATTTAGCCTACACCACATAGAAGTATTTTCCCATGTTGGATGCAACAATTCCTACATGCAAATAAGAGTGACATGCCAACATTGTATCACCAAATACCAGCTCCACATGGTGGAACGATCCCTGAATATCACAGCTGAGGCTTCTCTTTCTCAGGAGAGCACAACACCTGATCTGCTACCAGAAACACGTGCGGTCACAGCTGCACGCTCTTCCTCCGGTCTCCTTTACCTGTCAAAAGCAGTTAGGAATGAGTGGATGCGTCGCTCCACCAAACTACAGAGACGTGCCATGGGGTTGTTGTGGAGAATGTGGCCTTTCCCCAGAGTACCTTGCTAGCACTTACTCTGATAATGAGCTCTATTTCGGAACTCTGCTGATGGTGAGGTAGTTTAAGGTAGGGTTACAAGGAGTGGAAGGGATTACAATGGGGGGAAGGAAGTGCAGAGAATTAGAGGGTGGATCGCCTCAAGGAAGGTCCATGCATAAAGATGAAAGAACCAAAGTTTAGGTTGCTCCAGCAAATCAATCAGACAGTGGTTGGAGGGCTGAGCTGTCCTGGCAGGTCAACAACTGTGATGGGGGAAATGGCCTAACTAGAGCACCGAGTCTGTGAACGGATTTTTCTGCTTTTCTCTCACCTGACATAGATTCAAACAACAACTCATAAAAAAATCATAAAAAAAAGAAAAGAAAACTGCTTGAGACGGACAACTGATGAGACAGTCGACTGTTCTCCAAATTTTCTTCCTATGATATGTGACAAATTCAGCCTTACCTCATCTTTTATTGAACAGAATTTGGGGCAGAAAATCGGGCTTAAACTTGCTTTTCAAATCCTTTGCTTCACTCGGAGGGCTCTGCCTCAAATCTGGAGCGATACATATCTCCACTGCTGGAAACACCGCTCGCTATCAGCAATGCTCATCCACCGACATGCTCTGGAGATTAGCTGCGTGCGCTGCTACTCCCACGAGTGTCTGATGTACCCCATTACCATTCTCAAGGTCACATCATCGGTGAGCCACTGAGCACCAGCATGTGTGGCATGAATACAGCATGTAATGGGGTTTGTGAGGGAGCAACTCTGCTTACTTGTTTATTGGATACACTCAGCATGATAAGTAATGGCATAAAAGGCTGTTGGTGTGTGCTGAGAGAATATTAATTAGCATCTGTTTGCCCTCTCTTCGGTAAGCACTCTCTCCAAATGACAAAGCAATTTCGTGTCGATGAGGAAATGAATGACCTCCTCTCTAAACTGGAAGGCCAAGGATGGGGTTGCTGATGGGGCTTATTCTTCCTTCTGGCATTGGGACTGGGACACTACACAAACTGGAAAACATCCAAGTATAGAAAGAGGAAGCATGTCTCAGGCCTGCTCCTACAGGAAGGGCCCCAATAAGGCTGATCTCTGCCTCTTAATCTCATGTACTGCTTGTGAAACGGACACAGATCTGTGTGCAAACCCAGACTTCCATGAAGCTACAGTAACATCTAGACATTCTGGCCCTTTTTCATGCACAGCAGAAGCAGTAGTGGAGGTCATTGAAATACCCGCAGGCGTCTCGTTGCTGTGAATAGGTACGTGCTTGGTTTCGCGTGCAGGTCCAATAACCCAGCTTTGACTGGTGCTGCCATCTAACGGTAGATGTCAGAACTGACGCCCACACCTCATTTCACGCCCATGAGCCTGGCCATGCGTTCTACAGTACAAAATCCACAAAAACACGTTGCTTAGCAAATATCTGATTTAATCCACCAAGTTGTTTAATAACATTTTTGAATCTGGTTCTTGCATTCAGATGAACGCAAGTGTTTAATGCATGATTCACAACCGAATGTAGGCAGTGAAGAGTGTGTGATGTGGAAATGCGTTCATGCTGTTCGCTGCATCACTGCATAAACTTTGTGATGATAAACAGTGAATCATCTGTTCTGCCGCAGACCTAATCATCCATTCTGATGACGTGATCACATCCATAAGACAAATTCACGTTTCACAAAACGGCTTGCACGATCAAATCAGAATAACAACAAAGCTGGTGTGCAAAGACAGACAGTCACATCACGACCCAGCAGTGTGTCATCTTTCCATCTCACTTCAGTTGCTAAGTGTTCTTGCACACCTTCCTTCATATGAATGGTCTGCTGGTAGAGCTTGCAGTTTATCTCACCCTGATAAGCATGAAAAGCTCTCTGTTGACCTTCCTGGCGCTGTCTCTTTTTGGACACTCGTTTAGCTGGAAAGAGGATCAAAGTGCAGAATTGCAATCTGGGCAGATACGGTCCTCCAGCTTCTGCCACACTGGGTTAAGATCAGTGGTAAAGGTTAAGTAGAATTTAGCAGCCAATCAACCAGCCTCCACTCTCCCTCAGCCTGCTGCAAAGAGCCTTTCTATGTATCTTCTCAGCATTTCTATATTTAATCTCATAGCTTGTGCCCTCTATGGCCATTTTATGATAAAAATGCAAGGTAATGTGATCAAGAAGAGCAGATGTGTGACAGTAGAAAGAGACAAACCATAAAACAAGCACCCTAACCAGCTGTCAATGTGCACAGGGGCTCTCCATACCTGTCTGCTGGATTTAGGAATAATATACAAGAAGACACATGCATGTAATCAAACTGATTTCCATCATCAAAACAGCTGCAAAAGGGAAAGGCTCCGACAGTCACCATGTAACCATACCTGTCAGGTAACCAATGAAGAATTATAGCTGCAATCTTTAACCTGTCAAAAACCACTCACGGGTGGTCACATATACTTGTAATGACACACAATACATCAACAGCAACACATCATGACTCTGGTGCTATGTCTGATACATTCAAAGGTGTTTGGCCTCAGTGGCCTCTTTAATGTTGCAATTGCTGTGTTTGCATTCATTTTATACATGCATGTTTGTATTTTGTGATGGTCTTTATGAGACCGGGACTAACAAGCTTCTGACCCACTTACTGGAAAGTTGTTCTTATATTTCGATCACTCCCCTCGAGCTGCCAGGAGGTTCTTCCTTTTTGTTCTTTATTTATCTTTACCTCTTCTTCACTCCTCCCAGTATTTACCCAATAATAATTGTGACATGAATCTTTTCCGACAGGGAGGAGCTGAGCCTTGAAAACCAGACTCCAGCTGCAAAAAAAACACAGAGGAAAACGAACTTCATTTTGATTCCCACTGTGAAATTTATTAGTTTAAACAAGCTCCCTCCATATGTGTCTCTAGGTGTTTTTAGTAAATTATATGAGAAATATCAGCATGACCTGCAAAATGTAAAAGGTGCATGCGAGGTAAAGATGTCTTTTCCCATTTTCTATGTAAGATGTAATGACACCAAAATAGCGAGTGTGTAGGTGTTAGTTATAAAAGTGCTAAAAATTAAAAATGGGTCGACATTCAGTCCATAGTTGCCATATATCAGATTCTATTATTCTTATTTTAACATTTATTAGAGTTTCACAATATAGTTTTGCTGTTGTTGTTGTTGTTGTTATTGTTTATTTTTGGGCCTGATTAACACTCCGACATACAGTACATAAACACCAACTTCGAGACGGAATGTTTTCATTATGTAGCTCTCTGCATATATCTTTCCTCACTACAGTGTTTTCTCAATCACAACTATTACTAGAACTATTTACTTTGGTTCTCAATTAATGTAATTTACTCAAAATGACGCTCATATCAAAAACTTTTATTTTAAAATTTTGACCGAAACCAAATCAACAGCAAAAGCGGAAATACGTCATGTAAACGCAAACAAATTATTAATTTATACTACTATCTATGTCGATTAGCAGTCCATTTAAAAATAAAAAATTTCGACCCTATTTTTTAAAAAAACAAAGGTCAAAGTTAAACTCTTATTTATAAAATAATATCCGTAAAAGCGTGATATAAATATCTATACTTACCGGAAAGTGATTTGCTGTGTTTGACGCGCATGCTCAGCTGTACTGGTGAGAAAGAAAGAAAATGTCGTTAACGAGGTGAGTTTCGCAAATGGGACTTTTTAGGGTTTTTATTTTATTCAAAGTATGTCATATCCATCTCGGTTGTGTCGTATCATGTGCCCGGCACAACTTACGCCATTGTTCCGGAATACTTTTTCGTTTATCCGTTTAAAATGTCCAACGTTTTGGTAAGCTAGCGTCGGCTAGTTTAGCCACTAGCATTTTGAACTCGTGTCTTCTTCAACCCAATAATATTACCAATGTATTAGATTTACGCTGGCTGCACGTTTACCATTAGGTATTTTATCACATTGTCATCGCAATATAAACGAATATGTCGTGTCTGTCGGATTATAAGGTCGACACTTTCAAAACTGGTCCGTGTCAGCTAACGTTAGCTAGTTGCTAGGAAATAGGCGATGTCGCAACCATGTTGACGAATTATCATTTTGTGTTCAGTTTCTTACCGGCGCCCACCCAGCTGTCTCAGGACCAGCTAGAGGCAGAGGAGAGGCTTCGAGCCCAGAAATCCTACTCCACCGCTTTGGTTTCGTCCCGTAAAGAGCCCCCTCCTTATGGACACAGAAAAGGCTGGGTTCCTCGCGCTATTGAGGTAAACTTATTCATTTCAGACCTAGACTTTCAAATATGTTTTCATTTTCAATTTTATTAAGCTGTGAAATGTGTCTCTGTAGGACTTTGGGGATGGAGGAGCTTTCCCTGAGATCCATGTGGCCCAGTTTCCACTGGAAATGGGTAGAAAGAAGGTGACGTCTAATGCTCTGGCTGTTCAAGTGGATGCAGAAGGAAAAATTAAATATGATGCCATTGCCAAACAAGGACAGAACAAGGATAAGGTAAAAACATGTTTGACTGACTTCCAGTAAGCAAGAATTTTTGTCAAATCTGTGTTGTCTGCTTAGATGTTTATGTACGTCAAGGTAGTAACTCCATTTTTTTTATTTTTTTTTTTTTATTGCTGGATTCACCTGAAAATGAACTGCTTATTTGTCAGTTTTTTGAATTTGAGTATTTTTTTCCCAAACAGCTGCAAAACATTCCAATATAATACTGATATATGTTTTTTTTTTTAAATTCATCATTATAACATTACCAGACTAGGTACAATAACTAGGCTTCTATGTGTTATTTCTTTGTTTAATGAAATTTCTCTTTTGACACTGCTGTAGGTGGTCTACAGTAAGTACACAGATCTACTTCCAAAAGAGGTTCTGAATGAAGATGTCCCGGAATTGCAGAAGCCAGATGAGGAAGCTGTACAAGAGGTATAATATTTTGCATCTCATGAAATGTTAATTTAAGCATCTTTTTAATGTATGAAGTGCAGCATTGTTTGTCCCATTTCCCCAAGGACAGTGTTCAGTGGTTGTTTTATCAACTGCTCAGTGTGTATGTTTGTTGGATTCCATAGTACCATTTAAATCAAAGTGGAAATAAGACAGGATATGATTGATTACAGTGTTGATTAAGAAATTACATTAGTAAAAAAAAATTGTCCTCTGTAGCTCACAGAAAAGACTCGTGCTGCCCTGAGCAAGCAGGTGTCACAAAAGATTGCTGCTGCCATGCCTGTAAGAGCTGCAGACAAACAGGCTCCAGCACAGTATATCAGGTATGTGTGGATTACACAATTCCTAAATTCATTTAGCCACTTACAAATTAAATGTAGATGAATGTGTGTATTTTTTTCTACTGCCAGAGAATGTGTGATAATTTAACTACAGTGGAATAATGTCTAGACAGCAATGTTTAAAACATTTTATGAATCATTAAATATTCCTGACTTATTGGTATGGGTAAAAAAATATTTTTTCATATATATTTACACATAACCTGCTCTTGTCATTCAAAGATATACACCATCCCAGCAGGGAGTGGCTTTCAACTCAGGGGCCAAACAAAGGGTTATCCGTATGGTGGAAATGCAGAAAGATCCGATGGAACCTCCACGATTCAAGTAAGTAAACTTGGTTCAGTCTTTATTTTCTGCTCATATCCGCAGAAATTTAATGGACATCACTGTGTTTCAGGATTAATAAGAAGATTCCTCGCGGACCTCCTTCTCCACCTGCTCCTGTCATGCATTCCCCTAGCAGAAAGGTAACATTTTTGCCTTTAGGTTTTTAGTGCACTAATATTTTTAAGTAAAAAATGTTGAAAATGTAGCTTGATCTTTTTAAGAGACATTGTTTCCTAACTGCTGTAGATGACAGTAAAAGAGCAGCAAGAGTGGAAGATTCCTCCGTGCATCTCCAACTGGAAAAACGCTAAGGTATTTGTCTTTTTGTTTAATTTTTATATTCTGCATAAATATTGGATTTTTTTTAGGACAGCAGCTTGTCATTTCGATAGTTTGTTTTCTTTATCTCTCCTCATACGTCTCTCCTAATGTGCACAAAATCTTTTCAGGGCTACACCATTCCTCTTGATAAACGTCTTGCTGCTGATGGTAGGGGACTACAAACTGTTCATATCAATGAAAACTTCGCCAAGCTGGCTGAGGCTCTTTACATTGCTGACAGAAAGGTAATCCACCGTGCTTACGTGGTTCAGAATTATTTTTCATTTGGAATAGATTCCCTCTCAAATTCATACTTAAATAATATTGTTCATCGCTTCCTCAGGCAAGAGAAGCTGTGGAGATGAGAGCTCAGGTGGAGAAGAAGATGGCCCAGAAGGAGAAGGAGAAGAAGGAGGAGAAGCTGAGGGAGTTGGCTCAGATAGCCAGAGATCGCAGGGCAGGGATCAAAAGTCATGGTGACAAAGGTGGGAGTGTGATCATGGCTGTAATTGTCAGCTTTCTCTGCATGGCCAGTGCAGATTTAGACTCTGAGCTGTTTCCAGTTTTACATAATTATGTAACATAAACGCTATAGATGATGATGAGATTTGTCACCCTACTGCTGTTGACATAACCAGCAGGCTGTGAAATAGATTTTCTGTGTCTCCACTGATGCTTTGAGGATCCTTTGAGCCAAAATGTCATACATCCATACATCTCTGAATGTATTACCTTGAAGAAAGTTACTGTGTTTAAAATGTAATTTTTTGTTGAACCCCCTATCTCCTTTTTCCTATCTATTCATATGTACCCATTTCATGTGACAGGTGGCGAGGACGGCGAGGCCAGAGAGCGTGACGAGATCCGCCACGACAGAAGAAGAGACAGACAGCATGACAGGAACATTTCCAGGGCTGCTCCCGATAAAAGGTGCTGGACATGCGTTTTAAACACAGTGCATGTGAACTCATCCGCCCCTCGCTTTGCTGCTCTCACATTCACACACACACAGATGCTAAATCATTCATGGAACCAACAGAACAACGCACGACAGGATGCAGCAAACTGCTCAGAAATAACCCTTCTCTGTCTACTGTGATCTCCTGGTAATATCTGTGTATGTGTGCACGCAGAGCAGAAGGTTGTCAACTGGGTTGGTCTCTGGAGGAGTTGAAAGGCAGAGGGGGGGCTCATTAAAATCCCAATTCAAACCGTCAAACCTTGTTATCTCAAGATTAACTTTCACTTAGTGTTGACATTGCAGCTTGCTGAAGGACAGTCACCAACTTTTTCAGAAGATCTGTACCTGCACATGAGGATGTGTTCATAAAATCTGATTTAAAGTATCATTTGTCCTTTTTTCCCAGGTCCAAGCTGCAGAGAGACCAGGACAGGGACATCAGCGAGCTAATTGCTCTGGGTGTGCCCAACCCACGCAGCTCCAGTGAAGTCCAGTATGACCAGAGACTCTTTAACCAGAGCAAAGTTAGTACAACTCACATTATACCAATATACACACTTATAGAAGAAATCCTGGGTTCGGCATGCAGCAACACCCAGGCCACTGCTTTGCTCAACATTTTGATTTGACCTGCTGACACATTTCTTTCTAGGGTATGGACAGCGGCTTTGCTGGTGGCGAAGACGAGTCCTACAACGTATATGATCAACCTTTCCGTGGCGGTAGAGACATGGCTTCAAACATCTACAGGCCGAGCAAGAATATAGACAAGGATGCCTACGCCGATGATTTCGACACACTTATGCAAAACAACAGGTATTTGCTGGTAATCTGTTTGCTGACAATCTGTTGCATTTTTAAAATGTTTAAAGGCAACCTTTGGTGGTATAAACATACCATATTTTTCGGACTGTAACACGCTCCGGAGTGTAAATCGCATCAGTCAAAAAATGCATCATGAAGGAGGGAAAAAAACATACCAGTATATAAGTTGCAGTGGACTATAAGTTGCAATTTTTGTGGGGAAATTTATTTTGCAAAATCTGAGACCAAGAACAGACATTTCATCTTGAACAGCAAGTTATAATAATAACAAACGAATAGAAAACGACAGGCTGAATAGCCAACGTAACACATTGATGGTTATTCTGCTACATGAAGTATAGACAACGAACTGAAAACGCGTCTGGTATGTTAACATATTAAGAGTTATTCAGATAACTACAGCATAAGAACCAAACTCTTAACCTCACTTCAAATCACTAAAATCCATTAAATTCTTCATTTTTATTGTTGCTTCTGAACTCCGTCAGCACTGGAGGTAGATGAAGCTCCGCTTCCTCTTTTTTTTGTTTTCGGCTGCATATTTCACTACTTGTATAAGTCGCACCCCGACCAAACTATAGGGCGGGGGGGGGGGGGGGGGGGGGGGGGG
>BJFM01000488.1:62981-79510 GCA_016586285.1 Arothron firmamentum | reverse complement strand
TTTTTTTTACATAAAAGTGCAGCTTGTCTTTTCTCATTTCTATACATACGAATTTTATGCAACTTAATGGCATGCCTCTGAGTATTAGCTAATGCGCGCTAATTGATGATTATTAAAAGCCACAGGCAAAATGAAGCTATTTTTTAAATTCTCCTGGACTAATTTATAACTTTTAAGTAGCCCATGGTTGGTGGTAAACTGTTCACTGGTGATTTTAGAGCTTTTACATCTTGATCAAGCAACTCGACAGAGCTGCCCAAATTGAACTTTCCTGATTTTAATTAAAGAAAATAGCAGTAAAAGCCAGGAGCATTTTAAGGACATTCTGGTTTATTTTGACTCCTTTAAAAAACCCGTACATGGTGTCCCAGCTGGAGCAGCTGTCCTAGGGGCAGCATTACCACACTTCACCAGCCAAGCATAGCCTGTCCCATATGTTTAGTCACAAGCTCGTCATTGTCCTCTAGGAATGTTTGGATGCCTGCAGTGTGTGTGGTAGCACTGTGTAAAACACAAAATGTTTGGCTAATGTGAAGGTTATGACCTCCAAATCGGTTGAAGAAATTCCCCATAATGATGATTCTGTTTTCCATCAGGTTTGTTCCAGACAAAGAGTTCTCAGGCGCAGATCATGGGCAGAGGCGAGAGGGACCCGTTCAGTTTGAGGAGGATCCCTTCGGTCTGGACAAGTTCTTAGAGGAGGCCAAGCAGCACGGCGGCTCCAAGAGGCCTTCCACCAGCAGTCGGTCAAAGGACGACTACCACGAGAAGAAGCGCAGGAAGGAGTGAGAAGCTGCAGGCATGGGTCCATGGAGCTGCTGAAAGTGTTGGGTTTAAGATTATATTCGAGGCTGGTGATCGTCTGTCAGGGCTTTTTTGTTACGTTAGTTGTTTTGTTTTTTTTCCCTTTAACTTGTGCAAAAACAGGTTGTGGGGAATGTCATTTCAGATGTCGACAGAAATATTTGGTGACACTTGTAGTGTTGAGCTACTTTTAAAATGTATACAGAGTAAAAACAGTAGAACCTGTTCATATTTACATGTTTGCCATCAGTCCGCCCCTATACAGTTAGCATCGCCTATTAATTTAACCCCATAATTTGTTTAAACCTTAAGCCCAATTGATGGTAAATGGATAAAGCAGGTTGATGTGCAGCAGAGCAGCTTTGTAATGCTTGTACATTAGCGCCAGAGGAATAAATTTCATGTTGGTGTGTAATCACCCTTCTGCTGTTATCCTTTACTGTGGTTTTATGGTAAACAGTACTGTTGGTTATATTTTTTTTTTTTTCTAGTCACTTCAAAATAAATTCCATTTACAGATAATTAAATGTCCAAATAAATTGTTTTGACACACTGTAAATCAGGACTCGTTCCCTTGAGAACTACACTCTGATTAATGTAATAATTACAAAAAAAATGGGTCCATTCATTTCAATTAATATCTTGTGCAGCCTGTCGTGTTTGTATTCAAGCATGACAGGAAATTATGAATTATTTCTTGCAAACACAGATTTCTTCCCCCTAGCAGATTTGTCTGCATGATATGCTTCATTTCTGATCTTTATCTGCAGTTAAAAAAAAAAAAAAAGACCAGAGTATCCAAAAATGTCATTTAAAAAAGCCATCTGTAGCAACATTTAGCTCTTTTTAAATGCCTCATAGCTTTTCTGCAGTCCACAGAAATGTTTGACTGCTAAAAGGTTACAATAATGGCCCCTCCCCGGTTTTTGATCCCTTTGCCGATGCTGGGAAGGTTTTTTGTTATTTTGACCAGGATCATTAGCCAGGACGCCCCCATATTATCACCGTGTACCCACACAAATGCTCCATTTCAGTTTAAGTGTTTGTTTTTTTGAAGACACGAGTCTGACATGCAGAAACCTAATGTGGCCGAATAGCACTAAAAACGTCGCATTTATCGAGATTAAAATAAGCAAAGACTTTGTACAAAACAGAAAGACAAATCCAGCTTTTGAAACCAGTTTAGCATTTTTCTTGACAAACAAAGATGAGGTTCCATCTGGGCTGGACAATGTCAAAGCCGCGAGGACAGCTTGATAATAGTCTTCGACTGGGCTCTCGTCTGCCTTTGTGAATGTGCACAGAGAAAGATGAATGAGATTCCTATTCATGAAGGTAACAGGAAATTGCCTTGCTGGCGTCGCCTCTGTGTGCTGTTTGATGTAAACGGGGAGCAAATTGTGTCGCCTTAATGGAATCCTCAGGTTGTAGACCGAGGCCGTGATGGATACGGCCTCTTATCTTTGCCCCGCAGGGAAGCGAGGCCAGAAATAATTTAAAAAAAATATTGAATTGTGGTGGCTCATCCTTTCACCCCTTTCAAGCCAACAGGGGACAGCCTGGGTTGTTTCTTCACCCTCCTCCGCTGGCACCAAAGCAGTAGGTCTGGTGATAAATGCTACTCCCGCTGCTGCTGCTGACCCATTGCAAACTGCTGGAGGGAGATTGTGTTTAACTCTAAGGATTCATATTTGGGGGATTGGCGTCATTCTGAAAGGCCCCATTAAGGGATAAAGCATGAGGAGAATCTTGAGATGGGTCATTTGTTGATCAAAGATGTTATATGTGGTCAGATGCTCATGTTTCCATTAGGATGGTTCTGTTAGAAGCATCTGCACATACACGTTTAGCCGTTAGGTCTTTGACCCTTTCATTGAGGTTTTTAAGAACCCAAAGCATCCACACACAAAAACAGTCGCCTGCTGCTCGATCATTAGTTCATCTGTGCATGTGCAGGCAGAGTTTCACTCATCATTAGTGCACTTGTCTACAGTCGGGGAGTCTGCCGCTCCCTGGAAAATAGTCTGCTTGTCAAACTGTCTTCACGGCCTGTCTTGGAGAGCAGGATTCAACCTCCCCTCAGCCGCTCCCTCTTTGGATAATTTGAGAAGGTGGAAATACTTAGACAGGCGTATAAATCTTTAATGGCTGTGACAGTCAGTGTCAACCAAACCCACACAATACCAGCAGTGGAGCCCAGCCAGCCATGATGGGAGGTCACATCCACCTGTCATTCTGTGGAGAATGTCAAAAACAGCAAAGTTAAACATGTTTAGGCAAAAAAAAGAGTCCAGTTTAACCTCTCTACATGCTGCTTCCCATCTGAACAAAGCATCATTAATGTAAATAATGCATGCGGTCCAAAAATTTGCACACTTTACTTGCAGAGATCGGATTGCATCGCATGTTTTGCACTGCAGAAGTATGAAAAATGGCTGAATTGCCTGAACTTCCTCTGGCAGTGGCGGATCTTAACAGGCTGCTGGCAGAATGAGGAGGGAAGAGAGATGATGATTTCATTAAGGAAGGAGGGGAAATTGCAGCAGAGAGAGGGAACACATCATCCATGGATAGTTAATTATCCGTCATTTGAACGAAAACTTGAATTGAAAGAACGTCATCAGTGACATGTTACCTCGACACAAGAGAGACAGTGATTACGATATTTCTCCTCAACAGGGACAGTTTGTTGATGCGTGGGAGCCCTGTACGTGGACGACAAGTGTTAACTTACGATGGCTGTAATACGGCAGAATGGGAATAGTTCAATACGGATGAAATCTTCTGAATGTATATCAGTTATGTCTTTTAGTATTTACCTGATTTACCTGAAGTTTAAATAATAAAATCAGGTGTTTCCCCTATGATTATCTCAGAACCTTGAAAACTAAGACCTGCTATAGGTGTCTGTCGAACTATTGATCCAGCCTTAATTTGTATTATTACATATGAATGTAAAATTTGATTTAATTTCTGTTTCAGGCTTTCCCTGATCCAACTTAATGGACTCTTCTCACCTTCGTCAGGTTGAGAACAGATGGAAGCTTAACTTACTTGCACACAGGCAAGAAACTAATGTGCTGTTAGTGCACATTCAAGGTTACGGCCTTGAGAGGAAACAAGCAGAAGGCTGGAAAATTGATTAGAGGCTCAGATCATCAGATGTTATCGTCAAAGTCTTAATCACGGGTGTCACGCCACAGAGGTATTGAGGAGCTATCACGGTAACCTGGGGCACCTGGGCAACCGACACAGCGGCTCCACACCGCCATCTAGGCGTCAGAAAATATATGACACTTATAATACTTGATTTGATCAAGCTGAGAGCCAGGCCTGATGATCAACAATACTGCCTTTACAAAAGTGGCTTATAGCTGGAAAGCACTCAAAAAAGTCAGAGATTTCCTGGTCCATGTCTTTTCCAACACTTTCCCACTCTTGAGGTCTGATTTCCCTCCGCTTTGTTTTGTTTGCCTGCAATAAATGAATTAAATGGGGGAAGGAAAACCAACAAAGGAAGTCAAGAGTGTGTAACCGGAGAATAATGTAGCTGAGGAAAATATTAACACAGTCTGCTGGTTAAAGTTTAAGCTGTCTAGGGGAGTGCATTTATGGGGAGATAGTTACATAAACAGGAGACTCAAAAATATGTTTTCCCACTTTACTGAATTTGGAAACTGTATATTAAATCTACGGGATTTGTAGTGTATTATGAAACGACATGTTGCTTAATAATATTAGATGACAGTAAATGTAATTACAGGCAAATTTTACAACATAATTATTTTAGAATGCATTGAATGAGGCAAGTTGCCAGGCAAGCAATGAAACCTTGTATAACCTGATCAAATAAAGTACAAGACAAGATTAAAATAAAAAAATAAAAATAAAAAGCCCTGGAGTTTTGGGTCTTCAGTGCTCGAAGTTCTATAGGGTTAAAGTGTGCATTTAAGCAACTGATATATGCATAGACGACTATGTTCCCTTTCAGCTTTGCTGGCTTTCCATTAATTTGTCCCCGGATACAACCTTAACCTTTGCTTTGCATCTTTACTGCGGCATCACTGGAAAACTGTTTAAATCAGCTTCTGTTTAAAGGTTGCTATGGGATATTTCCATTACCGGTCGGAAGAACCGCCCACACTGGCAACAGGGTCACGCCTATTAGTTACACCCGGAAAAGAGTGGTATGAATAACAGATGCCCTCACACTAGCAAAGAATATCAGCCCCCCCCCTTTTTTTTCCTTTTTTTTTGGAATAGTCGTGCATTTACTGCTAAGTAGCACTATGGGGTAATTTGAAAGTGCACAAGAACGCTTGAATTCGTCCTTGAATCTTCCGCTTTTACGATGTTTTATTGCCAGAATAATTAATGTAAATATAAGAAATCCAATTAATTATACGACTGAGTTTGATAAGACAAAAAAATGTATCCCCACAAACGCACTTAAGTCACGTGTGAGACTTAGAACTGTGTTTTAATGAACATATCTCGCGCGGTAACGCCTTGTTGAAATCCGTGTGAGACTTCTAACTGCGTGTTTTCTAATAAACGATCTTTGTTGCAGCTCAACACCATTGGTGAATGACACCGTACGGGGGCGTGCACTTCCGGTGAGGTGGAGCGGACCCAGGGCAGAGTGGGCGTTTAATCCGTTTCCTTTTCCACCCCGTATATGACTGGGCGGGTAGCGTTACACAAGTTGGGGAACTTTGCGTCCAGAGATTCCCAGTTGGTGGACGAAGATGACAGAAAGCTCTGCCAACAAGCTTCTCAACGGAGACGTTTGTCGTCGCACTTCAAGCGGCAGGAAAACGAGTAAAAATGGCTTCGTGAAGAACCACTGCTTGTTTCAGGAACCACAGAAGTATCGTCGCCCTAGGGGGAAGGTAAGGCCTGGCGTCATCCTTAAACACCGCCGATGTTTCTTTTTTGAGAAGTGAAATTATTTCTGTTTGATAAAAAAAAATAAGTCGGCTCACCTCTGTTATTATAATTTAAATCAACAACAACAACAACAACAACAAAAACCAGCCTGTTAATCTAAAGACGCGCGAGAAGTGATAGCTTGGCCGCTACGACCACAGGCTAACGTAACGTCACAAGTAAACTCTGAAACGTGACTGTGATAAAGACGTTTTCGTGGCTGTAATACGACCAGCCTGCGCACGGCGAAAAACCCAGACCCAACTGTGCGTCCCCGTGCGCCATATGCTGGCCACGATTTCTGCGCGAACTATTTTATCCTAGCGTTTCTGGTCGTGTGACTTTCGGAGTAAAAATCCAAATAACATTCATCCAGTTGTGCGCCTTAGTAAAACTACGTTTTTCGTTTCCTATTTTAAAGCCCCTTCAGAGATGTCAGCTGACCAGGGAGGATGGTCATGGGGACTTTTGAAACCTTACACCCTGTTGTTTCGGCGTGTAGGTGTGTGTTGAACCGGTCTTTGTTGACACAGTGCGAGGACAACTCTTGTTTCTACTACAGTTGGTCTCCTGGGAGAGGAGGCAGGGTTGGAGGAGGGGGCAGGCCCGCTCCATGACACTTAGACGGGGGAGGAATGTCTCCAAGCTGGGAAGGGTGTGGTTCGGCGGAGCGCAGAAAACAGCACATGCACAAACTTACAGTCGGACTGCGTGAAAATGGTTGGTTTGATTCAGCCTACGACAGTAAATGTTTGTTGATTCACGTAAACTTCAGTCTGCAACAATATTGGAGCTGTAGTCCTGTTTGGTGTCACGTTGTGTGGATTTGCAGAATGGTTCTTACTGTGACTTTTGCATACAATACAATTATCTTGCCTTGTCAGTCAAATCTGTCATGTGAGGAACAATTATTGATGTTCTTTGGGTACATGTTGCCAATTTTGAGGTATTTCAACTTTGTTTACATGATCACAGTGTGTGTGTTTGTGTCTTGGGAGGTCCCAGAGTTAATGTCATGCATGTGAAGAGTTAGACAGACTCCAACTTCACCAGCAAACAGCAGACACTAGCCAGTAAATACAGCTGTCATACTAAACTAAGCTGTGTTGGCGTATTATGATAATTGAAATGGGGTTTATATCCACGCAGATTCCAGGGTTAGGGTTAGGAGGATTCTGCAGGCCCTGTAGCTGTGACTTGTGTTTAAAGCAGGCAGAAATGTTAATCCATGCACTTATATCGTCTTAATTATTGCTACTCCCTCTCCCGCTGACTTAGCCAATCTTCCCTGGATCATTTACCAGCCATCCTCTCTATGTCTCATGTGACACCGGGATTGCTCTTCCCTTCTATTTAAAGTTCGAATTACTTACAGCGCAATGCGTGATCAGACACACGCTTTCTTCATGTAACCTTAGCAGTTCCATTTAACATCAGATATCCAAAGACTGGTACTTCCTTCACACACCTGCTGTAACCCTGCTGGAAATTGTGTGTTTTGTTTAATCAGTTTGTTGGTATTTCCTGTTATCGTTTCACAGATAAAGAAAGTATTTAAATTATTTCACAGTGCGGTGCAAAGCAGAACCACAGCGAACCCAATCTTTTATTATTCAGCTTTGCTATATTTTGAAAGGCTAAAGGCCGAATTGAATTATCGCCCCTTTAAAAGCTTTTCCTGCTAATGTAAATGTAATATGATCGTGGTCAGAGCTCCAGAACATTTTTTTGTTTTGTTTTGTTTTTTTGTTTTTTTGTGGTCTGCACATTTCATGGTGCACTGAACAACGGCAGGTAAAGGCCCAGAGCTGCATCTTCCTGGCCTCACAGTTTGAGATCAGAAACATGACTGTTTTGTTAATAGAACAAATGCATATGTTGTTTGGCGTGCACTGGACTGCACAGAGTTCTGTACATGTGTAGAGTACCATTGGTCACATGACAAATGGTTTGGACTTTACTGCCTTCCAGAACCAGAATGTTCCTCCAAGCAACTGTAGCCTGTACAAGAAGCCGTTTTTGGAGTACTACGAGGAGACTCCGCTCCTGGTGGCCGTGCTGACCTACATGGGGTATGGCATCCTCACCATCTTTGGCTACCTCAGAGACTTTCTTCGCCACTGGAACATTGAGAAGTGCCACGTTGCTCGGGAGAGAGAGGAGCAGAAGGTGCAGAAGCGCAACAAAATACCTGCGATAAAATGCTTTGGTGGGACGTCCTCTCCACTTTCCTCTTTCTCCTGCAGGATTTTGTCCCCCTCTATCAGGACTTTGAGAACTTTTACACCAGGAACCTGTACATGAGGATCAGGGACAACTGGAACCGGCCCATCTGCAGTGTTCCCGGTGCTAAGATGGACGTGGTGGAAAGGGTTTCCCACGACTATAACTGGACTTTTGAGTAAGTGACTGTTACAGAGGTGTGGCTGTGTTTGTTGTCGTTCATGTGGAAGGTGTGTTATCCATGAATGTCATGATTCCTCCAGGACGGTGTGTCACTGATCCTGATCTCAACAGAAAAACCTATATTTGAAGGCACTCACCTTTTATTGTTGACAGTAATCCTGCTAGTTAAAGCCACTTAATCTATGATTCAGAAACTTGTGTTGAAATTATCTGTTTCCAAATAACAGTCTGGTCTTTCTGTGTATGAGTGCAGCTCAATATTACAGTACCAGTGGTACGAAAGCTAAGACAGTTGTAATGTTTCCTGCCTAAATGGACTGATGTCTGTTGATAAAATTGCTTTATCAAAGTCGAAATAAATCGACACTTATCTGTAATCATGGTGTGGCCATCTGTCGCTCTCAGACACACGGGCAAAGTGGTGAAGGACGTCATCAACATGGGCTCCTACAACTACCTCGGCTTTGCGGAGAACACTGGCGCTTGTGCTGACGCTGCTGTGGAGTGCACCAAAAAGTACGGAGCGGGAGTGAGCAGCACTCGCTCCGAGATGGGTAAGAGTCAAAGCATCCATCCATTTTCTTCCGCTTATCCGGGGTCGGGTCGCGGGGGCAGCAGCCTCGGCAGGGAGGCCCAGAGTCAAAGCATTTGGCGACATTATTGGCTGACATTACCGTCAGCGGGACATCATTGTCCAGACATGTTTGAGCAACCTCAGGTTAAATCTCACAGACTAACAGCTCTGTGTTATTACAATCGCTCCAGACCTTTATGACTGTCGTCCTTGCGTGCTGAATGCATAATTTAGTTTTTGGTTTTAGACTTGTAATGAAAGAGGGCATCTTGTTTTCGCAGGGAACCTAGACATCCACGAAGAACTGGAGCAGTTGGTCGCCAGATTCTTGGGTGTGGAGTCATCCATGGCGTTTGGGATGGGTTTTGCAACCAACTCCATGAACATTCCAGCCCTCACCGGGAAGGTAACAACTTTTTCTACATCTATTGTTTTGCTTTTGTTTGCTTTAGGGTTTCCTGCTTCTCTCAAATCATTTCTCTTATCGGTATTTTTATGGTCACGTCATTCATATGGTGGGTGATTTGAGCAGTGCTGTCGAAAAACATTTCCTGTTTAAAGCCTTTAATGGAAGAGTTCAGCCTGTTCCTAAACGCGCTGATTTCCTTTCAGAGCTTTCTTGGTCAGTGCAGAGCGTAATTTGTGTATTACTTCAATAAAGGCACGGACTGCTTTATTATGCGTCTTATCTGACAGGGAAAAAAAACATCTTTATTGCGCGGATAAAACTAGCTTTGTCTTAAAGCTATTGCTCAATAGTATAACTGCGGCTGAAATCCAGGCCTGTTGTGCCAACACAAGCGTAAAGAGGAGCATTTGGCTTTGGTAGTTAGAAATCAGCCTCAAGAAAGTATGAATTTCTTTTTGTGGTTTTGTAGGGTTGCCTCATTCTGAGTGATGAGCTGAATCACGCGTCCCTGGTGCTGGGTGCTCGTCTGTCTGGCTCTACGATCCGGGTCTTCAAGCATAACAGTAGGTGACCTCTGCTGATGCACGCCTAAGAAGTCATAAACTGGCTGTAGAGTGATTCTAAAGGATGGTTTCTTCACCCTCACTCAAAGAGCTGTAATCATGAACGAGCATCCACTTCTTTTATCAAATCTAATACATCTGAAGTAATGGCGCTGGCAAAAACGTGTGTGTCGCAGACATGCAAAGTCTGGAGAAGCTGCTCAGAGACGCCATCGTTCACGGGCAGCCGAGAACCCACCGGCCCTGGAAGAAAATCCTCATCCTGGTGGAGGGGATCTACAGGTAGAGCCTTTGTCGTTTATGCAGGCATGCTTCATAGCAGACTGCACAATATGCTGCAGGACTGCTATAGGATCACTGTTACAACCACAAGTTAAGAGAGCTGGGTTTGGTGTCCAGGGAAAACTTACACATTTGAGATAAGGCAGTACTGACACACACTTCATGGAGAAAATGTTTTCTGGCTTCCACTTTAATGTCCCGCCTGTGTGGGACTGTACAGATTACTTCCATTGTGCAGTTGAATTTTATCGGCATCTGACGAAACTGACCTTTTGCTTTAGGCTCTAATAGAAACTGTGATGTTTGTGATGTTTGCTGTTGCGGTCACTGTTGTTCTGGTCCCTACATTATTAAGTCATGATAGTGTCACAGTACAAAGGCTGTTTTATGAGCACACACCCATCTTTGCTGCTGTAGCGGCCGCAAACAGTTTGCGATACGTGAGATCTGAAGCTCAATATGAAGAGGTGGAGGCAGTTATTCCTCTAAATTCAGACTTAATGATGAATGAATAAGGAAACTGTTCCTCTCAATGTTGGAGTATTTTTTTGCTAAGCCAGCATTTCGGGCACAGCTGTGATGGGCATCAATATGAAAAAAGTACAATCTCTTAGAGCCTCTCATAGTTCTTGAACATGGAAAAAAGAGGGTGGAGGTGCTCTGACCCTCTCTTATGAATAATGCATTCCCTGTGACCAAACTGTATCTACTTTAAAGGAAGTCAGTATAGTGAGTTATTGATGTAAATTGTTCTCTGATTATCTGCCAGATCTAATCAATACCTTCGCTAATGCTGTGTTGCCAATGGAGTTTTATTTCTGATTTACTAAAATACACACTGTCCAACATTGATGCATTTTTTGCCTCATGATTTTGTCCTGAAGCATGGAGGGGTCGATCATACGTTTGCCAGAGGTCATCGCCCTAAAGAAGCGCTACAAGGCGTATCTGTACCTGGATGAGGCTCACAGTATCGGGGCCCTGGGCCCCAACGGCAGAGGAGTGGTGGATTACTTTGGCCTGGATCCCAAAGATGTTGACATAATGATGGGAACATTCACGAAGAGCTTTGGGGCTGCTGGAGGATACATTGGAGGCAAAAAGGTGGGGCAAAACACTGGCATTCTTTATTTATTGTAGCAAGCCTTAAAAGTATAATCTAATTTAATCTTCCATAGTCTGACACCATTCTCTGAGTAATACCAGTAAGGTATATTGACATATTAACCAAGAGGATGTGTCAAATCAAATATATTGGATTGTTCTCACTCAAAAAACTAATGGTTGCTGATGTCATTCCTCTGTCAGGAGCTGATTGACTACCTGCGGTGGCACTCTCACAGTGCCCTCTATGCCACCTCCATGTCCCCACCTGTAGTCCAGCAGATAATCACCTCTATGAAGATTATCATGGGAGAGGATGGAACCACACTAGGTAGGTGGCAAAGCCCGCTGCTTCTGTTATGCTCTGAGGACTGCGTGGAAGAAAGATTTCACAGTTCTGAAATGTTCAGAGTGACCGCCAGGTGGCAGCATTGGCCCATGAACAGCAGATATTTTTTGTTTTCTCTCTATTCACGCAGGCTCCCACCTTCTCTTGCTTTACTTTTTTCTTGATTTTGTTTGTATATTGTGCACCTCTAGTCCATTTTTAGAGTTTATTTTTTAATATTCCTACTATGTTTAGCAGTTGGAAACCGCACTTGTTCTGAAACATTAGGTTTATTCGCACTGCTGACAGAACAGCACATGCTTGGTTTCAGAGGTGAATGCACACCAAACTCTGCTGGACTCGTACTACACACAAAACAAATCACCAGATCTTGTTTTCTTAGCAAGTCAGCACAACCTTTTACACTGTATGGGGGGGTTGATGCTGCCTCTTTTTTTAAGTGCTGACATAAGACCCCGTTATTGTTATTAGGAATTGAAGTAAGCATGTGGTGCATCGACTGTTGCACCCTGTCATCAACCGTTGGGTTTACTCTGTATTCCAACCGGTAAAAGTCCAGCAGTGGCAGGCTGATTGGTTGCAGCCCTGACACCCTTTGAAGACTCAGACGCTGATTTAAAGACAAAGTGACAGCTAAGAGACCTGCTAACTGTCAGCTCCACTGGGGCAGCCGCTCGCTGCTGTTGCACAGACCCGCAACTGGACGGACATCTGCTGCACAAGAGTCTAACAGATATATTGACGAGAATGAAGCAATGCGGTGTTTTCCGAAATATGAAGAGAATCTCTGAATATGATCTGCTACTTTTTAATTACTGAGTGCTAGGAATAGTCTGTGGGTTCGTTGACTGTGTTACAAAAATGCCAGGATAAATATAATGTTGGACTGTGTTGTGTGTCATTGTGCTTTGAAGCAGCGGTTTTGTGCAGATGTGTGTCGCTCTGCCTTGTGCCATATGGTTATTTGTTTGGTTTAGCTGTCGCCTGTGAGGGCTCAGCCAGAGCATCCAGTAAGTGGATCCACAGTGTGCGTCCATCTGACACTTGCGGATTGATGCCTGTTTAGTTTCGGCCCCTTGACCTCAACTTCCAGGATCCCTGGTTGACTTCAAAAGCAAATGGTGTAGCTCTCTCACCACAAACATGTAAGACACGATGGTGTTTAGCAATTTGTGCTGCACTTAAAATGCAGTTTTTTTGTTTTGTTTGTTTTAACAGTTTGCCCACTCGGGTTTGTGCCTTCTAATGTCAGGTTTCTTATTTTTCTGTTTTCTTTACTTGTCCTCGAATCAGTAGCTGAAATCTTTGTAAGTTTACACGCATGAAAAGTTGTTGTGTGATGTGTAAATCTATCAAAAGCCTTTACATTCCATAGCATTAACAACAGAGTTGCTCAAAGTTCCACTGAATCAGTGAAATGTCCCACAATGGATAAAGGTATAAATAGTATCCAGGCTTATTTTAAGGCTTTTTCTATTCTTTTTTTTTTTTTTTTTTTTTACATTCTCAGGTGCCGATCGTCTCAGGCAGCTATCAGAGAATACAACCTACTTCCGCAGAAAGCTCCATGAAATGGGCTTCATCCTCTACGGAAATGATGACTCGCCCGTTGTGCCCTTGATGCTCTACATGCCAGCCAAAATTGGGTATGTTATTACCCCCCCCTATTTGCATCTTTGCACTCTTAAACGACACCAGCTCTTTGATTTTCTGTTGTTCCCCTTTCCTATTATAACCTGGCACGTTTACACATGTAATTTTACACATTAAAGAGGAAAAAACATCTCAATGTGTGGTGCCAGTGGTAGACTAATTAAATCATTAGTCAGGGATGTTTTCCCCATGTCTGAGGTCGCTGTTGCTTTTCAGGGCGTTTGGCCGGGAGATGCTAAAGAGAAACATCGGCACGGTGGTGGTTGGTTTCCCAGCAACACCCATCATCGAGTCAAGAGCGCGCTTCTGCATTTCAGCTGCACATACCAGAGAGATGCTTGACACAGTGAGTCAAACGCAGACCGACAGGAGAGCATAGTGTTTTTGCTGCTAATGGGCAAAACTGTGGAGCTCCCTATATCATTAATTGTATATATACACACGTGCGTTTTCATACTTTTAGTCGTGTAAAAGCGCAAAGGTTCCTTATTCATTCTGATGGAAAGTTACACTGCTCGTACAGTCAAACATTTTATTAAGTGACTGACGAGGTGAACGCCATCCAACCTACACAAAATGATGATAACACAAGCCAGCAATATTAGACTGTTCTGAAGCATACCGTGTTGCTCCAAACACTGGATCCACTTCAAAGGATGTTGATAAAGGACAGGCTTGTATAGCTGAAGAAATGACTTTATCCTCAATGTGATCCTGGGGTTTTCAGTGCAAATAATGGGTGCTTGTGCTCGGTAGGCTCCTCCGAGCCGTTTGATGTGCGTGTGTTTGCTGAATACTGAAGGCTCCCAATATGTCATTTATTATAAATGAACTTACAAGACCCAACTGTCCTCAAGTATCACAACACAGCAGGCAGAGCCTTTTTTTTTTTTTTATTTGAGCTGCTATGTCTCTCCAAAGACACCTCATTTGTCTTAGCGAGGAGCATGTCAACGTCGTTTGTAATAGTCCTTTTAAAAGGCATGGGCCTGCCTTTGTAGAGCACTCCGAGGAGCCGCTTTTTCCGTCTTTGGAAAAGCCAGCCCTCACTCTCAAAGCGTGGAATCAGAAAAAAGGTCACGAGGAAGGTAAATTGTTTCCAGGTGCCTCTGCAGCTACGCTTTGCTGATACGGTCTCTTGTGGAGAGAAGTGGAGCGGGGAGTGGAAGAGTCTTTGTTTAGTTGCGGTTCACGCAGCACGCCCTCTGTCATGTTTGCTGTTTAAAAATCCCAGCTCATCACCTCATTTAACACTTAATATCTGACGTTTTTCGTTTGAGCTTTCAAGAGTCGTGTGTGTGTGTGTATGACTTGATTATCTGACTATCCTCACTTGATTTGTTATTGACGTAAATAACCCCTTTGATTTCTTCTTCTGTTGCTGCGCCAGGCGTTGCAGGCCATCAGTGAAGTGGGCGACCTGCTTCAGCTGAAGTACTCCAGGCAGGAGCAGCCGCTCCCCTCGCTTGCGTGGATGTCCGAAGAGAGTCTGCTCCAGGACTGAGCCCTACCCCCAAACTCAGCTGTTCGTCCTCTACGCCATTTCACCTTCTCCTCCTGCAGCATCATATCCCTCGTGCATCTACGTGAACCAAAGCTTCTCGCAAGTTTCCCCTCATCTTTGTTAGCTTGTGCGTCCAGCTGATTTCACTCAAATTCCAGAAAGGACCAGAATCACGCGCTCGCTGTTCAAAAGTGCGTCCTAAATGATTGTGACTACTAATTTTGCTTCGTGTCTTAGTCCTGTGTGCACATGAAATGTGTCGTCTTTGTGCAATAACGATACCAACAACATGGAATGTGTGATTTAAACGGCCTAAAGAGAATTAGCCATAATTCTGTCACGAGTTCTTGTCAACTTTCATAAAAGTGAATCTGATAGTAGGAGTAACTGTGAAGGTCACAGCAGGGAAAATGGTTTATATGTAAATAATATTTATATTACATTTGGGTAGCACCCCAGCGCCTAAAAAGAGTTGTGTTATTTCACTGGAGTAACGTGAAAATGTTGACTCCATGTGTTGATCTGATGGATTTTTCTTCTATTCATGTCGACTTGAATAGAGAATATAAAATACTGAGCTCATCCCTAACCAAAGGATATATGTGTATAGATATCTTTTCTACCTTTTCACTTCAAATGTAAACCAGATGTTCAAAAAAAAAAAAAGGTTATTTAAAAAGGAAAGATAAGACTAAAGAATATTTTTACAGCTTATTTCCTAGAAGTGTTTTTCAGCCTCATTTACCGTTTACACCTGCACTTATGCGTTTGAGCCCAGCATCTTAATCAGTTCTGGATGCTAAAGTTCCCTTTTTCCAATCCCGGACACAGATGACAGGCTAGTTCTGTACACATGACGATGCTGCTGCCAGGCTTTTCCGATATACAGACGGCTTTATTTATTCCCAATGTATCTGTCAGCTGTCAGCTGTCCTATTTTAAAGGCAGGGGGACTTAACGGCAGCTCTGTCTCCACTTAGGTGTGTAGTTTAACAGGCTACTTACACGCCTTAACTTCAGTGCTACCACTACTGACAGGCATTACAAATGCACAGATGACGTAGGCGCTGAATTTTGCTCTCCCGTGTCGTTTTCAGTTGCTTCTTTCTTATTTTGTTGTTGTGTTTTGTAATGACATTCCATATTCATCTGCTGTTTTTGTGTGCCTAATTTTTTGTATGTGTGTGTGTGAAGCTGCTCCAGACGCGCGTGCATGTCCACTGTCAAATATCCTGTTGGTGTGTCGGTGGCGTGTCGTTTCATTCACGTGAACTCGCGGTGGCCTTGGTGCAGCCAGCCATGTGACATTCCTGGAAATGTTTGTTGACGTGTTCAGGCACAGTGTGACAACTTGTTTAGGTGCCTTGAACTCATTAGACATTATGTATTTGTCTTTTTGAGACATTCCAATCCTGTTTTAAACGAGAGAGGTTTGAATTACAGCCCCCCCAGTTCACCGATGCATTTGCTTTTAATAAATAAGAGTATGAAGAGTGGAAGCCATGACTGCGATCTGAAATGCACTCTGACATGAAATATTTTCTTCTCGTCAAACTTTCCTCTCATGCTGTCTGCAGTGCTGTTGCAGTAGATTTCTGTCTATGAAGGCAAAATGTAATTGCAAACAGCAACGGGGCTGTTTCTCCTCGCCAGGTTTTCCTCACTGAACCTGAGGAATTAAAGTCAAGAATGAGATTAGAAAAGTGGTGGTGGTGGTGGTGGTGGTGGTGGTGTTTGGAGCACGTTGATGTGACACCGACCGCCAGCTTAACCGCCACGTACCTGCAGTGAATGACCTGCAGGGGCTCGTGGAAAGTTGCTAATCTGTTCCTTTGTCTCCTCGCAAGTGTATTTAGTTTGACGCTAAACCACTGGGATAACTTTGTAAAGCTGTGTTGAATAAATCACTTATTTGTATCAACTTCTGGAATGGGTTATTTGTGTCTTCTTTT
>BJFM01000488.1:51885-62939 GCA_016586285.1 Arothron firmamentum | reverse complement strand
GATGCATGGACTGGAGTCAAGACCTAAAGAACTCAACCACGTTTGTAAGCATTTCTGATTGATAAGTCATCCTGGGGCCCTCCACATGACCAGTCATTTGCTCCTCAAAATTCTATTCTTCTGAATATAACAGCGCGGGGTTGCGTAATGACTTGTTTCCAGAGTTTAGAAAACAATTTTAAGGAAGATTATACGTGGTTTTAAGAGATTGTTGCAGCAGGAGAAACCCGGTTTAATTAGAAGTGGAATTCCAGTCCAAGGTCCTGAGTAACCCGGCCGTGCGTGGATGTCCGCTGCGTGCGCTGCGTATGGAGCCTATTTGCAGGTTTTGTGTAAACTAAACCTTGTACCTTATCAAGGACCTCAGGGGCCCAGAGCACCCCCTCCACACAGCTGTGAGCAATAAGCCTCCCACCCCCAACTCCCCCTTCAGCATCAAGTCTCTGAATGCGTGCGTAAAAAGGCAAGTTAAACGAAACCGGTTGGCTGGGCTGTGCGCACACAAACGCACGCACTTCCGCACATTCGCACCCGGCGGATGAGCGTTGGATTATGGATTAACATCATCAGGCGGGTAGCAAAGAAACTAATTCGCGGTATGCGATGAACTCCAGATGTCAATGTATTGGAAGAAAGCACCCACCCACCACGGTATGACTCACAGTTTTTAACTAGTCGAATAAGCGAGCGCCGGTGCGGACGGGGAGGCTCTGCGTGGGTTTCCCGACTTCTTTCTGGTACTTAAAAAGCTCTCCCGACTGTCTTTTTTTATGGGTCGAAGAGGCGTCGAGCTAGATCCGCCACACGGACTGACAGTTGCTGGACCAGGCGCCGGTGCCAGATATGGATAGCGCGCAGGACACCTCCAGCCGCCGGTGCGCATCTTCATAAAGTGCCACATTTCCAAGGCGACCAGGGCGAAAAAAAGACTTCATTTATCCAGAGTCTGAATCGCCTATTAAAGCCGAAGGAAGCTCGCCGTCACCACCACGAGCCGAGGCAGGCTGAGGGGTTTCAGAAGAGCCACTGAAAGAAACTTTTGAACCACAGAAGATGCGACAAGACTTCGAGATGCTGCTGGTGATTTGGTCGATCCTCGTAGTTAGTTTAGGAACCGGGTTTCCAACCAGACACAAGAGTGTTGGCCATAAGGTAAGTTTTTCAACTTTATGCTTACTAGTTTATGGTAAACGATTTGGAAGAGTTAAAAAAAAAAAAAAAAAAAAAAAGCACAGCTGTTTAATGCGGAACACAGGTTTGCAAGTTCTTATAAAATCTATACTTCAGTGCTTCGTAACTTTACTGTCAAGCCTGAATAAATCCAAACCAATTATTTTCAAAAAGCACAGTTGGTTAGAATGAACGTGAATAACTTAAAAGTCTGAAGTTCCATTTGTTTGAATTATTTTTAATCGCTAAGTTGTCCATTAATTAAACTTTAATTAATTAAGTTTTTATTATTGACCAATACCCAGTAAAAATAAAGGTACCGAATTGAATTTATGGGTTTAATAAACTATAGAGATATGCGGGTAGTTATGAAATTATAATTCAATTAGAAACATTTATGTGTCAATAAAAATAGATGAAAACATGAAAAAATGCAGAATTGCTTTGGCATTTTGCCTCCAATCCACCACTGCTTCAAAACTGGAGTAATATCCCATGATCGAGGATAAAACCACTGCAGATACACTGATAAGGGTGTATGCTGCTCAGTTTGGAGCGCTCTAAAAGTCTTTTGGCACACATTGTTGCACCGGAGCTGCATGCATGCATGCATGCATGCATGCATGCATGCATGGTGGTGCAGCGGGGCTGTTTGACAGAGCTTGGTTAGTGCTGTCCAAGGTCTTCAGATGACCATGACCGCTGCAAAGGTGGAGCACTGACACCATAAAGAAAGATAAATTAAAAAAAACAAAACAAGATAGATCACTGTTGAAGGTAGAGATAAATGATCACAAAACTGAATTGTGGCAGAACCACCTGTCCTTTTCACCCTGGAGCAGGAACTGCATCAATATTTGGGGCAAAATATCATGAATGACAGGTGCTAAAGTAACAATCAGGACCCTTTCATGAGTTGATAATTTACAATATGTCACCTTTCATATAACTCTGTACACTATAATTGTGCAGGGTCCATTGCTATAAGCAGACATATTAAACAAATGTTTGTAATTTTCCCACGCCCCTTAATAAAATGAGGCAAAATGTCAGGAGTTTCCTAATGTGGCACTCTTTTGTTGTCTCTCCATGTATAGTAAGGTCTGCATCGCAGGCGCTCACTCCTCCTCCGCTCTGTGCAAACCATTGTGGTGTGTATACCCAGTGTTTGTGTTACGCTCCAACGTATTTGGATATCAAAGTTTGTTTGTGTGTGTTTGTGTTGGGGTTCGGTTTTTGCCTCTGAGAGCTTCTTGTGTGGCCTCCCATAGTCGGGAGTCATAGTCTCTCTCATCATCATCATCATCATCATCATCATCATCATCTGCTCGGACAAAAAGGCACGAGGGGAGAGGAGGGGAGATGGAAGTGATGGTAAACTTCTCCCTGACTTGCTGGTTGTGTGTATATGATGGGAGATAAAGATGAGATAGCTGCATATTAACAAGTAGAAGTCGGAGGAGGTGGAGAAAAGGCGGAGTAAAGCGAGTGCAGGCAACAGGATGCTTATGTAATCAGAATCAGGGAGTCCTCAACATCTCTCACACCGGAGCTCAGGTCAAGTGTCAGTCATCTGATTGTTTACACGGGTTCTTTTTGTGTTAATGTGGAATTTCCTGTTTTTGCTCGTCTCCAAAGAAGAAGAGAAGAAAAGCGGGGGTTGCGTTGGAGTGGCCTCCTTTCCAAATATTGTGACCTGTTTGCCCTCTCTGTTTTGCATGCCCAACCTCCACAACCTGATCCTAATTCCACCAGGCATGCATTTGTTGTCCTGTTTACGAGCGATGGCGATCAAAGAGCGGCCATAGTTTATTGTTCATCTGAAATGGTTTGGAAACAGCTAAGTGCACAGGCCTTTGATATCTGCGAGCACATAAATCAGGGCTGCCACGCTGCCTGCCTTCCCGGCCAGGCCCCCCCCCCCCCCCCTCCCCCAAGCCCACCGGATGCCATCCCTGCCCCTCACCTCAGCCTGCGCCGTCCCCCCTAACCACTCTCCAACCTGAAAGTGTGTCACCGCACTCGGTAGCAAAGACAGTAGCAGGAATGGTCTCTCCAGTCAGATAACAGCCCGAGTGTGTCTGAGCAGGGAGAAGTACATTTCCAGACCAGGTCCCCCACCGCACCGACACCAGGCCGCCTGTTAAACTCGCTGCACGCCATCAGCCCCCGGTCCTTTGATCGGGAGAGCCTCACGACAGGGAGGAGGAGGAGGAGGAGGAGGAGGAGGAGGAGGGCAGGATCAGAGAGGAGTGGGAGGAAGAAAGGAGGAGTAGAGTGATGTACAGAGAGAAAAAAACAGAGGGTCCAGATGTGTAAGGGGATGAGATGAGCAGGGTGTTAAAGTATGCGCTCTCCTTCGTGGCTCTGGATCTGCTGGCTCTGTGGGAGTGTGTACCTATTAGGGCATGAGTGTGAACGTTAGTGGCCTCAGGTTCGGCTGTGAGACAGCGACACAAGTGGAGAAGAGTGAGAAGAGAAGAGGAATTCTGCCGTCAGTCATAGGTTAGATTCCGATCCAAAAGCTGGAGTGGTTACCGTCTCAGTTTATCACTTAAAGTCAATCATCCGTGACATTGATATTTAAATTTCAGATTATTTCCTTTTTAAAAGGGTCTGTTTTTTTCAAATATAATTGTGGACAGTTTGGAGTCACTGCTAACTACGCAAAATTTATTTTTCAGTGTTTATAATGGCTAAAATTACACAGAGTAAAAATGTTATCCATTTGTCACCACCAGTTTACAGTTATTTGAGGAGGGGGGCCAACTTCTCTCCATGTGCCATTTTTCATGCTTGACAGGGTTCTCCTCAAAACAGGCATAATGTGTTCACATGCTCGAATTTGACCGACCACATAGCTTCTTTATGGGACAATCACAGGCAGTCAGTGAAAGGTACACCCTGTGCGAGAGGCCATAACTATAAATCATTGACCGTTGGGTCATTAATTCAGGCATTTCCACTCCTCTTTAACCTTCCAACTGCAACTGAGCAGACCACAAACTGACTAAGATCAAGTATCTAAGTCCGGTTCATTATTGCCTGGACCAGTTTGGGAAATTCAAGCTGATATAGATGGGATAAACTGCAGATGACAGTTCATTGGAGGATTTCCATATACATGTATGTATGTATATATATATATATATATATATACTGACACTGGTTGGGTGGTGTATATATATATATATATATATATATATATATATATATATACACACACACACACACACCACCCAATCAGTGTCAGTGACTTCCAATTCACCAAGCATTCATCTTGAAAACCAGCTTTTTCATCTCTCCTTTTTTCAGAAATGGTAAAATTTGAAAGGTCAAATTAAGTGGTGGCCATAGTGGCAGCAAAGCAGCAGTATCAGACACGCTCGTACCAGCCCAGGGGTCTCCTGCCTCCCAAGCCCTCTCATTAAAGCTAAAAGAGGATCTCTCTGGCACAGGCTCCTCTTTGTGCACAGCCTGGATGCCATGACAGTTGTGGGAGAAAAAAAAACAAAGAAATGAATGAAGGCTCACTGGTCACTTGGCTTGATAGTCGGATGCCTCGGAGGCTTTTTTTTTTTTTTTTTTTTTGCTGAGCAAGCTACAGAGTGGAATATAGTTTCAAGGATTCTTCCCACAAACAAAGGACTTCTTGTTTTTAAGTTCATCAGTGAAATCTTATAAGTGATTATTAGTTTTAGAATAATTACTGGCCTGTGAATGTCTTTTGTTCTTAAAAATCCTGGTGGTTCGTCGCATCTACGACATTTTCTGACAAATGGTTCCTTTTTGAGGAGGCCAAAAGATTCTTGTCTGAAGCTCTGTTATCTCACAGGTTCACAGCCAGCTGATTCACGGTGGCGGAGTGCAGTATGTCCCAGAGGCTCTGGAGCAGCAGAACCAGGTCCAGAGTCTCCTGCCTGAGCCCCACGCTCACCAGAGGAGGTGGTCCCAGCACCAACACAGATCCGTTGGTATTCTTCCCAAACCGGAACCGGAGGAGCAAACCAAACCTTTCATTTTGGATTTCAAGAACTTTCCAGACCTGGCCAATGCTGACATCAACTCACAGAACCCAAACATACAGGTGAGCCAGGAAAAAAAAATGCATTAGCCATTAATTCCTTATTATCATCAACTGGACTGACTCAAATTGTGCTATCAGCAGATTTTTGTGCCAGTTAGAGGAACATGATGAGGTCAGCCTGTGTCCAGATACTAAAGTCTTTCGTTTTCTTTTTGCCTGCTCTTCACAGTAGTCTGTGGGTCCTTGAAAGTCCTGCAGCATCTAGGATGAGTCATATAGAAGTAATGAGAAGTGGTTATTCCTGATTAATGCTCGCATTGTCTCCCTGAGAGGATTGTGCACTTGGCTGAACGTGCATTCTCATGCCTGGCTGGCTGATTCAGATCCAGAAATCTAAATCAGTTAAAGGAAAAACCAACGTATAACATTTTCAAAACTACATTATTACTAAATCTGCAACAAAGGAAGCAGCGACGAGTTCGCTGTGATTACTTCTGCTAAGTCGGGTCTGCTCATCACACTTCAGTCATGAGGTATAGTGCGTGGGCTCACTGGTTACTGTGGGTGTTTTCTTCATAGGTAACCATTGAAGTGGTGGATGACCCTCAGATGGAAGTAGAGATGGACCTGGCCAAGGAAAATGAGTGGCTCCCATCGTCATCCTCCTCCCCTTCTTCTACTGTAGACTGGCTCGGAGGCAAGAAGCTTTTCTGGCCCCTTTTCTGGACTTACACTGACGCCGACTCCAGTGAGGACAGCAACAGTCGGTCGGGGGGGGAGGAAACCGGCGAGGAAGAGGAGGAAGACTACCCCATAGATTACGGCAGCGAGGAGCATATACTCAGCGGAGTGGGTGGAGACTGGGATACACACTGGAACGAAGGATGGGACCCAGTGCAGAGCTACTATGGTAAGGTTGGCCAAGAGATACACACACACACACACACTGTCTGTTCATACAGCTACTCAGCTCTTATTCTGGCGTTAAAATCATATGTATTGTGGCTTTTATTCAGGTATGGGATTGGAAAAACAGCTTGGATTTTTCAAGAGAAAACGGGAATATCAGACCAAGAGTCAGATAGAACAATTGAGAGTCAACAAAAGACTTGTTTAGGAATGGCGCATGATTGCTGTCTTGACAGTCAGAGAGGACCAAACCGTGCCAGCATGCGAGGCAGCATGAGCAGTCGACCGTCAGGACATTGCGGGTTCTGGGCCCTTTGAAGTCGACACTGGCCGTGTTGGTCGCAGGGGCCTGCCTTTTGAAGATGGGTCCAATGCGCTCGCTAATGGCAGCGTGAGGCCGGCCCTGTTCCCGTGGACAAAACAGTCCTCTGCTTGTGGACAATTAGAGGGCAGATTGGGAACACAAAATGACAGCGGCCATTTGGCTGGTCCTTTCATCCTTCCTTGGGCCCCCCCAGACCCTGGCGGCCCTCTGTGGCTCAGCCTGTTGTGCTAGTTCAAGAATTTCAGGGGCTTTCAGGGCTCTGTATAACTTTTATGGCTCCCCCCCTCTTAATTTTGCGTTCTTTTGGTGGGAAAAATGCGGCTTAGCCCGCGGAGCCACTTTAGTGGTAAAAATAGTAAATAATGAGAGGGGAAGAGCAAGGTGTAAAGAGTGAATGAAAGGGAACAAAGATGGAAGGGGAGACCTCTGATGGGTTGTGCAGTGGGTAGGTCAGTGTGTGAAATTCCTACTGTAGGTTAGAGTTGATGGTTTAAAAGGTTCAAGCTGTCTCACAGATGCGTTCACGGTTGATCTGTTTATTTTTGTTTAGTTTTTAAAGCACGTTGCACAAACCAAGCTGCTGTTACAGCACAAATTCAAAATGTACTAACTAGCATCACACCCCGACTGGCATGTAGTCTTTGACCTTTCCCTTATGAAGTAATTCTGATATATGGACGAACTGTGATGAATTTAGAAAAGCCAGCAGAGAGCAACCATACCTGCTAAGTGGTCGTATCTAAAGACTTGCTGCCCATAAATCAAGGTCATCTGCCTCAGCCGCTTCTTTAATTAAGACTCTCCTGAAACCTTATTCGCATGTGGCCACATGAGGCGTTGGCAGCGCCCACAGAGTAAAAATGGCTGCTCTCTACACCCAAGCTGGTATTTCTGCACCCACTGCGCCTTTAATCAAGACTGACTTGTTTAGAACGCTATTAACACCACAAGGAAACACGATGTGGAGGCAGACAGCCACAGCACAGCTTCCCCCTCTAATTTTACTGAAGCCTTATTATAAAGGATATGGGTTTGCATGAGAAAGGACAGACCCAGAGAAAATGAGCTTTTATTTTGGCTGCGACAAGCCTGAACATTTGAAAAGCCCATCCTGACAGCTGATGTTAGCGTTGACACCGAAATGGAAGCTTTGAAGATGTGTCCTATTATTTTGTTGATGAGAGATCATCTCATACGTGCATGTGTGTGTGTGTAGTGCATCTGCTCCTAGAAGCACAATGGCGAGCTCATCTATTTGTAGCTTAAAGTTTAGGCTCCCTTACAATTTCACGGAATGTTCTGCAGGATACAAATAAAAATAATCCGGTGAGCCGTTACGCTGTTGCGTTCCAAATTGCACAAACCCAGTTTTGCTTTCTTTACCACAGAGAAGGAGACAGATGAGTGGACACCCTGGTCTCCTTGTTCAGTCACGTGTGGACATGGTGAGAGAAAGAGAACCAGGTCCTGTGGTTATTCGTGCACGCTGACTGAAGCCTCTAAGTGTGACCTGGAGCCCTGCCCAGGTGAGATTCCATCTGCGTTTCGAGATTTTAAAAACACACATCGACGCCAGAGAATCTGTGTGGTGATTTTCTTCTTCCTCGTTGGGTCTTGATCGTGTGCTGCTCTCGTCCTTTAGGCGATGTCAACACTGTGGTGGAACCTTTTCCGTTTGAGATGGAGAACGGCACGGAGCCATTCGGGACAGGTCCGTTGTCTTGAGTTTTGTCTGGAAATTCAGCTTTCCTTGCGTGACAGAGACTATAATCAAACACAGTTAGAAAAGAAAGTGTAGAAGAGCTGTGGATCAGCTTGTTTGTCTCTCTTTTCTCCAGATGTGGACAGCTGTGAGAAGTGGCTCAATTGTAAAAGCGAGTTCCTGCAGAGCTACCTCCATCAGGTCATGTCTGAGCTACCCAGCTGCCCCTGCACCTACCCCTCTGAGGTGGCCTACACCGTGGTCAGCCTCTACGATGAGCCCCGCGGCCGGCACTTCCGTTGGCGGGACGCAAGTAGTCCCAAGGAGCGTCTGGACATCTACAAGCCGTCGGCGCGCAACTGCATCCGCTCGACGCTTTCCAGTGACTCGTCCACTCTTGCAGCCCAGCACTGTTGCTACAGCGACCGTGGGCAGCTGATCACACGGGGGAAAGGCGCAGGCACGCCGAACCTCATTAGCACCGAGTTCTCGCCTGAGCTCCACTTCAAAGTTGACGTGCTGCCCTGGATCCTGTGCAAGGGAGACTGGAGCCGCTTCCACGCGGTGCGGCCACCTAATAACGGACTGAAGTGCCCCGAAAACCCCCACGAAGATGTGTTCATGAACGAACTGGAAGAGGCCAGGGAGTACTGACGGGCATCATCCAAAAGCACCGACGGGAGCCTGGACATCCATCTAAACACGTGCTTCACGCGTCGACTTGAGAGAGAAGTGCACACTTGTGGGCGGGAGATTTTGCGGGATTTTAGGAATAATGGTGACGTTTGGCGTCTTGTCGTAGGCTTTGGTGCAGGGTCCTGACATCTGCTCATCTGGACTGACCCCACCTGCAAGAACTCACATATGTTTCATGCGTTGTTCTCCCTTCGCTTGCCAGCCTGTTACACATCTGTCGTCGAGCTCTCTCTCTTCATATTCAGTTCACTCTCCTGAATGTGTGTAAGCATGAAGTATACCCACTGGCTTCTTAAAAAAATATTCACCAAGGCTTGTTATGGACAGTCGTGAAACACCCGAATTGTGCTGGTTTAGGTTCCACTTCAAGAACCGTTGTTAACACCCCAATGATGCTGCTACGATATTAAATCTGTCAGGTTGACCTCAACACATCAGGACATCAGTAGACCCAATTTATGCCACATGCATTGTCAGTAATGTACATTTTAGTACACCGGGCGAAGGCGGGGGAGGGGACTGTAACGTTAGAAGAATGCGGGATTTTAACCAGAGAGGTAAGCTAACAGGATGTGAAACATTCTGCTGTCACTGTCAAGCTTGCAAGTTCAAATTATGAGGATCACCCTTAAGCGGGAATGATATGGGAACAGCGCTGGAATGATTAAATGTGTTTCCACACACTTTCAAAGCCAGGAAGATAAACAGTATCATCTGGGTGCCAAAGATTTCCAAAAAAGTCTCTTGGTGCCTGCGCAGGTCCAGCCTCCTAACTCTCTTTGGTGCAGATGTAGGTACATTTGACTTGTACAATGACTAGATTGTGCTCATACAATGTTCTCAGGGGTACTAATTTACCATGCTAAACCGATTTGTTCATTTACCTCAACAGTGGAGCACTATTGGAACTAGTACAAGGGCATATTGAGGTCAGGATTAGTAGAATATCGGGTGCATAATCCAGATTGGAATTGATGAAAAGATAATGTGTTCAAAAACAAATTGTGTCCCTAACAACTGCATGCACTGTGCATGGTAGAGTGATGTCATTGCTGTTTAAAGCTGTTGGCTTTGGGTCTTTTAGCACAGAATTGGATTGGAAAGAAAGGAGGTTCCCAATCCAGCTTTGCTGCGCGGTCAAATTTGATTTTCGTGTTTGAGCCCGAACATTTAAAAAGGGAAGGCCTTTTGCTCAATCTGAAAAATTCTGGAACTGCCTCTTCTTATCCAGTCTAATTCCATGTGGGTGTTTTTGCTCCAAACCTATTCCAGGAAATCTGCGTCAAGGTGTGTACATGCAAACTGGCATTTACATTTTGGAACCACCTGTTCTAAAGGAAGGCACTTTATTTAAAGTATATATATATATATATATATATACACACACACATATATATATGTATATATTTACAAAAGATATATCGAAATGTACTCATGTTTGTCGATGGTGTTGTGAAGGGGAAACCAGAAATGCTGCATTTCTCAGTAAAAGTGCATATATATCAAGTGGTCTGTTGAGATAAAGCATGATCTTTTTGTGATTTCTGAATCTAGTATTACATATATGGTGTTGTACAGTATTTATTGGTCTGTTTCTCTTTTTTTTTAAGTTTGCTGAAGCTTTGAAGTGTCTCTGTACTCAACGTGGTGCACTAAATCAGACTGAGAAATGAAGGCGCGCATTATCAAAAGGGAATCCACTTGCCGTCATAACCTCATATCACTTCATACAGCATCATCAAATGCATCTGTGTTTCATTTTATTTTGTACTGCAGTGCTCTATGAATATGCGGTTGCAATTGTGCTGAAGAAATATATATAAAGACCTTGCATTCATCACCTGACTTTTTAATGTGTCCCTGCTTTCCATAGTCTTCAGATAGCAGAGAGCCAAACATAGCATTGCTACACGTTAGTATTCCTAACATAAGACAACTGGACGGTTGTACTCTTCAATGGCCAGCCCGTTCGCCTTCCGGTCCCAACAAGACAGGCACAGCATGGCATATATTCCTCCAACGTATGAACGTATTTACCTCACAGAAGTTATAAGGCCAGTTTAATAGACAGGTATTTTGTAAAACTAACTGCAAACATTACTGGTAAAATCCAGTTGCAAGCATGCTATTCAGTAGTTGATGGCCAAAAATAAGTTTTTTTTTTCCTATCCAACTCCTACAGTTTTTTCCTGAGCGTATATTTGTTAGCCTTAAGCCAAATAAAC
>BJFM01000488.1:26774-48724 GCA_016586285.1 Arothron firmamentum | reverse complement strand
GGGGGGGGGTGGCTGATGGAGTGCATTTCATTTATGGTGAAACACTGCACGTTTCCTCTTTTGCACATTTCTCACATCTTTTGTCACCTATATTTACACACGCAAACGTGGAGGAGCGTTTGCGTCACGGTGTCCATCCGCCTCATTTCACCTCTGTATGCATCCCTTAAGTAAACCTATGTAAGAATCGATTTCTGTGCTGACTCACACGATTCCCCTGCCTTCGAAATGCTCCTGGAGATGAGTGCAATTGAATAAACCAAGATCAAGTTTCTGAACCAAAAACAAGCCAATTCTGACGTGTGAAACGCATCTACCTTGTTTTCTGCTCCGATTAACGCGGCTTCTATTTTCAGTCATGGAGGAATTCCCCCGACGAATGTTTGCTGAACTTAGTTCATATTCGTGACGTCTTTGACTTTGCTGTCATAATTGTTGGAAATCAAAGTTTAAAAGTTGGAGTGGGTGGAAGTAATGTGGCCTTACTTTTGCTTTGTCAAGGCCTAATGGGAGAAACCATGAAGATCAAACCTTTATGTTAACATTTTGATAGTTTATGCATACGTATGATATTTATTTAATTAAGTAAACTGATTTCCAGCAATACTCTTTTATCAGTATATATCTTATGCAATTACTGTATTTTCGGGGAGAGCGGGATTCAAACCAGCGTGTGGGCAAATCCGTTAAAATTGTAAAAACGATGTTTTTATTAATTATTGACATTCAATGTTGACACACTTAAATGGTGACACACTTAAAATTTGTGATTACAATAGACTGTCGTGAGAGCAGCAACACTCGTCGACGAGGTGGCCGAGTGGTTAAGGCGATGGACTGCTAATCCATTGTGCTCTGCACGCGTGGGTTCGAATCCCATCCTCGTCGTTCCTTTTCAGCGTTTTAATCCTAACAATTTTTTTTTCTTGGTAGCGGGAGGTAACTGGCTAATTTAATTTAAAGTCTATCTTTGTCGATGGTTTATTTTAAGATAGATTTTCAACCTCACGTGTGCCTGACGTCTGCTGGCTGCTTCTGCTTTAAATCTAAGTCTGGTCAATTCCATATACGGCCAGGAGATGGCGGCTTTCTCCCAGAACACAGCTAGCAGTCGTTGAGTTTAAAGGAAGCGAGAATGCTGGATAATAATACTGCCAAATTAATAATAATAATAAAAAAGGACATAGGCTAATGCTGTGGCTACCAAATGGTGTCAGGACAAGTGTCATTTACATTAACCACAAAATAATAGATTAATGAATAAAGAAATCACTGACTTAAAAATATATCAGAATTAAAATGACTACGAATTATTATTACATCAAATTATTAAATAGCGCTTATATTCAAGATCCTATGGCATGTAAAAATAGTGCTGCTGCAGCAGTAAATGAAATGATGAAAGGAGGAGCTATCCAGGAACACCAGTTTATTTGCAGGTAATGTTTGGTTTTCACCCCCCTACAAGATACAGGTCTGCATAACAAAGTCATATAAAATGCTATGACACATTATCAACAGCGATGGGATTATTTTAAAAACAACAACAACAACAAAACAAACAAAAAAAACCCCCCATAAATGTGCAGTATTAGCACAATATTTAGAAATGAAACAATTTAAATTTAGTAATGCTAAATTAAAAGCACATTATTTCAGACAATCATCCGCTTGATATCCATTGTTGTCGCAGCCTTTATTTCCATCTATACGTTTCCCATCAGTGCTTTTCTGATTATCCACAGGAAATGTGACATTTCCAGAAGTTCCGTAATGTGTCTTATCCATCCCAGGAGAGAGCTGAAGCATCTCTGTCTGGGTTCTTCTGTCATTATCAGCAGCTTGACTGCTTATTGTCTGTGAATGAAAACATTCAGTCAGGGATGAGGAATTTACTTGCCACCAACCGACAGAATTTTGATATTTTTCTGAAGAATGCTGGTTTTACCTTTTGTTGATGATAATAGTGATCTATAGCATACTGGTATTTGGCTGCCTTCAGTCCAAGTGCAGCAGCTAGTCTCCCTCCAAGGAAATCACAAGCTATATAGAGATAAGAACCACATCAGTGACACATTTCTCACATATGTAAGAACTATTTTTTTTTATTAACATGTGCCATGTAACATACTCAGCAATGAAACTCTGCCAACTAGAATGGCCAAATTCTTGAAGGAGAACCGAGTCTAAAGTGGATAAGATGAAACAGAAAGGTAAGAGTGGTATATCTAAGATAGCAATTCTCTAGAAACCAGTGCCCCACCTGTGTACTCTCCTTGAAGGGACTGTCTGATCGCTGCTCCTCTTCCTCTTCACTGTCTTCCTCTTCCAGAGTTTCACCACTGGAGAAATAGATGATCCTCCTCTGTTTGGCTATGGTGCAATCACCATGCTCCGTTTCCTTGATGGCAGCAGATGTCTGCTGATTTCACAGGTTTTTGAATTAACTTTTATCTCTGCCATGCGGCATGAATAAAAACGATTTATTTATTGATTGATAGATTTCTTTTTTAGCCACAGTATTACAAAAACTTACTTCCTGTTTGATGTTGCTCATTCTTGAATTTTTGACTCTGCTGTACTGCCAATTCTTGCAGGATACAGGATCTATCCTGTAAAATGAGACCAGCAAACAGCAGCACAGTACTTACAAAGTACTTTACCTCGTGTTGCGTCCTTATTGATTTTAAGGGTTGGGCTTCTTTTCTTTTTCTTTTGTTTTCATTTTCATGCAGCAAGAATTAAAATGCTAAAGCTAACGCTTGCACTTCACATGTCAGGATGGCCGAGCGGTCTAAGGCGCTGCGTTCAGGTCGCAGTCTCCCCTGGAGGCGTGGGTTCGAATCCCACTTCTGACAGAACCTTTTCTTTCTCGCAATCACAATTTACAAATGGACAGAGTTGTAATTGAGAGAAAATTAATTGTGATTTTTTTTGGGTGCGTTTGTGGGTATCTAAGGCTCAGTAACAGTAAACTGCTTAGACTATATTGTTTACAGTTTATGTTTTTTGAATTATGAACAGAAATGATGATGGTGATGATGAGCAAAGGAAGAAATTACTTGTTTTTCCTCAAGTTTCAAAGCCCACAACTTTTTTTTCACGATTTGCCAGCGTTACAGTTACAAAGTCAGAAAACAAGATAGCCCTGTCTACAAAAGTTAATCTTGCGCTATTCTTGACGCGTCTTTAAAAGGGAAAATCTCTTGTCAGAAGTGGGATTCGAACCCACGCCTCCAGGGGAGACTGCGACCTGAACGCAGCGCCTTAGACCGCTCGGCCATCCTGACAGAACCTGCCGTGCACCTATGCTAGTTGCTATCAGAGCACAACACCTACGAAAACAACACTGACAAAAAGTCCCCAGTGGAGGAGGTGAATTCTCAAAGGCAGCACTGTGGCCCATATCCCGCCGTCGCAAGGCAGCCTCACGTTCCCTAGTTGTCATTTAGTAGCATATGCGTGTCTCGTTGGGCTGAAAGGTGGATTTCAATGCCCACATTAGCATCACCAGCTGGAGGAGCTGCTTCCGCTGCTGGTGGGAAACTGCGGTCATGACTCTTTTGGAGTTCCCCTGCTGGACAGCGAGAGGATAGGTCCTCCACATCTGGAGAGCCACGCAAAGTGCATCCACGACCCGTCTGTACCTGCAGACTGGGGAGCTGTCAGATTGAGAATTTATTTATGCATTTCCAAAAAAAAAAAAGGGATAGAAGCCCCTTACATCTCTGTTTATCATCATCCTGCTGGTGATGGGCCGGTTTCTCCCAAACTTGTGACGTGAAAAAAAAAAAGATTAAGACAGAAAAGCGGTTAGAGACTGAACGGATGCTGAGGGAATCCCACCGTTTTGGGCAGAAAGGTGATTTCCACACAAATCACTAGGTTACAGATTCACATTTGTGAATTTTGAGAATTAACGGAAGAGTCCTATGACGATTGCCTGGGATATATTGATTCTAGAAGCTGAGTGTCCAACTTTTCTTCTTCCAGAAAAGAGCAACATGCCTCATTCTTTTTCCTGAGGGACTTTTCAGCCTTCATTTCACTTATTGCCACGCTGGACATTAGAGGACAATTCTGGTCCAGGCTTGTGGACGGCAACATACCACTGTTCTGTCTGTGACAAACATCCAAGAATGACAGCTTGAATTTCGAACGTCCTGTCCTACTGTGCACATTAGTGAAAACATAAGTCAAATACAGTGGAAAAAAATAAAATTAAAGTGAATTTTTATGACTTGAAAGTGGTAAATTTGCCATGTTGATATAGGAACGAAAAAGGACAAAAACTAGTTGTGTTTTTTTTTTCTCCTTGTAAATCTAAACATCTGACTCTAAGTTGATCACAAGTTCCTTGCAGATATCTGCTTTAAGACAATGAAAAACTTAGAAGCAGATGAAATTCTGGAGAGAGAGAGAGAGAGAGAGAGAGAGAGAGAGAGAGAGAGAGAGAGAGAGAGAGAGAGAGAGAGAGAGAGAGAGAGAGAGAGAGAGAGAGAGCAAGAATGAAAATCCTTGAATGAAATTAGATTACTGGAACATTTTATTAATAAAGCAGAATGGTTGAAAGGTTCAGCATCTGACTGAAGACTGGCCAGCAACTTCATCAGATTACTTGGCTGCCTTGCTTTTGGCAGGTTTATCCTTTTTAGCCTCGTCCTTTTTTCCGTTTGGGCCGTCTGCTTTTGGCGAGGTTTCCATCTTTTCTTGGATCAGCTCAATGACCCTGGTGTCTGCGAAACTTTTGGCGATGTCCATGCAGGTTTGACCTGAGGGGAGGAGGAAACAAACGTTCAACGCAGGATACACCAGTTCCAAGCTGGTTAAATTGATTTATTTCCCTCTTTATTTTTTTCCGATTTGGGCTCACACCTGTCTTGTTCACTGCATTGACGTCGGCGCCCGCCTTGAGGAGAACGTCCACGCAGGAGGGTCGAGAGCTCTGAATGGCCCTCATGAGGGGTGTGCCCCCATTGAGGGCCGGAGCATCAACAGCAGCCCCGGCCTCAAGCAAAAGTTCAATGATTTCCACGTGGCCAGCATAAGCCGCATGGTGGAGAGGCGTCCAAACGAACTGGTCCCGCTTATTCACATCCGCCCTGTCAGAAATACAGACTCAAATTTATTATTATTATTGTTTTTCAACAATGTTATCTGAATTATAGGAACACTTTAAAACTTGAAGCGGATGTACAGGCAAAAACAGTGATGTTTTTCATTCATAAATATTCTTTTTTACATGCTATCAGCTAATAGCTGATATTAACTTTATTAACAACTGACAAAAGGCATTAAATCATGCAATCTGAAGGCTTATTATACTGGTGAATTATCAGAGCCAGCATTGACCAGATGTCCACTGGAAATAAAAATAAAGAATCGTTCTTGCAGCTAAAGAATCATCAGAGCCAAACAGAAAGTGATTCTCACCCCCGACTGAGAAGGTAGCAAACCACCTCGTAGCAGCCCTCGGCACAGGCCACCATCAGCGGGGTCTTGTAGGCCGGGTCTTGGATGTCCACAGGGATCCCCTGTCTGAAAGCCAGGTCCAAAGACTGCACATCCCCACTTCTCACGCAGTTGTTGATCGGGACGAACTGCATGTCCGGATCGTCTATGTACCAGCGGGAGTCGTCCAGTACGGGATGCAGTGGCGGGTTGTAGAGGTTGAAATGGCTGCTGTGTGCTGGGTTGTACTTCTCAACCATGTAGAGGGGCAGGCCCCCTCCGCTTCGCCGGGGCATATCCTCGGGCGGGAGGACGCAAATCGGAAAGGGGATGACAAATTTCCCCTTCTTCTTAGGTTTTCTTTTTGGTTCCTTTTTCTTCTTTTGCTGAAAGTAAGTGGAGTAAAGGAACTGTTTGCTGATGTACTTGTTGCCTTTGATGAATTCCCTAATGTTGACGTGACCCTCTGACACCACCTCAATGGCCGAGACCACCACGTGGAGCTGGTCGGGTTCGACGGGCGCTTTGAGCTCTTGCAGCACTGAAATGAACGTCCCAGTGGGAGCAGTGAGCGAATCTTTCCCAAATGCTTGCAAAAGTTCTTTCTCGCGGACCTGAGACCAGTCGTGGAGGGTCAGGGCCCAGACTACCGTCATCTGGCCGCTGCTGGAGCGTTTAGCGTGTTGCTTTTCGGCTTTCTTCAACTCTTTGGCCACGTCTTTGTAATTCGCGTCCAGGGCGATTTGACGCGGAAGCACTCCAGCTTTGTCCTTAATTAGCGGGTTACACCCTGTAACGTGGAGAAATTTTAGAAAACACACCTTTTAGACAGACCTAAGTAGCCCCTAATGTCAAACTGTTAATAAATCTTGCTATTTTTCTAATCCTCATCTCTTAAAACTCTACAACAGTTTAAATGTACTGCCTGTGCTCCATGACGGTACCTCTTTGCGCCAGGAATTTGCAGCATTTAACATCTCCGGTGGCGGCAGCGTAATGTAGAGGTGTGCATTCTTCTTTGTCTATCGTGCACATCCTGGCAGAGTATCCAGACAACAACATAATCACCTGGAAGACATGAAACCACATTGAGCAAGCTCACTGCTTTTGTCAGCACAGCAATAAATATCAGCACTGAATTTAAATACTGTTGTGTGCATGTTATCACAGGTTTGGGCATGTTTTCATACTTTTTTTCAGTTAACGTATGTATTTTACATACACACAATTTAAGTTTTTGTAATTGTTATTATTATTCAATGGTGTCCTCAACCTTTTTTTTTAATAACTTGCCATTATTTAGTCTTTTTTTTTTTTTTTTTTTTAAGAATTCAAAATGAATAGTGGGTGAGCAGGTACCACACCTCAAGAAAGCTACCCATGGCAGCATAGTGCACTGCTGTGAGGTGATTTACGTCCACCATGTTGGGGTCTGCACCTTTGCCTAAAATGGCTTGAACGAGCTCCAGGAATCCAACCTTGGCCGCCTCCATCAGCACCGTGATGCCAGTTTCCTGAAGACAGAAGCCGGCAGAGGTAGTAAACTTGGCATCAAATCAGCGCATCAGCGTGGTTCCCACGTCCGTTTCTAACCAGATTGCTTGCATTGGGGTCTGCGCCGTTCTCCAGCATGTGGAGGCACATTGATATGCGGCCCTGCGCTTTTTCACACATCAGCTGGAGGACGTGAACGCCCCGTGACGATGTGCTGTTGACGTCCGCCCGCGCGGCCAGCGCCGCCTGAAGGCAGCGGGCGTGGTTGTCAGTGGGATAAACGCAGTAGAACAGCACGCCTGAGAGCAGGGAGTGAGAATCGGATGTTAGCTTTGTGGCTAAGAGTTTGGAAAGCAAGTGATGAAGTTTGTAATGCACACAGATATGCATGCACAGATAATGCATTGCACTTATTTAAAAATCGAGTGAAGGTCATATCAAATCTAGGAAATTAAGCTGATCAGTCTCAGGCTTTCTGTCATAGGAAAGACTACCCAGAGTGTCCAAGCATATGTGGATACTTGGCTTACAAAGGAGGTAACTTTGCTTTGAGGATTAAGACAAACCTGATATCACCGGTATCAGGTTCCTTAGCAAGATCCAGAGGACAAGCTGGATATTAGAGCTTAAGCTGTAATTAGACGTACCCGCTTAGACGGGACGCAGCTAGGAGCATGGATGCCCGCAAACTCAATTTACCGTTCATTAGAAAAAGGTAATAAAGGATGAATGCTAGTATTCTGAAACTGGCCCCTCTGTGGACGTTTACGACCCGGACGCTCTGTAATTAAGGTGACTGTGACGTTCGCTGCTGAGGAGCTTCTAGCTCGCTGACAGGAGTGATCCAGGATATTACCTCCTCATAAATACCTAAACAGACATACTATACGTATTTATGAGCTGGAAGTCAAGGCAGGAAATCTGGATCAGCCCAGCAACAGACATACAAGCCACAAGCCACCCGGGCTGCTTTAGCTCCCATTTTGGAATCATCAAAGCAAAATGAAGAGAGCAGGTTTTCCACCTTGGCCCTCCTCATCCCGCAGTGCCAGGTCCGCGTTGTTCTCGATCAGCAGGCTCAGTATGGCGTCGTTGCCCAGTTCAGCGGCTATCATCGCTGGGGTGCGTCCCAACTTGTCCTGGACGTTGACGTGCGCTCCCTTGGACAGAAGCAAGCTGACCATCTCTGTTAACAGTCATTAAAAATATCAGTTTGAGGCGCTCATTCTGGGCTGGTGGTACGCCATGGTTTTACTTTAGTATTACTTACACTTCTAACATTTGTGAAAATATGTAAACACAGCAATTTCAATTACAGCTAACGAGATAATCACAATATTCAGGAATTCCATCACCTAAATTGTTGGTTAACGTTGCGGCATGAAGGGCTCCTATGGAATCTTTCGGTTCCTTTAGGAGGATGAGATTTTCCACGCCAAGCTGCAATATCTTTTCCACTTGGGGCTTGTTGACTTCATTGACAAACTGCAGCAGACGGTAGATCTGACGGACCTCCAGGCGATCCTCTGCCATCTTGGTACACATGGTAAGGTACTAAGCCTCCTGGGGGGGGGGGAAATAGATGGATAGGTTATTGTTTTTGCTCTATAAAGCAGCCAGCTAGCTGGAACTGTATGATTTACAATATTGTTAGTGGACACTGTAAATTCCATTTTCACTTCTAACAGCCCAGATGAAAATTGATTTGTTTCTGGTCAAACATTTAAATACACGGGGTGTTTCATTTCAGTGTTGCTGTGGCTGCTACATTTTTTAAAAGCATGCCAGAATAGTACATAATTATCTAGTAATCGACGTGTGATCATTAATCAACTTATTGGTTTACCTTTATAATAGTTGAAGCACAGCTAACAACTAAGTCATTGCAGTCAGCTCCATCGTAATATAAATATACAGTGTGTTTATCTTGAGTGATAGGTTTGTCTGTAAAGCCTTAAATTGCTTTGATGTCATCAGAGCTTTTACCCTTTCAAACTTTGCACAGGACTTGAGGTGCTGGACTGCGACACAAGCGTTTACCACAAGCCCCAAAACTAGAATCTAAAGATCTGAAGGCTCTGCTGGACATTCTTGCCTTCTGAGCTCTAGGCAACACTCCTAACGCAAAACTAGTTGCAAGAAAGCTTTGAAATACAAAAGGATTTAAAAATAAATGCCACATTTAAGATGAAATCAAGTAAAAAGCAAACAATTTTCACACCACATTTCTGAGGAAACTACTGTATTTATGATTTGCCAGCAAAAGAATTCATCAAAACTAAGTTTAAAGGGTTACATTTTATCGTTGGTAATATGTCTTTAAAATATCAAAACTGTTAATAATTTGTAATCACAAAAATGGGACGGATCGAAATTGATAGACCTAGTAAAGGTGATACAGCACAGTTCATATAAATGTAAGTAATTCTTTGTATTACATATTACAAATCCTGCTAACTTTATATGAAAAGATGTAACGTTTCATCTCAGGTACACACAAGCGTTCAAAAGTCTTACAATTTTTTTCAACAAAACTCACCGAATCCATGTCACGATTGCTTTGGCCCAAACAAATCCATAAATAAACGACTAATCGTGGGTTTGTTTTTTTGTTTTTGTTGTTGTTGTTGTTGTTGTTGTTTTTGTCCTCTCTCTCAGTCTGAACAGTTTGTCTACAGTGAAATGTTTGTTCACTTTTGGGTCGTTGCAAAAACATTTAATGAAGTTAGAATTTTGCCAATTAAATCCTGATTTGACATTGAAATCGAATTTCAAGGTATATTCTGCGCAATTCATTTGGCACCAGCAGGTCCAGCTTTCTGCCACCCGGACACACTTGTAGCGGGTTCTTCCCTCAGATGCGCCACTTTTAAAGCACGACCTCTCACTCTGATCACCGGAAGCAGAAAACAAAACGAGCTCCATGGAAACGGTGTTTGGCAAACCACGCCCCCTGCAGGGAAATGCGGCCTGTGGATTTGAAGTGACTGTTGAAACCACGCCACGTTTTAATTTGATTTAATGTTTTTGATATCCCTTCATTTATTGCCCCCTATATTCCAAACTCAAAAGCTATTTTTATGTTTATCAGTTAATCTTATCTGGAACTAGAAATGTCCCTCATTACATTGCAATGTCACATAATGAACAGCAGGGGGAGGTGTTGTTTCTTGTATCCTGGTGTGAAATTGACCTGTGCGGGTCAATTGTGACAATGGAAATGTAATGACGTCTTTTACCGTGGTCAGCGCTACCTAAGTGCTTCCAGTTTAAACAGTTAATGTCTAAATTTTACTCTCTTAGGCCTTGGTGTCATTACTGATTCTGGTGTGTGACTGCAGAAATGAGCGTAGTTGCAGCGTGTGCTTGTGATTGGCATGCATGGTTAATAGATTTTCTTACCTGTATAATAGTTGAGACACTTCAAGCCAAGCAAAGTAGGAGTTCAATTTCTGTATTAATATATAAAAACCTATTAATGAGGTATAGGTGTGTCTGTAAACGCTTTAACCCATACATTGCTTTGATGTCATCAAGCTTTGAGTCTTTTAGTGCTGGATTTTAGCACTAAGTTTTCCCAACTTTCAATCAAAGAAAGATCACTTATTCCTATAGTTCGAGATGACAGTCTTAAAAAAAAATCAAGGTAGAACCCAAAGAAATTAACACGAAAGCTCTGAAATACATAAGGGCTTAAAAGTGCCAGATTTAAAAGACAAGACAAGGAGACAGTGAAACATTATCTGTATTCCAGGCACGTGAGATAAAAATACAAAACATATACAGTACCTGGTGATGTGAAGTGGTAATTTATAAAAAATATATAAACCACTGAAAAATATTTACATTCTTACAATGCATTAACACTTACATATAATTACATTCCCACACATGATGCAGAGAGGAAATTTGTGAAGAAACAAGTATTTCTGAGCCTGATATGCCTTAGTAACATTTATATATTATCTCTACTGCATTTTAATTCTAACGTTCTCCGTCGCCCAGTGCAGGAAAGAAATTGGCTTTGCAAAAATGTGCAACGATCCTTTTTCAAAATTATCTACAGACCCGACATCATCCACACATTTCAGTTTAGTTCAACAACAGGAAGGGTGTTAACGTGAGAAAGATGGGATGCAGCTTTTGCAGCTCAGCAAAGATAGAGCGAATAAAGGCCAGAAATCCTGTTTATTGCATGTTATCACAGAGGTTTAAGGTCGTATGATTTTTAATGTTTCACTTCGACAGTTTTGACTTCTAAAGTCAGAGTTTAACTTAAATGTCAGAATTCAGACTTTACCCTCATTTCCCCTAAGATTACAGTAAAGACAAATTGCTTTTTTTATTTTTAGTCCCTTTCACACTTCTACCATCTGAAACAAAACATTGCAGCAAAGCATTGGGACATTCCTGCTCCTCAGTTTACCTAAAAGATCCTGGTAACCATTTTAAGCATTCATTTGGGACTACCATTTAAATGGGCATAGAGAGAATAAAGGAATGTGTAGTTATTTTATTTTTAGCTCCTGACAGGGACTCTTATTGAGGTTGACTGACAGCAGCAGCATCTCTCCAGAGAGTGTGGATGGGCCTTATAAGGACAAAGAACAAAAAAAGCCTGGCTGTCCTCCACCTCCGTCGTACTTGCTAACGTCCAAAAAATGTTTTTCTAGTGTTTTTCCCTGCTATATGATTTATAAAAATCCGCTGACCTGTCACTGGCTTCGTTCGAGCGTTTCCTTCTGCAGAAGAGAGGTTTTGGACTCGCAGTTGTGTTCTGGGAAGCTACTTTTGGCCAAACAGAAAAGGCAAACATGAGCTGGGGAGATTACTCATGTACGCAAAGTTCTTTTATCTCTACACAAGTCAGACTGCAGGTTTTGATGGCAACATCGCCAAAGAATTCAAGTTTAAAGACCTGTCTGAACAATAGGATATCACCACAGTGGCTTTTTTTTTATCTCTAGAACATATAGGATAAAGAATATAATGTCTCTCTGCTCAAATATTTTCCTTTAAAGCCGTGAATCATTATGGTTATCAAGTCTTTTTCTTTTTTTAACTCCTTGCTGACTGTCTCCAGTCCTATATTCTTGCCGTCTCTCCCTAATCTGTCTGTCTCTGAGAGTCCATCAGACAGGCGGCCGGTCCATTACGCCGAGGCGGGCGTCCAATCAGGTGGTCTCGTACAGCAGCATTCCGCTAAACATGGTCAGAGGTTCGGAGGAGTAGGCCAGCCTGCCGGTGACGAGGTCGATGCACACCGTGTCCCCCGCTTCCAGAGGCAGGATGATGTTGAAGACGGACAGAGCTCCAGGGATGTGCTTGGCCTCGGCCATGGGTTTCTCCAGGCCTTCCGGCTGATAGCCCGCCGAGTCCACTCGGGCGACGCCTCTGTTGGACTTGGACAGCACGGCCTCAATCTTCATGTTCTTATGGCCTGTGAGGATGCCGCTGAAGAAGTACTTCCCTCTGACCGGAGCAGTGAAATACCCTGGAGGAGAGTTAAAAACCCACATAAATAGGGAGCTCACTGGTATTGTGTCTTATCTGCAGAGATCTAAGCAGGAGGAGGAGATACGCTGTAATAATAATGTTTCGTTGCAGTTTTGGGTTCACGCTCATAACTTGATTTCTTTCAACCCCTTAAGAAAATAAGGACATTTGGAATGTACAATATGGGGCTTATGCTTATAACGATAACAAATCCAGATTGGACTAGATCGCTGCAAAAGTGTTTGGGTTTGGGTCTGTGGAGGCACCACTCGCCTGTTCTCGGATTGTAGGCGTCCTTTTCATTGACGAAGATCTCGTTGAACACTATGGTTCCGACGCTTCTCATCGGACGAGTCATCGCGGCCGAGAAAGACAGACGCGGCACGTGGGCGTCAGACCCGGCAGGTCCTGGTCAGGGACAAGAGACGGAGAATGAGGGGGGGGGGCAATCGCAAGGAGCGGTCCACTATGTAGGAGGACTAACTCATACCTTGTTCGCCTCTGAGACCTGAAAGGGAGCAACAAAAAGGGCAATTTAATAATCACAAGTGACTTGTTTGGATGTGGTCTCTGGTCCACATTGTATCAAACAAAAGAGATCTGAATATTTGCTCTAAAGGAAAGGAAATCCTTCACCTGGAGGTCCAGCCGGTCCCTCCTTGCCTTGTCTGCCCGGCAGTCCCATTATCCCCGGTGGACCTATGAGACCTTCAGGTCCAGGTTCTCCTTTTACTCCACGAGGTCCCGGAAGACCTGGTGCACCTAAAAGAGGGGCCTGGTTACTACAAATGCAGTCAAATTTGTCCCCATATGCCCAGTCGAAAACAGATTTTTGCTTTTTTTCCACTTCTTGTGTCTTCACGCGCCTAAACTATAGTTTCTGATACGTTTCTGATTGTGTATGAATGGCAGTCGGACTGAATCAAACTTGAAAAAGGAGTCTTTATGTCACCTTTGCACAATGTTTTTAATCAGATCATGTTTTTTGTTTTCTTTTTAAGGTGCAAAACGGTCTGAAAACACCCACTACAGCCGTTAGCCAAGATCTCGTAGAGAAGCTTCATGCTCACAAATCTAAGGCTTTAATCTTTAAGTGCCTTTTACCCTCCTGTTTTCTGAACCTCATTCAAAGACACACACACACACACACACACACACACACACACACACACACACACACACACACACACACACACACACACACACACACACACACAAAAGCTATTTATTGTATTTATTGGCTAATGTTTCTCATGGCAGAATGACTGAATTCCTTCTTTGATCTGTTTTTGGATTCTGCATGACCTTGCCTCCCTTCCTCTGAGTCCTATGACTAGTCCAAACGTCAGATCCCGTGCAGTCCGGACACCACAACTCACCCTTGAAGTCTAGTTCCCTGAAGTCGTGGAACTCTTTGGCCAGGTGGACCAGCGACGAGTTCAGCTTGTCCATGCTGGAGTGGACCTTCACCAGATGGACATTCTGGATGTTGCCAATGGTCCTTGCTTGGGACGAAACTGTGACATTGAGTCCATTGACGTAGCTCCACAACTCAGACACGTGGTGATTGAGGCCCCCTGTGATCTTCTCCAAACTGTCTGAGAAGGAGTCCAGGCGACCGCACACTCCCTCCACCTTGGTGAGCCTCCGGTCCAGGCCGTCGCTGGTCCGCCGGCACTCTCCGATCTCTGTCACGTAGTTGCTCTTTATTATTTGTATCTCTTTCCCCAGACCGCCAAACCGAGTCTTCGTGTCTGTCAGGTCCTTTTGTAAACCGTCCACCTTGTAAAGAAAGTAAACACCCATTAATGTGTGTATTTTGCTTTCTTTCGATAACCTTCTATTTGAAATACACCCTTTCATATCCTTGCTCTGGTTTATTGCCTTACTGTTTGTTCTACGAACAAAAATGTTAGCATATTAGCGAGACAAGTAGACTCACATCTTTTTAATATGCTCAGTTATTTTCCTAGCTACAATAATATTTTGTGGAAAATCAGCCGCCAAGATAACTGTGAGGTACGTTTACCATACTGTTCATAAAGTTCATAAAGAAAATTTATTTTTCACTTGTAAGGTTTATTAATACAACGCCCCGGTCACGGATTCATTAGCGCAAAAAGAAACCTAAACATTACTCGCTGTTTCCAATTCTGAGGGGGATAAAAACCTGGTCTGGATCTCAGCAAGAGCACGAAAAATTAAAGAAACTATAAACTATATTTAATATAACATATTTTATTGCCAATCCAAAAAGCCTGAGCTGTGCCTCGTGCGTAAAAGCTTTACCAGCCAACTTTAGCTTGTTAGCTTTGGGTACCTTTGCTGATATAAGTCTTAATTCTGCATAAATAATGAACAGTTGCCAACAGGGCGGAGCACCATTTATATCACATCACCATGACATTACCTTTGAGAGGATGTTGTCCTTGGTGTTGGTCAGATCAGTCAGCGTGTTTCCGTGCGCGTGTACAGTCCTTCCCAGGCCCTTCAGGGTGTTGTTAATGGAGTCAAACGTGACCATGACTCCAGCCAGCTCTCCCTGGACAGACTTCAGATCCCCTCCTAATCGACTACTGTGGAACCTGTGACCATCCAGCTGGTTCTTCAAGTCGTCCATGTTTATTTTACACTGCCCGGTGCACTCAGCCACTTCCTCCTGGAGCCGGCCTACTTCCTCCTGAAGGTTGGAGCACACCTGGGAGCAGACCGACTCTCCCGAGTCGACTTTCCTCCCTAGGGCGGTCAAATCCGCCTGACACCTCTGGAGGCCAATCGTGGTAGAGTTGGTGAGGGAGCGCAGGTTGTCCTCCACCCTCTTGCAGATGGAACAGTCCTCCAAGTCACGGCCCAGGGTTTCAACCTCGCTGACTATCCTGTTGAAATTGTCGCCGTTCTTTCCCGTAACAGCTATAATCTTTTTCACGTCCTCCGATAAGTTGATCACTCTGTCCGCCAGCGAGTCCCCTGTCACGGACAAGTCTTTCAACCTCGTGTTAAAGCTCTGGATCTCCTCTTGGTTCGCCACGACCCTCCACTCCAACGTCTTGACAGTGTCGTCAGTCTTCCGGTCTTTTCCACTTGTCCCGCAAGTGTCATTGCACATCTTTGCGACAGACGTTAGCCTTCTGTCTAAGTAAGTCGTGATGTTCTCCACCTGGCCCAAACGCCGACTGTGGTCGGTAACGGTGTCTTCGAGGACGTCCACGTCCAGCTCTATTTTCCCGATCTTAAAGCTGTTGTCGTCCAACCGATTGAGGACCATGTTGCGCAGCTGCGTGACATCCCTCTGGACACTGTCCTTCAGGTTGCTCCCGGTGTTAGTGCACCTCTGCTCCGTCTTCCTCACCGTGTTATTCACCCTCTTCTCCAGCTCCCTGAGTTTGCCGATCAGCTTGTCCTCCGTCACCCGTCCCTTTCCTCCGCCCGTCCCCGCCAGCTCCTTGTCCAGTCGCCCTTTGACAGCGTCGCACTTGTTCTCGGTGGAGGTGAGACGGACTTCTACGTCCGTCAGCGTCTTCTCCAGCTCAGTGACGGCGCTGCAGCAGGCCTGGGAGCTGCGTGACATGTCCAGGCTCTGCCTCAGGTGCTGGTCCATGGAGCTGATCATCTTCTCCAACGCTTGGATCCGCTCCCTGTCCTGTTGCTGCTGGTGCCTCAGGTCCTCCACACCAGCCTAGAACAGTCAGAAATGTAATTGCTTTCTTAATCCTCAAATTTATGGTGCATGATGTCCTCTGTTACCCCCACAAAGGTTTTGCAGGAGTCACCAGCTGACATTTTTAAAAATTCTAATACCCAAAATACATATCGGAAAATACCGATTAGCTACGTAATACCAGTGTCAAACCTGCTGTGGGAAGAGAGGAGTCATCGTGTAGCGTAGTTTTAAAAACAACGAGCCACCACAGTAAATGAGAAAACATGAACAGATGATGCTGGCGAAGCCACACAATGGGCTTCACATTTGTGCCTAATGTGCAACTCCAGTTTGAACAAATTATGGTACTTTGTTTGTTTGCTTAGGCCGAGTCTCCAGTGGGTTAAATGGCTGTAAAACTGCTTGCGCTAATAAAAATGAGAGGAGGATAAAACAGAAAAGTGGAAGAAAGATCAGAGGCTTTTAAAGGAATGCTTTTTTTTCCATGTGGTAATTTTTTTTCCCTCCTTTCTGCAGAAATCATTTATGGAATCAGCAGGCAGGAGGGAAAAGGCATTTTGCAGCTACTGAAATTGCAAGCAGACGCATTACAGAAATGTTTGCGGCTGCTTCTGAGGCGTGCGGGCTGAGATTCACCTGGCAGGAGGAGCAGGACAGAGACACTCTTCTCTCCAGCTCCGTCAGGATCTCCTGCTTCAGAGTGTTCAGCTGGTGTCCTCCACCCCTGGACGCTCCGTCCAGGTCGTTGCTCCCTCCGTTCACCAGGTGGTTATTGATGTTGACCAGAGTCTGGTCGTGAACCTGAGCCAGCAAATATTTACATTAAAACTGGTAAAATAAAATTAAAAAAAAAAGGCATCTCGCCGGCTTTAACCTTCACTCTGTTCACCTGTGTTCTGTTGTACAGATGGTCCAGTTTGGTCTGAATGCTGTTGATGGTTTCCTTCATGAGAGGCTGAGCTGAATCTGCAGGGACGATGGCCCCATTTAGACCAGTCCTGCAAAGAAAGGCTTACATTTTTAATGCATGTATCAGGTATATTTGGAGGTCTTCTTATTTAAAAAAAACTGTACCAATCTACATACATGCATGCTTATGCATGCATGCATACACAATCTACTTCTGTTTTATCATACTTAAGTATATTTAATGTCAGATACCACTACCATATTTCCCTTTTTATTGTGATAAGTACTATATTTTTTGCACATTCAAGTCTGTAGTGCCCTGGTAGCGACTGCTAGCTCATGCTAAGTTGCGTACACATTCATAAACCCAATAATCTTCCCAAAATAAAAAGGGATATACAGTGTGATATGCAGGAGAGTCTGCAGTGTTCTGGGAGATGTTCAATCAGCACGTATATAACTTCCTGAACGTAAACAGGACTCTGGAGTGCAGGTGAATGCACTCTGCGGAGTAAAACTAGGCGACGCGTTACAAACATTCACTTACAGCCGCTGGTTGATTCCTTGCATGGTGGTCTGCACGTTGTTGAGCTCTTTCGTCAGGTCGTGGATAGTTTCCTCCAGCTTTCTGATCCTCTCAGCATCGCCTGAGCACAAAAGAGGGAAAATATAGTCGAGAAAGGGAAGTTTGTGTCCGAACACGGGGACATTTCTGTAGATTCTTACCGCCTTGACCTCCCTGCACACCGCTGTTTGTGTTTGTGCCATGGGACCGCCCCCCGTTGACCTGGGTGTCAGTGGGTGCCTTTGGTCCGTCATGGCAGTCTTCCCCAGAGTAGCCATGGCAACACTTCCACTCCATTTCTGTCACCATCTTGTAGGCCACCTTGTACCTGGGCCTCCTGTAAGTCCGGTACCTAAACATGAGATAAACTTTCATTCTGAGTCCCAAGTTTACCCAAATCAAACCTGAACGATCTCATTTAGGTATTCAAGTTCCATGAACCTGGTCCACAATGAAATAAGCAGCAAACATTAAATAGTTTATATATTTATATCCAAATTACTGCAAGACATCACAATGTTTGCCCAAGGTCTACTCTGGTGCTAATTAGTAACTAGCACACTTGAATGTGATATTACAAGTGTATTATATTCATTTTATTGAGATAATTGATATATTACTGTGAGATGTTTCTCCTTTAACTCAATACCTGCAACACTGACAGCATCTGAGCTCAGCTACCCTAGAAGTTTCTCTTTTCGGAGTCTTTGATTTGTCTGTTGTAGGCTAACGTAGAAACCGGCGTAAAGAACTAGGACGGGGAAAAACCCAGACTCCACTGTAACAAAAACACAATCTGTTTGTGTGAATCAGGATCGTGACAAGTATTAATGCTCGACTCCACGACCCCTCCGCAGTCTTTTAATACTTCAAACGTTGGATATGTTTACCGATGACAACGCCGACAGCGAACAGTTGTCTTGGCCAAAGAACACGAGTCAAGGGCCTCGAGCCTGCGAAAGCTCGTGAACCCTCATCAAATACCGTCGCTGAGCGCTGTTGATATAAACGAGCACTGAGTCACCCGAAGGCTAGAAATAGCTACATGATGTCTGCTGGCGATGGAGGCGGAGCTTTGCAAATGTTCTTCTTGCCCTTGAACTCAAATGCGTTTCATAACCTTGTATTCCTCACTCCAGAAAATAAATAAATAAATGCATAAAAGAGATTTATTTGGAAACTAACAGCCCAATAAACCAAAAGGGAGTTGGCTCAGAAGTCTCGCTGCAAAGTCAAAGCAGCCTCGCTAGCGCTTTAACAAGCCCAAACTGTGAAAGTTCAGCGTGTTCCTCTCTTTTACGCCAACCCGCGAGCACCACTGTTGCCATCGAGCAGCCGCTTTCTGCGCCACTGAGGTTTTCACCGCGCGTGCTCCGTGTTTTTGCACGCGTGAGAAAGCGTGATCTGACGTGCTCTCAGGCGAGAAACACTGCTGTCTTGAAGAGACAGCGGGGGGAGGAGCGTGAGCAGGAAAAGGAGGAAAAATGGGGGGGAAAAAAACAAAACAAACAGGAAAATAAAAGATCGTAAAGGAAAAAATGGTTTTTGGAAGGAAGAAGACCAGACTGTGGTACCTGGAACCGCTGTCAGGTTCATACTTCACATAGCCTGGGTTTATTCAGAGGCCCCTGGAAAGTGTGGGGATCAGGCAGCTTAGAAAGGATCAAAAGAGCCAGAACACCAGGATTCCTTGATTAAGGTTTGCTCTCAAACCTGATATTTACAGCTGGAAAAATATATACAAAAAACACGGCTGCGACATGAGACCCAGAGTGGGAAACGTTCACATCACTCATTACAGAGTGCAGGGGAAAAAAAACCTGTTGGTGCTGTTGGAACTTAAACAATATTTCAAATTACTGAATGAACCTGGCAGTTCTTAAATATACAATGGCGTCTGGGAAAGGCTCTGTTATTATTGGATAGCGGACAGCGAGACCCCAAGATCAAACAGTTGGATAATCATCATGTGTCAGTCGAGCTGAATGGAACTAAAACCTGACCAAAACCTTAAAAACCAAGCCAAGCAGCTACAGTGTGCCTGAACAACGCCAGGCAGATCGATGTGCGACATCAAATCAACGCTTTACATCTTACTTTCATTATGTTTTTATCCGTCATCTTCGTTTGACGGCTACGCTAGTCAGCTATGTTTAAAAGGCTCAAAGATGCTGCGAGACCTCAGGTTTAGGTCGGGCTGCGGGCTTTGTGAAGCACAGAGGCACTGGTATTAAGTTTGGGACCAGTTTGTCACCGTGCTGGGATTTATCGGGACAATATCCAGCTGGAATGTTTGGCTGTAGCGCTTGTTTTGGCAAGATCCAGGTCTAGACACAAGCAGACACCTCTGCTTTGAGTCCAACGTGGGAACGCAGACAGAGAACGAGAAGCTCGGGGGGAAAAGATGGGCGTCGGGAAACAGAAAACGGATGATTCAGACCTCTCTGGAAACCGAGGACAGGAAGCCGGAGGAGCGAGGCTGAATAACGATGAGTCGGAGTCCGATTAGAGAGGAAATACCACGAAAGAGGCACTCACGCAACTCTCGGACACTGGCCCCAGGTGCAGCGCTGGTAGTCTGGTTTGACGTACGTCTCCACCCCGTCCTCCATCACGCAGCTGACGGTGCGCGTCACCACATAAGCGCACCAGTTCCTGCAAAATAAAATCACGCAAACCAATGAATAACAGACGGACGACTGGAAATGCACTGCAGCTTTTTTGTTTTTTTTTAAACTGGAGCATTGAAACAAACATGGCAACCCACACCGTATACAATGTAGTCTTTGTTTCCAGGCAAACAGGAAAGAATTGGAAAAATAATAACGGAAAACCGGATCTTTTGTCGACCAGGAGCATGGAGATAAATATCTGAATCTGCTGACTGCTTATTTTTCCGTGTAACGCTCAAAACAAATGTCAAGATGGTGCCAGGATTACGGCATGATTGCAACAATGGCTGCCATTGTATGGCTCTCCAACAGCTCAGCGACCAAGCCACAAACACAACACACACACACACACACACACAAACACAGGCCTTTGCAGCACTTACATATGATATTTGAGATCAATGGCATCATTATGCCTTTTTTTGGACACAAGCTACATTTTACGATTTTTAAAAAAAGGTTTTTTTTAATTTCAAAGCTGAACCTATGAGACCAATGTTCCTGTGTGTCAGCACATGTGTGGCTTTAGGCATTAAGGCCACTGAAATCACTCTTCAAGGAAATTTCAGTTTTACTTATCGTAACATAAAAGTGGTTGAAATCCCTTGAATTTTTCTAAAGAAATTGCACATTTAAATCCACAACATCTGTGTCATTATTTCTCCCTTTCTTATGTGAATACTGGTAATTCGGGGTTCATTATTCTATAAATAAACACCTGGTAAGCATTTGCTGCAGCTATCTCTGAAGCGATAGCTGTAATTTTTGGCAAATAGAAATGGAATATTCACTCCCATAAAGTACTTACTGAGTCCCACGCCGACTTATTTTGTTGGCAGTTGTATGCAATATCTGGCTGCTGTTGCTGCTGCATGATGGGTAAGTTCTCAGTATTGCAGAAAATGACGCTGCCGCGGTGAAATTAGCAGAACCACAAGCTAATTCTGAATTTGGTCCATGAGAGTGAACGTTGTTATGCTTCCTCCAGGTTAAACTTTCTGAAATGATTTTATTTTTATACAGCTCTCTGTATGAAAACAGGGAAAATAACCTCTATTTATCCTCACCCGCGTGACCTTTAACCTTGTGATCCCTCGATAAGCGTGACAGAGAGATTAGGAAGAGTCACGTTCTATCATCATTTTGACATGAACCGAAATCCCCCATCCACTGTGGGTATTAGAGCCAATTAGTGTCGTTGAAAGGGCTTGTCTGAGCGCACAACGAGTTGCTTCATTCTTCAAAGCCATTCTCCATTTCACGCTCACAAGTCTCACCTGTGTTTTTCAAGCGAGATTAGATGGCCCGAATGTTTTTAGTTCTTATCGATAACCGTTAGATCCCAGTTATTTACAAAGATGTTGGGTTGATGTGAAAAGGTAGGAATGGTCAACAAAGGTGCACGTGTTGGCCGTTTCAATTGTGAAACAGTTTGGCTGGAGAACCTCAGACCGAGGTCTTCTCTTAATCCCAGATTTTCCGCTGAAATCCAAACAAAGCCCTTTCTGACGTGAGAAAATGTGGATTTATACGCAAGAGAGCCACCTTTCTCGTCCCAAGAGTCAACTGGTGGACTTCCTACATGGACTTTGTCGTCCTGACGTCTCCGTTCTTCTCACCCTCGCTGTCTCCTCCACTTAATATCTCCATACCTGCTTCTTCCCCTGTTCAATGTCATCTGGCTTCCAGAGCCACGCCACCC
>BJFM01000488.1:0-12976 GCA_016586285.1 Arothron firmamentum | reverse complement strand
GTGTGTGTGTGTGTGTGTGTGTGTGTGTGTGTGTGTGTGTGTGTGTGTGTGTTTTGTTTGACCGGCGCATGTTTTTGATGCCTTGCGGCTGCTGTGTTGACATTCTTTGAGGCCGGGCCCACATTTCGCATTTGTGCAGGTCAGGGTGTTTTGTTTGCTCTAACTATAATGGGAGAACCCCAGTTGTTGTTTCACACTCTGGAGGAACCTTTAAAAAGGTTCCTGCTTGGCCTGGCATGCTCTGCTGCACAGTAAAGACCGGAGTCTCAGGGGAGGTGTCATTCTGAGTGCACCTCTGTCAGGATGCAGTTGAGTTCTGACCTCTGTGTGTGTGTGTGTGTGTGTGTGTGTGTGTGTGTGTGTGTGTGTGTGTGTGTGTGTGTGTGTGTGTGTGTGTGTGTGTGTGTGTGTGCGCGCGCGTGCGCGCGTAGCAAACACACAGTGTTCCAGGGCACCTCACACACAATGTACCTGGATGTTTTTCCAGACAGTCCACACACAGCAGGAGCCATGTTTTCTGAATTATATCTCGCCTCTTTTGTGATCCCTCAACAAAGAGTTGCGTCACTTCAGAGCCCCATCAGACAAAGACAAACAGGAGCAAAGGTAAGTGCCTCTGGAGAACCTGTTTGGACGGAGAGGATCATCAAAGCTCACCCTCATGAGCCAAAACTCCCTTTTTGATGGAAATAACTGGCAGCTGTCAAATGTAAGATATTTAACTTAGCGCTGCCTCGGTGTTTAGGGTGCAGTTTGGACACAAGCCGACATTTGTACTTGTTGCCTCTCAGCCAGACAGCAAGAAACATGTATGATTTTGGTCACCACTGATCAAAGGAAAATAAATATTACCTTTTTTTGGTCTCATTCCATAGGCTATCTGCAGCTAATTCAGTATTAAAGGGAATTATTTTACATGAGTGTTCTTTGTGTGTATAAGATTTACATACAAAGAAAATAAAACTTGGTAAATACCACAAATTCCCTCAGCTCAGTCAAGCATATGAGAGCAAACATATTTGCATGAGCTGCTCCTGCACTAAAAGGTGCAGTAAAAGCCGTGGATTCTACACACGCATGAGCAGTTCCTGCAGCCCAGGGTGCAGAAAGTTCTGTCTTCTCACTTTAAAAATCAGACGCAGTCCAGAATTTAATGCTTCCGTTTATTTTCACAAGATGTCACGTTGCTATCGCATGCGGGAATGAATACTTTGGTTCTTGGCTCTTTCGGTCTGCAGGGTGGGGCGCAGAGGAAATAATTTCCCTATCGTTGCACTCATTACCCCCAAGCCTTTATCATGGCGGATGTTGAGACTGACGATGGTATGGCTTTCCAAGATGTGCACGTCGGCATAGACGGCCCTTCCTTCACCGCGCTGCACAAATCATGCGGCGCCTCAATTAAACAGCCAGTTTGCGTCTAAGTGCCACATGTATTTATCGAAAATATAACTGTTTATATTCTGCACGGAAAATGTTCCAATTCCGCTGAATTTTATGGTGCCATGTAAAAGTTGCCCAAACGGCCCATTGTGAAGGATGTGGATCCCCCCTCCATCGTCACACGAGATGAAGCCGGCCTCCTGTGTGGGCTTTGTTTGAAGAGGCAGAGCTCATAAACAAATCACGAGGGAGCTGCAGCAGGATGTTTATGGGGATGTGAGGTAGGATGAATTAGGAACCCACAAGGGTTTAAGCACCGGGGATGCAGACATGCACGCGCGCACGCGCACGCACACACACACACACACACACACACACACACACACACACACACACACACACACTTTCATGTGAATAAGGTATTGAAATCTCACTTAATGAGAAAGTGTTAGAAATAATGCAACCACAGGGGGCGCTGTATCTTCTTTTTCATCTGCCACTGAACCATATAAAATGCAAATACAGTAGTGCAACCTAAATTTGCTGTAGTAGAAAGCTGTTTCACAACTATAAGTGTGTGTGTTCAGTTAAAAAAAACTCTGGATTTGTTCATTTGCAGTACTTCATCGAGTACAAAGTTTACTGAGTAGATTTAATTTTGCAAGTACGTTGATTATCCACAGGTGTAGTGTGAATGTCGTGGAGTGACTTGCTGGTAAAATGTTGTTTGCTAAATGTGGCATTAATACACATGATTCCTTTAAGTAAAATGAATTGCTGTTTATACTTTTGAAGGAAACCATGCAAACACATTTAAAATTCCACTCAGAGCATAATACTCCTCCACTAGCAGCACTTTAATTATACTATAAAATCATCATAACAACCTTTGTTGTTTCTTGGTGTGCTCTGTTTACTGGACTATAAACTGTTTCATGTTTTCCTTACATGAACTACAGATGAGGCCAGATGGAAAAGGAAGCTGACAGGGATGCAAGGATGGAACCCCAGCCTGAACAAAAAAATTGGAAACAGGGAAGTCAAAAGAATTGCTCAATTTATGGGCCTTTTTTTCTTTTTTTTTTTAAGTATTGATTTATTTTTTGGCTCTATAATGCTTACCATGTGTTTGTTGCATTTTCAAGCATCTTCCCGCAGCTGCTTTGCGCTGTGGGGTTCTCATACAGGAGAAAAACTCTTTCTTTAGAAGAAGATCTCGCATTTGTGCAGGTTATTTTGTCCCTTTAGATCCATTTTCAGATGAATTGGTGCGACAAATCTATCTGACTGATACTGTATTAAACGTTATTTTCTGCTAAAAGTGCAACAGCAGTTAATGGGCCCAGTGTTTATGAGGTTTTATTTACGATAACTGTCTACTTAACCAGATTAAGGTTTGAATTCAAACACGTCTCCATATGGTTGTTCTCCCCAGTTGAAACGAATATATTCTCTCTTTTGATTTTTCTGGAATGTTGTTTGAATATTGTTTTAATCTGGCTTTGTGTGTGCTGGGTGCCAGAGATGCCGGCCCTGCTACTCTATCAGACGACGTCCATCTGTCCTCCAGATGTTTCCACTGGAGAAGCCGCTGCAATTACAACCGTTAACGTTTGGCCAAAAGGGGAAAAAAAACCTCCGAATTCTGCAATCTGCACACTGCAGCAGCTGTGATTAGAGGCGGTTCGTGAAAACATTAACAGTACTGTCCAGAAATCTGGCACTAGGTAACATTCCCACAGGAAGCTGTTTGCTTTTGGGTCTTTATTTTTTTTCATTATTCTGTTTTGTTTCACTTTTTTTCCTCTGACAGCAACAATATTGGGTGAAAGAGCAGGTTATTATTACCTGTTGTTATTATTTATCAAGAGTTTAGTCACTATTTTAAGCGACAAATGAATTGAAATGCAGATTTCTTTGAGGTGAGAACACTAAAGTGATGCCCGGCTTCACCTTTAAACTCCTTAAACGGGCACGGCCAGCCTGGAGAGTTTAAGGTCTTCTGAGGCCAAACGCATGCCTGACTGCGTATGGTCTGTCCTGACTGCTCCACTGATCTTCTCCAAGCCCGGGGCTTTGGAAAGTCTTTAGAAAGTTAAGCAGCGAGGAAAGTCTGAATGTGCTCACGTGTTGTGCAGCTCAGGTTGTAGAATCCCCAAGCACCTGCACCTGCAAACGCCATTCGCAGTCCCTTGTGCTGTGATAGGATTGTTGTTGCTTATCAAATAAAAATGGCGGATTCGGCCTCTGGCGGCCGACTCGGCTGATGGTCGAGTATCAGGAGTGGAAGGTGTACAGACAGAGAGGAAAGGTGGGAAGGTTCTGTTTTCCTCTGCATCCTTGATTCGTAGGAGGCAACCGACTTAGAAAACCCGGAGCTGATCTGGATGCAGCGCCACAGTGGAACCTTGTCCAAAGAAAACACCTCGCAGAGTGTTTCACTTTGGATTCCCACCTCTTGGATTTTTTTCTTTGTGTGTGTGTGTGTGTGTGTTTTAGAAAGGCGTTCTTTGTCCCCACTCTGTTGAGCTGGACTGGGGAGGCAGTCCACCCTCACTTATGAGCCAGGAGGGCTGTTTGACTTGAACAGATAGGGCACCTGAATACGCACACTGATGATTGTAGTGGCAATATTGACCCTCACAGACCCACCGACGAGGTCACTAATCCCCACAGAGGCTCCCACTTACAGTCAGAATGTCCAGACCACCCAAATATGCTACTAAAACCTCATAAAAATCTCTTTCACTGCTTCCTTAACAGGCTAAACTATATTTTTGGATGTTGGCCATTTAGTAAATGTGTAAAATATAGAATAAAAGGCGACAAAAGTGTAAAAACAAATTTTAAACTGTGTCATACTTTTTAATTGACACACATCCTCATAGTTCTATCTTTGTGGGAACTCTGACCATCACAATTGCCTCTCTGGCCCTAACCCCAATCTAAACCCACACTAACTTCAACCTAATCCTAAAACAACCCTTTCAAGTTGTGGGGGCCAGCCCAAATGGCCCCATTCACATAAATGTCCTCACTTTGCTAGGAACTTAATATGTAGCAAGCACAAGGAGATACACAACGCACACGCACACGCACACACACACACACACACACACACACACACACACACACACACACACACACACACACACACACACACACACACTGAGATCATCGTCTTTAACTTTGGAAATCATTCCTTGAATGAATGTGATGATTGTTTGTCTTCACGGCCCCCATTAAAGACGCCCCCATCTCATCTCCTCTACCTTCCTTCCTGTTTAGTTTCCCTCCAAGCCATAGTTCCACAAGATTTCCAGCTCCACCAATGGAAACCAGTAGTGCAGCGCTTTGCCCAGCTCCTCCCTGTTCTTTGATGAGCTCAGCCAAACACACGTTGAAAAATAATAAGTGCCGGTCTATAAAGGTTCGGAATTCCCTCCTAAATGAGCAGTTCTTCTCTGCCAGTAGCAAGGTTGATGGCCCCCTCACGCCTCCACCTAAATGCTAAGACTGGAGGTGATCGCAGCCCACACAAAGGCCTGCATTCATGGGTGCGTGCGCGCCGTGGACGCCCACTCCTCTTACGGCACAGCAGAAGCAGCAGCAGCCAACAGGATGAGAGAGAGACCTTGAGCTGATGTTTGATGGAAAAGGGAAGAAAAAAAACAACCCATGAATGGCTCAGGATGAATAGAGCTCTCAGCACAGCAGCACGTTCTCTGCATTGAATTCTGAAGGCGCAGTGTTTGAGGACAGCACACCAGTGTTTTCTGAGCTCAACCCACTCCACTTATTAAGGAAAGCAAAGCTCTGACAGCTACGGTGTGGATTTTGGGTCGCTTACAGTTTCTGCTTTCATAGGCCGAGCACACTATTCCTTACGTTAAAGTTATAAACGATCGACTACTGACAGCAGGACTCCCGACAAAAACAGGCCAGGAGCTAAAAATACACGCAGGGAGTGTAAAACCAGTAATTCCTTTGGTGGAAGGTAGGGCCAGATGCCAGGAAGGTTATCTGTGTGTGGGAGGGTGACCCATCTTAACATCAGCGATGAGCTACGATAACAGATCTGTGAGTAAGAGTTAGCGGGTCGACCTTGTCCAGGAATGTGCCCCTGCCTTGTTATGACATCATCACGTCTACATCAGCGGTCAGCTCGCACTTTTCAAATAAACTCTGATCCTATTTGAGTAAAAAAAAAAAAAAAAAAAGGAACTTATTAGTATGAATTGTGCCCAATATAGTTTATTATTATTGCATTTGAACGTTTCTCTTACGACTCTGGCTGCCTTCTTTCTGCCCGTGTTCACGCTTCAGTAGGTTCTGGACACATATACACACTGTATCAGCAGCTTCCACAGGCCTGATGTTATGGTAAAACATTCCTTCAGCTTTACCGTACTTCTCCTCTGCACTTAGGGATTCTCCTTTTTCACCGTCGGCGGCACAGAGGTCGTAAATGTCAAGGTCGCCTGAGTGCTGGATCTCGGAGTGGCTCCGCGCAGAGCAGACGCGGTTAACGGCGCCGGACAGATGCTTTAATGTGGTCCGTGTGTCTAAATGTCTGAACACAGCCGAGTTATTTTCAACCGTGCAAATCCGAAGCAACAAATTATTGGAAATAAGGTGGAAAGCGGACGTTTGTAGGCACGTATGTGCGACAGACGGGGCTGTAACCTAGAGAAAGCAGTTTGTCAGTGATGTTAATGATTTAAGGCTGGAGTGTGTACAGTATCTGTGATAGTCATTATTATGGTCACAGCAGATTAGCAGCAGGCGTTCGCCGACGAGTTTGTTGACTTGACCTTGAGCTGCCATCAATTGCTCCTGACCCCCCAGTCAGAGTGTTGATGGAGGAACTTAATATGTTAGAGGGCATTAGCGGGCCCGGCCACCATCGTTCTCGCTAAACCTCATCCCTCATTAGTCATCCCAGTAAACCCGAAGGTTGTTTGTGTCAGCTCCAGCTGCTTTAGCGTTTAAAACAAATGAGCTCCGAAAGCTAAACGCAAGTTGTATATCGTTGATGCAGTGTGAAGCAGAAGCCTGCAGAGGCATCGTCCCAGATGTCGCCCGCACCCCCTCCATTGCCGTAGCGGACGCACGCGCCTCTGCTCTTGCCATTTTCCACATAAATAAACTAACGGGCCCAGATCGTTGCCGTGTACGCAGCAACGGGATCCGACTTTAGGGTGCAGTATCTTCAAGCTACTGAGCAGAGATTATTTCTTTTCCAGGAGGACAGTTTCTGTTATTCCGTTGTCATCGGCCGGCTTCTCGTGGGAGCTGCACGGCTCATGGAGTCCAAGAAGAGTATAGGTCTGAGCCAAGAATGTAAGAAAGCAGCTGGGGGCTGACAGACAAAGATTAGCGTTACTGTACAGAGAAATGTTATAGGGAGGATACTTGCACGCATGTCTGAATAATCACCCCTGATGGTTTGTATTTGACATATAAGTCCAAGACTCTTTGATTCTGGTTGCACAGATGGATTTATGGCTGCTGCAGTTAGTCAGAGATGACCAGTTGATTTTAGTCAGGGTTTGTTTTCTGGTTTTTTTAATTTAGAAAGATCTCTAAAATGTAATGGATTCCAGTAAGGTTTACTTTTACGTGTTTTTCTTTATAATTTTTAAGCAGCAATGAGAATGTGATGGAGTCGATCTGGCAATATTGCAAACTTGATCCCAGTTTTGCCCCCAAAACATGCATAAAGCGTACAAATATATACAGAGGCTGTTTTCACACCATAGCAGCAAGCAGGTGCTAACATGGAAGAACAGTCCAACACTGAAGCGGAAGCCATTAGTGGCCAGGCTGTAAGTTAAATGGCCGCAGATTTATCTTCTGCCCTGACAGTTTTGACTGTTCCCACCATTAGAGTGGGCAAATCTTTGGTTTAACCCAAACCACACGACTGATGTTGCAACCGTGCTGAAGTGATGTGATATTTCACTGCGAACTCAGTGGAATGAGGATTTGTTTCAAATTTCGCAGAACAATAAAACATCGACAGGTGTTTTCCATCACGCACAGGTGAGTCTACTGAAGTCTGCATGTAGTCGCTCATGTGTTGCTTTATTCATATCTTTGGAACAGTTAAAAGTTAGAGGAAATCCACCAGCAGACGGCTTCAGAATGGGTGGTTTGCAGTTCAACAATAGTTTAAATTTAGCTACATCAAACCAATTTAAGTGTAAGCAAAAAACCAGCAAGGAAAAAAAAAAACCTTTGTTGACTTATATTACTATGAAATCAGTGCTGGGGTGATGAATCTGTTTAATGGCTAAAAGTTAATATCCCGTTCTGTGCGATGCTGGTGTTTTTGTTTTTTTTTAAGGTGCCTGTCCTGCTGTGCCCAGAAGTGAAGTCCTGCTGATCTGCAATCAGAGGCTGGAGGCGTTCAGCCGTGGAGGTCAGCGGCAGCAGTGAAAGGCCGACGTCTACATTTAGCCCCAGGAGTCAAATGGAACTAGACACCACTTCATTTACTGCGCACACACACACGCACACGCGCACACACGCACACACACACACACAAGTAGCAGAGCTAACAAAGCATAGCTTCCACAGAGCTGACAGACACTGTAAAACACACTTTAGCACGCACGTCAAACACACGAACGCTCCTCTGTGGACACTGCCGGTAAAACGCCTCGGTGTCAGAGTGCACACTCCCTGCAGTGCACTTTCGTCCTTCCGTCCTTCCTCTCCACGGAGACGGCATGAAAACGCACCTCGTCTGTTGCTTTTGTGGCAGCGGTTGGGTCTGAATCTGCGTAAAGGTCACAGAAGAGCTCTGCTCTCTATTCATATATTCATGAATAAATAACTGTGGTATTTGGTATTACTTTCAAAAGACTGATGCTATATAAGAAAAAGCTAATCTAATGAAGGTTTTATTACTTAAATGGGCGATATTTGCTTGTTGTTGTCTGAGTAATTGTCTCTCATTGAGGAAATGACGTGACCTTATCCGTTTCTGACCTCAGATCAGCGTCAGGGAAAGTTGTACCTTAAGTGACCTTGGACATCGGGTATGAGAGTGGAAGCCAAGCCGAAAGAATTTCGAGAATATAGATAATCGCGTCCAACAAAACCACTTGGAGGTTTTCTCAGTTGGCTCAAATGTTTGATTCGGAGGCCCTGAGAGGCTGCTTGTGCTCTAATTAATGGCCCCCGCTGCTGTGACACATTTAACCGTCTGCAAGTGAAAACGAAGCCATCAGCCTTTCCAAACAAAAGCGGCGAGGCTGGAGAAGCTCAGGCGAGAGCAGTTTTTCCTTCTTCCAGACAGAATCCAAACTCATCCATGAACTCACCCTGAAATGTTTTCTAAAGGATTCATTTCGGGGGCTTTTTTCTTCTTTTTTTCTTTTTAATGCTTGTTTCTGGCTCCTTTTAGGGGTTTGAAATATCTGCACTACTGACGACCAAATTAAAAACAATATTTGTTCTGGGAGCTCTCGAAAACACCGCCGAGCTTTGCTGAAACTCTAGAGCAACGCTTCTCCTGGTGACTCAAAGCGATACCGTGACTTTTTTTCTCAGGTGTCACGCTTTCACATGGGACGATTCACATATTTACCACAGTTAAGACGCTCGATGTTTGCTGGTGGTGCGCGGTGGAGCACGGACGCCCTCCAAGTGAGGTGATCTGAGAAAAACAGAAAGAATCTACTGGCCCATTTAATGGATCCCAGTACAAGGGCAATAAATAGGGCCCCCTTTGATGTGGAGGGATTTACACGCACATAATAATCATGATAATAGCTACTCTGGTCATTTGCATTATTGCAGAGGATTCGACAAACAGGAGGACGTGGGTTCAGGTTATCTTCTACTCATCCGTCTCTCGTCCCGTTCATTCACGCGTACAGCCGTCCTCCCTCACCTTGCGGCTCTCAGCGCCGCTGCGTCGGGCTTTCATGCGTGTCAGAAGAGCCGTTTTTCATGTTAACGTGTGCCTCCTGCAGGTCCTGCCACTGAGATTTACCACATGAGGACAGAGTCCCCACCAGCAGGCGTCCGTGGAGGACGTTTTCCATCACTCCTGCAAGCAAACAGTCCTCTGGGGAAAACACCCGGCAGGGTTGGACTTGTTTGGAGACGCGGATTAAACCTTTAATTTCAACAGATTTAACATAATTTCAGTTAAACCTCCAGTGAAAACTTAACTAAAGTGTGTTTTGCAGCATTGACTGGGGAGGGGAGGGACTTTTGCTCCTGTTCTGCTGCAACCTTAAACACTGACTCTGTGTGTGTGTGTGTGTGTGTGTGTGTGTGTGTGTGTGTGTGTGTGTGTGTGTGTGTGTGTGTGTGTGTGTGTGTGTGTGTGTGTGTGTGTGTGTGTGCAGCAGCAGGTGAGGAATGCAGCGGACCACGTCGGTTTAAAAGAGTGATAAATGCGAAGCAATTCTTCAAGGTGCAGGGTGATCAAAGGCGCGCTAGAGGCCTGGGCCGCGTTTACGAGAGCGCGGCGGCCATCCGAAAGAGCCCAGGATCACAGGCACAAAAACCCACCCTTTTCCCACAAGCGCACGTGCACTTTTGTCCCGACGAGGGAGCTCGTCTAATGCGGCCCCGCCCTCCGGTCCTCACCAGTTTCCCAACACTAAACTCATGGTTCTCAGTGGGGTTTCTGTCATCGGTGATGTTCTCCCATCCTGGTTCTCAGCAGGAGGACATGGTGACACACACACCAGACGTACCAGAAGGCAAAACATTTCTTCCTTTTATTTCTCTGTAGTCTTATTGAGCTGCCCCCCCCCCCCCCCAACCCTAGTCCTATTAAAATGAAGTATCCATATAAAGCTTTTAAAGATGTTTTTAAGGACCCAAAACCCAAATTTCTCCTCTGCTGCCTGTTAATGTTGACAGATTTTGCCCCAAAATCAGCTGATGAACAGCAGCCATAAATGCAGGGTGGAATTTGTTAACTGAGCCCTGACAGCGGCGTCCCGAATGCACACGCTCCGCCCAAAGAAGAGAAGATCTTGTGCACGGGACGCCCGTTTGCCCAAGGGGGGGAGGTCGGAGGTCGACGCGGCGTGACCTGGCGTCTTTCTTTGTTCAGTGTCACCACCTGGATCTGTTTCCAATTGCGGACGCTGGAGTGAAATATGCCTTTGTTGCTGGCGGGAAGCCATTTATTTAACAGCTCTGTGGAAAAAAAATCAAGTGGAGAGCGGGCCAGGCCGCCAGCGCGCTGCAAACCTTTGCGCTTTGCATCCCAGATTGTCATTTTCTCTCCGTCAGCCTAGCTTTTCTTGACATTTTTCCTCTTCCCTGTCCTTCCCCCCTGCGTGATGAGGTCATCATTCTGGTTACCGTCCAACAGAACGACCCACGCGGAGGGTCAAGAGCAGAAGGAAGGCAGATTTATCTGTCTACTCCGAAGCTTCTCAAAGCTCAGTGAAAGTTTTTTTTAGTGTCTCTCGAATCTTTGTTTTGGTTTTATGGCCCCTGTTTTCTGCTGACTTCTTAAAGTGGTGATAAATCTAGTGCAAAAAGCATTTAACAATAGACTGGATGAATACATGCTGTGGCCAACTCTTTACACTGCCTTTATTACTTTAAAAAAAAAAAAAGAAAGAAAAAAATCAAATATCCACAGCAGTTTTGATAGGTAGTTACTTTGACTAAATACGTTCACGTGCATTTACTGAGCAGAGTATTTACATCCCATATGAGGCAAATTCCAGTTAACAGTTCCTGCGGGTGGAGTCATCCATTTTTACAGGCAGCAGAGGGTGACAAAGCTCTGCAGAAAGTGCTGGAAGGCGCCAGCGTGAGCGTCCGTTTCCATCCTTTTTACGCAACATAGGAGCGAAACTTTGGTGGCTGGCATTTGTAGCAGAGGTGGGGGGTGCACCCCGACACGGCACATGGAAGAAAACCTTGGAGAGATCTCCAAAGATGTGACACGAGTCAGTCAGGTCCTTTTTTTCCCTGCGCAATCACCCCTATAGTGAACAATAAACGCTGAGCGTTGCGTAAATTGTGTTGTCTGCGCGCTATTTCTGGTGCTGCTGAGAGCCTGGATCTCAACCAGCAACAGATTTTAGAAGTTAAAATCAATGGATGTTCATATTTCCACATCTTTCCTGACATTAAGAAATGTGGAAGCTAAGCTGGTATTACTGAGATGTTTATGCTTCACCCTGTGATCATTCAGCATGAAGAGGCTGGTAGCATCAGCGCTGCCCCTCCACGTTATTGAAGGTTGGTGTAAACGTTTTCTTGTTAATTGTGTTTTGTGACACAAAATGAAGGTTGTATTTCTCTCTCACACACACACACACACATACAGGCAGAGCCCCCGCTGGTCAGCATCTGTGCTGAATAAATCCAATAAAACTGTGAGCGCACACATGCATTATAAAATATACGCGGATCAGCTCACTGTTGACCCTGCGCATGTGGTGGATTTTGAAAGGTTCCAGGTATCCTGGAAAGAAAGGAATCCGATATGGTGACTGCTGGAAAGCATTACCAGAGGTTACAGCAGTGGAGGGTGACCCGGACTAGAGATCTCTGCTTAAAGGCTCCGGCGTTACATTAAATATTGGACATGATCCACGACTGCATCCTCACGAGAACGCTGTTACCAAACCATGAGACGTTTAGGGATACATATTCTGTCGTATTTCTCTGGACCGGATGGTTGAAAAATGTAGCTATTCATTCTCCGCTAAGAGAGTTCTTCTTTGGTGTGGACATCCACAATGTTAGATTGATGTCGGTTTTTAAATCGGAAATTTTTAATCTTCCAATTTGATAGATCTTCAACAAGCACAGCTGATCCTTCGCTGTACTTCAAGCTTTAACTGCGGTTAAAGAAGATGCAAACGAGTCCTAGCTGCCATACAGCAACAAAACAAACAGCGTTGTCTCGTTTTTACGGGAAAAACCATCTGCATTTGTTTGCGTATGAGATTCTCTTCTCAGACGCTTTAATGGCTGCTACTGTTGATTTGATTTCGATGTAGATTGATTGGGTCGTTTGAGAGGGGAGCCATCTTTGCACATCTAAGCGTGCGGAACATGTTCTGGAAGCACAGACGCGTCCTCGCCCCTCGCTCATCGACGACAGTCTGGCTCCAGCCAGGAAAACTTGGCCCAGCCCAACGAGCCTGAAGACGGCAGAGAACATGGTGGACCTGTGGGAACGCTCCTCACCACCCAGGCCCCATGTGATTCGCGAGATCTCCATGACAACTGTGCATGCCTCCGTGCCTCTCAAAGCCAGGGTGTGTTTTCCTTTGTAAATAAGGACGGGCTGTCATGGGATCTGCTGGCACAATTCTACACTGCTGTCAATGAATGTTTTTGGTGCACACACACACACACACACACATACATACGCACGCACGCACACGCACACGCACACGCTGGGAGATGTTTACTTTCACTGTCATTGAACTGTACAACCTTTAGCTAATTTAGGCCTAATCCTGCCCTCTTATACGTTTTGAATCGCACATTTTGATCTGATACAATGGCAACATCCTCACAAATATGGGGGAGAAACACACACACACACACACACACACACACACACACACACACACATTTAATGTCA